>CAWUHI010000021.1:0-10679 GCA_963921925.1 Sphagnum tenellum | reverse complement strand
ACATTCGACCGTGCAGGCGACAATCAGTGCACCAGAGCATCTCGTGAATCAACACACCTGATTCGACACAAAACCGAGCATTGCAGTGAACTTAATTCCAGGCTCGCAGCGTCAGTCGCACTGATTAAGTAGTGATCAGCCTAAAAGAGAATGCGTAACACTGATAGCCTGACGCACCCTTCAGTGTTCAACCTTCGTCAGCCACCCTAAACCAACGCTGTGCGACATCCATCGCGCCAATTGACCACCGGCTCTTGCATTCCCACATCAACAAGCTCGGCTTCCAGGCGGGCTGGTCACGGTGGTGAAATTACTTCTGAAGCGAACCACGCTATTGCCGACGACGACTTCGTCGCTGCCGCGTTTCGCTGGGCAACGGAAACTTTCGACGCGTGTGTTCGTCCGCACACCGCAGCAATTACGGTGGGCCGCCAACTGCCACGGCTTCCCTGACTTCTGCCTCAACGGCCAAATGTCCCTCAAGAAACACGCCCGTGAGCCAACTCCTCTCGCAGGTCATACGCAGGCTGCGACTCGCAGCGTCCAACCAGCGCCGCCACTACAGCTGCAACTCCGTGGCACCGCACGAGTATGCGTACACTATGTTCTCCTCGAATCACAAATCACGAATACGAATCACCTACGAATCACCTACACACTAAACAATTATCAAGGTCGGGCTTTTTTCCTGTCTCCCTCTCACCTCTCGGTTCCGTGTCGTTGTAGACAGAGTTCGCAGGTGTTTCCCTTTCGCAATCCCATTATGTTTACTCGTTTCCTTCCGTGCGTAGTGTGGGACGAATTGCCGGCGAAAGTCGTAGTGAGAGCAAAGCAGTTCCTTGAACATCTGGGTGAGCTTCCTTTGGCAGGAGCTTCGTTTATCTCTCCGAGCGTTCACCGCCACTGGTTGCTTCAAGCCTGGATGGCGTTCTTTGGTGGAAGTGCATTCCAAGGCGCGGGGATTGCGTCCCCCCATCACCGCATTCCCCACCGTTACGTTGACACTGACATGGATCCGTACAACGCCACCCGCGGTTTCATTTACACGCACCTTGGCTGGAGGATCATGAAGCAAGACCACAATCTTCTGAGCAACGTGGACATCAGTGATTTTAACGCGAACAAGATTGTGCGCTGCACACGTGTATTACCGATTGCTCTCGCCTCGTGTTTGATCTGGTTCTTTCTTTTGGGGGTGGTGGTCCACTTCTTTGACACTCTCACCGTTCCCCTTCTCAAACCGCTGGCACCGATAACCCCTCTGCATGAGAGAACACTACCGTAACGGCTTGCGTTCGTGTTGTTCCTGTTCACGTTCTGCGGCGGCGGCGTATCATGGGGCAGTTGGAAGCGAGCGTTGCGTTCTCGCGCAAGGCGTCTGGCGCAATTCCAGCTCCTGGTACCGGTGTCGCCGCCGCGGACGACACGCTCCGCTCATGGTTCTCGACAGAAGGCTCGCCTCTCGACCCAGATTCGTGCGGGCCGATGGTGCGCCGGCTCAGCCGTTGCCTGATGCTGTTGGTACTTTCTTCGCTCGTCCATCAACACCTTCTCGATGTTGTCGGCGTGTTCGATGCGCAGTTCCTCGATGTACTCTGCGACGTTCGCATCGTACTGCATGAAGGCGTCCTTCACCGTCATGAGTTCCCGGTCGTGGCGTCGCTGGGTCGCGTCGGTGTTGGCGTTGAGTCGGTCAACTTCACTGCGCAGTGCGACCCTCCTTCTGCAACGCGTCACGCTCAGAGGAGAGAGCCTTGAGCTGCGCGTCGAGATTCGATTGAATCGATTGAGACACTCGTAACGCCTCTTGCGCACGAAGCATCTCCTGGAACGTGGTCTCTTGTGTCCGCAGGGCCGTTTGCATGTCGGTGATCAACTTGTGCGAGTGCTGCAACTTAGCGCGTAGATCGTGAACGTGATCCGACTGAGACGCTGCGCGAAGTTCTTCAATCAAATGCTGTTGCTGTTCGACGGTACGCTCCAAATTGATCACCACTACAGCGTCGGCGCCAGCTCCAACCGAGGCGCGAATGTCGCTCAGCTGCAAATCTCTGAGGTCGCGAGGTGCTGCGGGCACATCGTTTGAGCATGAACAGGGCGTTATGAACTCCGTGAGGGGCTAACTTGGACAACTTAATCGTTGAACTGTGACTTGGCATCTCTTGTGGGGAAGCGGTTCTGCCTTTGGGAGTTAGCTCACTCGATAGTGGGTTTGTTTTAGCGCATCGGAGGAGAGGTTGCGCTGGTTCAGCAGTGCTGCACTCCCCTCACCGCCGACGGCTCCGCCGAGACGCTTCGATGACGTCGCAACCTTCTTCTTCCCCACGCCGTGACTTGGACGCCCTTACGAGATGCGCCACCCTTGCCGGGCTTCTTGAAGTTATCACGGCGAGTGCTGCCGCGTTTGCCTCCGTGGCTCTCATCACCACCGCTGATCGAATTCACTACATCCTTCTCCATGCCACTGTGAAGTCCTGCGGACGAGCCGGCACCGTCATCCCGTTGTTCACCATCCATTTTTATCGATGCCGATCTTCGACAAGGTAATGACTACCAGTTCCCAACGAAGGTGAAGACTTGCTCATTCACGGCAACAGCGACGATGAGGAGAGCGACATCGACATAAGGCATGGGTGGAGCGCACCACCAATACCGCTGCCCACCTCAACCCAACGACGATCCCAAACGTGAAGAGGTCTTTGCGAGCCACGTCATGCTCTCCCTTGAGAAGTCTGGTGTCAAATGGCGCCGCCACGATGACTACTGCGCTGAAATTTTCAACGGATGCACATGGAGAAGATCTGTTCATCGACGGATCGTGCCGCCACCGTTTCTTATCAACAAGGTTGATTTCGTGATTTCGATTTCGTATTTGATTTCGATTTCGTAGTTGATTTCGATTTCGCCACCCTCGTTGCGGTCCAAGACCTCGTCCAACGTCTCCGTCTTCCCGCGCTTCTTGCGCCACTCGGGTACCTTCGCGAGGGAATCGTTCTTCGCGGGGCGCGCGCTGACGAATGCCGTCAGCCTGGACCTCCTTACCGAACTTCCTGCTCGCGCACGTTGCGGCGGTGGGCGCGCTCCTGGACCTCGTTGGTCTATGCTCAAACGGCGTTCCCGCGTTGTTGTAGCGATGTTCCCGTAGCAACTCTCGCTATTCTTCCTTCTTAACGTCATCTCAAATCGCAATTGTCTGATGATCCGCTCTTTTTTGTTTGAAGCGAGCCATGATCAGCATTGCTACGCTTTGAGTCACTGCCCCGGGCAAGGACAAACACCGTTCAAATGCTAAATGCTAAATGCTAAAAGCTAAAAGCTAAAAGCTAAATGATATGTAAGTCACCCTGAACCTTCTCAGGGATTCGCAGCTGCTTCCTACGGAAAGACTTACGCCTGCTAAGCAGCTTCTTTACCCAGAAGCCTTACGCTACCAGCAGCTTCTCCTTAGAAGCTACATTGCAGCTGCTTCCTCAACGGGAAGACTTACGCCACCTGACAGCAGCTTCTGTTCCCAGAAGGCTTACGCTGCTGCAACTTCGCCGTGGAAGTCTTATGCCCGTAGCAGCTGCTTCCCTACCGGGAAGGCTTACGCTACCGCAGCTGCTTCCTCAACGGGAAGACTTACGCCACCTGACAGCAGCTTCTGTTCCCAGAAGGCTTACGCTGCTGCAACTTCGCCGTGGAAGTCTTATGCCCGTAGCAGCTGCTTCCCTACCGGGAAGGCTTACGCTACCGCAGCTTCCTCAACGGGAAGACTTCTGCTCAGCAGCTTCTGGACCAGAAGGCTTACGCTGCTGCAACTTCGCCGTGGAAGTCTTATGCCCGTAGCAGCTGCTTCCCTACCGGGAAGGCTTACGCTACCGCAGCTTCCTCAACGGGAAGACTTCTGCTCAGCAGCTTCTGGACCAGAAGGCTTACGCTGCTGCAACTTCGCCGTGGAAGTCTTATGCCCGTAGCAGCTGCTTCCCTACCGGGAAGGCTTACGCTACCGCAGCTTCCTCAACGGGAAGACTTCTGCTCAGCAGCTTCTGGACCAGAAGGCTTACGCTACCGCAGCTGCTTCCTCAACGGGAAGACTTATGCTCAGCAGCTTCTGGACCAGAAGGCTGACGCTACCGCAGCTGCTTCCTCAACGGGAAGACTTATGCTCAGCAGCTTCTGGACCAGAAGGCTTACGCTACCGCAGCTGCTTCCTCAACGGGAAGACTTACGCCCACTGACACAGCTTCTGTTCCAGAAGGCTTACGTTGTTGCAGCTTCTCCGTGGAAGTCTTATGCCCGTAAGCAGCTGCTTCCCCCCGGAAAGGCTTAAGCCGCGCCAAAATTTTTGATTTGATGCGAAGACATAATATCTACGCATAAAGAGGCAACACCAAAGCTCCAGAAGTTCTCTCCACACAAAAGATCGGGTTTAACTTAAGACAAGCGAAAGTGATTAAGATCTTTTATGTTTGGAGAAACACCTTCCGGCTTCGTTGCTGCCTCGGAATCCGCGCATCCCAATCCTAGCCCCCCCCTTAATTTTCGTAAGGTGGCGACTCGGCAGTATGCGACGAACTCTAAAGGTTGCGCTCCGCCTCCTCCTCTGACAACGAACCCTCGCCGTTGTCTGGTCCTTCATGGCGTATCATTCTTGATCGCTCCGCCTCTTTCCACATTTTTTGGGGGATGGATGACCACATCACTCCCTTCTCGTTCGCCTTGACGATAATTAATAGGTTCTGCAGCTTTTCCTCGACTGGAGCCTTACCGCGTGAAGGTTCATCCGCTGGGTTATCTGCTGATATCACGGTAAGCACCTCCAGGACGGCTTCCTGTGCCACATGGTTCCTCAGCATCACCATTCCCTCATGGTTCCGAGTAAAACCTTGCCTTATGACCCACGCCACAGCCACGTTGTCCACCACCAAGGTGACCTTCTCGTCCGGGTGGTTACGGGCGAAGCTCCCTACTCCCAAGAGGGCCGCCTCCAGCTCCTTCAGGAAGATATGGCGGGCATCTCTACTATCCCAGGTGCCACTCTTCGTCTTAACAGTGACGAGATGGTCCGGAAATCTTTCACACAAGATCCAGCCCCATCCTCCATTGCCGCTAGCATCAGTGCACAGTACCCATCGGCTCTGAGCTCTAGCTTCCGTGCACTGCCGAGCTTTCGGCACCTTGAGCACCTCCCGATGTCACCCCAACTGCGTTGCCTCCGGGGGTTCATCCCAGGGGTGTGCAATTCACTAGTTGCACTGCTTCAGCTTTTCCATATCTGCTCTTTTCTTCATCCTTTGTTGTGAGTGAATAAGACCCTTCACTCGAGTTCCTTTGGTACACCGCGCGCTGTCCTTGCGTGGCGGGACACGTTCAATTCTGCCGCGGAACATAGTTCAATTCTTCCGGAACATAGTTCAATTCTTCCGGAACATAGTTGCTTCCGTACGCTGTCCTTGCGTGGCGGATTCTTCCGCGGAACATAGTCGCTCCCTTACGCTGTCCGTGCGTGGCGGGTTGCTCTTTATAGCCCGGTAATCGAGCTGCTGCATTCCTATCGAATCGAGCGCGCACACGCCGAGCGGACCGCAGCTGGCTCCACCCATGCACACACTTGCGTCGGTCCCGGGGTCCTCTTTCCGACGTCAAACCGCAAGTTGCGTCCAGTACGGCGGCGTCCGAGGCGGCGGCGTGGGTGGCGGACTCGCTCTTCACTGACCACGATGAAGCCCACGCCTCGTGGCTCGCCGCTGCGGCGAATACGTTAGTCGCACACTGACGACGACACGCCACACTGCTGCTGTGGCTGCGGAGTCGAACTACGCGTCCCTCAAGGTAGTGTCCGACGACGGCGAATTGGAATCGTCCGCCTCCGCCCCCCCACGCCGCCCGCGTCAACGTCTCGCCAATTGCAGTACTAGTAAAGGATACCACTCCCCGCGCTGAGGGCAATGGTGAGTACTCGACGCCGCCGCGACGCCGAGCAGGGGAGAGCATCACCACCCGTCGCATCGCGACGACGGGGACGACGGGGGAGGCGCGGCAGCGAGACCTACGCTATCCACGTCCATCGCCCAATTCAAGATCGTCGCCATCGCCATCAGCCGGGCCGCCTTAATGGACGCGGCCGTCTTAGGCTCCGTCGCGGAGTACAGTCCTACCCCGCTGAGCGTCACTGTGGCAGGTGGCGTCAACGCGCCTCTGCCTTGACGAGCCTGGCTTAGCCGTCATCGCGGCGACCAAGCGCTCGGGCATCACGTGCGACGCCGATCATCGAACTTCTCGTGGAGTGTCAGCGCTGCCGCGACCGCCGTCGACCCGCGGCCTTCGCAGCCGTCACGGCGCTGCAGGCGGAGGTGGCGCGTTCCCAAACTCCACAATCACGTTCCACACACGCCTATGCGACGTAGCACTCGCTACGGCAGAGGAGGCAACTCTAGGCTGTGTTCCCTTCGCCACCACATGCGCTGGATGCCCCGTGATTGGTGGATCGCTTGTCGTCTTCACGTCCGCCGCCCTCCGCGACCGTCGTGGCGCGCTACCAGTGTTCCCCGGATCGTATGTCTTTCAACTGCACGCGTCGCAGCTCCGCGCATGATGCACCAATCCACGCCCAAGCATCCGCGTTACTCCACCAACTAGGCGCGTTCTCTCCGTACCCTTGACGCATCGCCCCGGTTTTGGGCAAACAGCGCCTCGTCCGTCGAGATGCCCTTCAGAATCATACAATCCACGTCCAAGACGCTGTTCAACATGGTGCATCACGGGCTAACGGCGCCCTGTCACACGCCGAGGCAAGCGTCGAGAGCGTGCGTTCACCAACTCGAACGTCACGAAGATGGGGCCACACCATCGTCAGTACTAAAAAATATTTTTCCGCGCCACGAATTGTAATTTTTGTGCCTCAAATTGTAATATTTTCGTGGTCATTTGTAATTTTCCGCCTCAAATTGTAATTTCCGAAATTACCTTTCCGTGAAACAGACAGTAGAGGCATACGTGCCGCCCCTCTCCTGAAGGGTAACGCCTCCTCGTCACTCCGAAGCTCTGCGACGTGTCTTCCGCGGTGCTCTTCAGCGCCGCGACGTTTCCGGACCTAGCATCGAGCGCACCGTTCTCTACCTACAAACACGGGCACCAGATGCCCATTGTCCACTGGACCGTCATCAATATTGCCAACCAGGTTCCTAGCAACATCACCACGTGGCCCTCGTTCCGTGGAGACAGAAAGTCTACGTCCTGGTTCTTCCGAGTGTGCCTTCCCCCTCGCGGTAACACATTCGACCGTGCAGGCGACAATCAGTGCACCAGAGCATCTCGTGAATCAACACACCTGATTCGACACAAAACCGAGCATTGCAGTGAACTTAATTCCAGGCTCGCAGCGTCAGTCGCACTGATTAAGTAGTGATCAGCCTAAAAGAGAATGCGTAACACTGATAGCCTGACGCACCCTTCAGTGTTCAACCTTCGTCAGCCACCCTAAACCAACGCTGTGCGACATCCATCGCGCCAATTGACCACCGGCTCTTGCATTCCCACATCAACAAGCTCGGCTTCCAGGCGGGCTGGTCACGGTGGTGAAATTACTTCTGAAGCGAACCACGCTATTGCCGACGACGACTTCGTCGCTGCCGCGTTTCGCTGGGCAACGGAAACTTTCGACGCGTGTGTTCGTCCGCACACCGCAGCAATTACGGTGGGCCGCCAACTGCCACGGCTTCCCTGACTTCTGCCTCAACGGCCAAATGTCCCTCAAGAAACACGCCCGTGAGCCAACTCCTCTCGCAGGTCATACGCAGGCTGCGACTCGCAGCGTCCAACCAGCGCCGCCACTACAGCTGCAACTCCGTGGCACCGCACGAGTATGCGTACACTATGTTCTCCTCGAATCACAAATCACGAATACGAATCACCTACGAATCACCTACACACTAAACAATTATCAAGGTCGGGCTTTTTTCCTGTCTCCCTCTCACCTCTCGGTTCCGTGTCGTTGTAGACAGAGTTCGCAGGTGTTTCCCTTTCGCAATCCCATTATGTTTACTCGTTTCCTTCCGTGCGTAGTGTGGGACGAATTGCCGGCGAAAGTCGTAGTGAGAGCAAAGCAGTTCCTTGAACATCTGGGTGAGCTTCCTTTGGCAGGAGCTTCGTTTATCTCTCCGAGCGTTCACCGCCACTGGTTGCTTCAAGCCTGGATGGCGTTCTTTGGTGGAAGTGCATTCCAAGGCGCGGGGATTGCGTCCCCCCATCACCGCATTCCCCACCGTTACGTTGACACTGACATGGATCCGTACAACGCCACCCGCGGTTTCATTTACACGCACCTTGGCTGGAGGATCATGAAGCAAGACCACAATCTTCTGAGCAACGTGGACATCAGTGATTTTAACGCGAACAAGATTGTGCGCTGCACACGTGTATTACCGATTGCTCTCGCCTCGTGTTTGATCTGGTTCTTTCTTTTGGGGGTGGTGGTCCACTTCTTTGACACTCTCACCGTTCCCCTTCTCAAACCGCTGGCACCGATAACCCCTCTGCATGAGAGAACACTACCGTAACGGCTTGCGTTCGTGTTGTTCCTGTTCACGTTCTGCGGCGGCGGCGTATCATGGGGCAGTTGGAAGCGAGCGTTGCGTTCTCGCGCAAGGCGTCTGGCGCAATTCCAGCTCCTGGTACCGGTGTCGCCGCCGCGGACGACACGCTCCGCTCATGGTTCTCGACAGAAGGCTCGCCTCTCGACCCAGATTCGTGCGGGCCGATGGTGCGCCGGCTCAGCCGTTGCCTGATGCTGTTGGTACTTTCTTCGCTCGTCCATCAACACCTTCTCGATGTTGTCGGCGTGTTCGATGCGCAGTTCCTCGATGTACTCTGCGACGTTCGCATCGTACTGCATGAAGGCGTCCTTCACCGTCATGAGTTCCCGGTCGTGGCGTCGCTGGGTCGCGTCGGTGTTGGCGTTGAGTCGGTCAACTTCACTGCGCAGTGCGACCCTCCTTCTGCAACGCGTCACGCTCAGAGGAGAGAGCCTTGAGCTGCGCGTCGAGATTCGATTGAATCGATTGAGACACTCGTAACGCCTCTTGCGCACGAAGCATCTCCTGGAACGTGGTCTCTTGTGTCCGCAGGGCCGTTTGCATGTCGGTGATCAACTTGTGCGAGTGCTGCAACTTAGCGCGTAGATCGTGAACGTGATCCGACTGAGACGCTGCGCGAAGTTCTTCAATCAAATGCTGTTGCTGTTCGACGGTACGCTCCAAATTGATCACCACTACAGCGTCGGCGCCAGCTCCAACCGAGGCGCGAATGTCGCTCAGCTGCAAATCTCTGAGGTCGCGAGGTGCTGCGGGCACATCGTTTGAGCATGAACAGGGCGTTATGAACTCCGTGAGGGGCTAACTTGGACAACTTAATCGTTGAACTGTGACTTGGCATCTCTTGTGGGGAAGCGGTTCTGCCTTTGGGAGTTAGCTCACTCGATAGTGGGTTTGTTTTAGCGCATCGGAGGAGAGGTTGCGCTGGTTCAGCAGTGCTGCACTCCCCTCACCGCCGACGGCTCCGCCGAGACGCTTCGATGACGTCGCAACCTTCTTCTTCCCCACGCCGTGACTTGGACGCCCTTACGAGATGCGCCACCCTTGCCGGGCTTCTTGAAGTTATCACGGCGAGTGCTGCCGCGTTTGCCTCCGTGGCTCTCATCACCACCGCTGATCGAATTCACTACATCCTTCTCCATGCCACTGTGAAGTCCTGCGGACGAGCCGGCACCGTCATCCCGTTGTTCACCATCCATTTTTATCGATGCCGATCTTCGACAAGGTAATGACTACCAGTTCCCAACGAAGGTGAAGACTTGCTCATTCACGGCAACAGCGACGATGAGGAGAGCGACATCGACATAAGGCATGGGTGGAGCGCACCACCAATACCGCTGCCCACCTCAACCCAACGACGATCCCAAACGTGAAGAGGTCTTTGCGAGCCACGTCATGCTCTCCCTTGAGAAGTCTGGTGTCAAATGGCGCCGCCACGATGACTACTGCGCTGAAATTTTCAACGGATGCACATGGAGAAGATCTGTTCATCGACGGATCGTGCCGCCACCGTTTCTTATCAACAAGGTTGATTTCGTGATTTCGATTTCGTATTTGATTTCGATTTCGTAGTTGATTTCGATTTCGCCACCCTCGTTGCGGTCCAAGACCTCGTCCAACGTCTCCGTCTTCCCGCGCTTCTTGCGCCACTCGGGTACCTTCGCGAGGGAATCGTTCTTCGCGGGGCGCGCGCTGACGAATGCCGTCAGCCTGGACCTCCTTACCGAACTTCCTGCTCGCGCACGTTGCGGCGGTGGGCGCGCTCCTGGACCTCGTTGGTCTATGCTCAAACGGCGTTCCCGCGTTGTTGTAGCGATGTTCCCGTAGCAACTCTCGCTATTCTTCCTTCTTAACGTCATCTCAAATCGCAATTGTCTGATGATCCGCTCTTTTTTGTTTGAAGCGAGCCATGATCAGCATTGCTACGCTTTGAGTCACTGCCCCGGGCAAGGACAAACACCGTTCAAATGCTAAATGCTAAATGCTAAAAGCTAAAAGCTAAAAGCTAAATGATATGTAAGTCACCCTGAACCTTCTCAGGGATTCGCAGCTGCTTCCTACGGAAAGACTTACGCCTGCTAAGCAGCTTCTTTACCCAGAAGCCTT
>CAWUHI010000019.1:0-32300 GCA_963921925.1 Sphagnum tenellum | reverse complement strand
TTTGTGAATTAACAACTACATCCAATATAGTGAATATTCAGAGTAAATTGCACATAGTCGACAGTGCGAACAACGACACATACATGGCTGTGCAGTCTGGCAACACGCGAATGTATGTTTCTTCGTTTTTTCCGCAAATTCGAACTAATATACTGTTTTTTTTTCTTTATTAGTATCGATAGTTCTCGATTGCTTCGCAAGCATACACAGGATTTATCTAAAGTTGCGGAATTTATTAATTCAAATCGATCTGATGAATACGGCAACCAGTATGGAAAGGTCCGCGAGTCAGATGAGTCGCGTAACGGAACATTTCGTGACATGGCAACGTTCCGTAGTAATTACACATCGTTCTATGAGTATCTGATCGACGCATTTGATTTATTCTATGAAATTGATTTGCAATTGATCGTTCGACAAGATAGCAACTTCTCTATCATCAATAAAAATACTTTTCAACCAAACAACCAATCACAAAGTGAAATAACACATCAGGCTTTTCTCCAGATCGTCGACGATCCCACATTTTATCTGTCATGGTGTATAAGCGGCGCAAATGAATCCGTACAAACGGTCTTTGCATCCAATGATGCGTCAATTTGGCAACTGGTCCGGAAGTTTGTTCAGAACCTTAATAACCCAGGTTCGTTGTGCTCTTTGTCGAAAGTTTGTGCTCTGAAATAATTCTATTATTCATTCAATTCAGTGAGTTTCGCTGACACACACAATCATGATAATTCAAGCACAGCTCAAGCAACGAGTGAAAGTAAGAAATGATTCAAACTAAGAGAATGTTTTCGGATTTGAATGACAGAAAAGTGGTCAAGGATTTTTCTTTTGCTTTGAGTGATTGTTCGCTCTTCGCTCGTCCACATGTTTTTTTCTGAGAAAAGCGTGCATCTTAGGATAGATCAGTATTCATAATCAATTGCCGTCATGCATCGAAAGGATCACTTTCGAACATTCAATGGATGATTCGGAAACGATTTGACTAGAGAATCAATCATAAAAGAGTAAGAATAGTCATTGGTCTTGGGAAACAGAAAAAACCTCAGATAATATTAGCAGCTCGACTAGTTTTGATTCTTGTCAATTTATTTAGCAACTTTTGCTCAACCAGAAAACAAATCAGGCCATCAAGCTTTCATCGAAGCGGACCTGCAACAGCTCCTTCAGCTAATGAAATTTGTGCGACCTGAACGATGTCCTTTGATCTTTGACTTGCCACTATCATGTAAGGTGTTATCATTGCAAAAAAAGCATAATTTTTATGTTTGTTACAGGGTTAAATACCGAGAATCTCAATTTGCAGTCACTGAAAGTCGTGTATAAGCCCATGGATGGGTCACATGTCACCTTTCCCTCTGAAATACATCAGGTAGCAACGCAACAAATTGCTCGTAAGTAATTCTTTACCTCACCAATCGGGTTCGACAGTGACGATTGTTTTTTTACACCACAATGAAACAGGTGTCCATCAATCTATTGATGTCAAATCTTTTGCTTTTGTATTGAATAGTGCCGGACGAAACGAGTCCAGCGTTACGCAACGTTGAAAGTCCAATATCTACTCCTTCTTTGACCTACATCGATGAGTTAAACAACACACAATTCAAGACTATTTCTCTTGAAAGCACCACCACACCGGCACAGTGTTTCCAAAGTAATAATACAAAAACAATTACTATCAAAAGTAAGTGAATAATAGGAACTCATCAATCCATTTTCTATTCTTGCTCTAGCACCACATATTGTATCGAACACACCAGATGCAGTAGCGCACACTGAAACTCCACCAACGAAGGCATTTCGAGCGAGCCCACATCATCCGAGTACCTTCTTGGCATCTTCGTTGGACAAAATCAGCTGGCGTAGTGTTCATGTTTGTGGTAACGGACTGACTAACAAGGGCAACTTGTGTTACATGAACGCAGCTATCCAATGTCTTGCTAATACAGCTCCCTTCGCTGAATGGCTCTTGTCAATATCCAACAATTCAAAAAAATGTATACAAATGTATCAAATGCCATTTGCATTTGAGTTGGACTGTGTGTGTTTGTGAAATACTCTTTTTTTTTATTATATATTCGTAGGTGACCGGACAAAGAACCATATTTTTTGCTCTGTGTGTGTACTTGCCGAAATAGTCGCGTCAATTCATCCGACATTCGACGGCCGATCAGTTTCTTCATCAGCATCTGTTCAACCGTTGTACAACAAAATTCACGAGCTGTCGAGCACATTGAACCCTGGTGAACAGGAAGACGCAAGTGAATTTATCACTCAATTGCTTGATCATCTTTCCATTTGTCTTACACCATCTGCTAAAACACCGATGGATCAAGCTCCGATAACAACTGTTCGTCAACTTTTTGGCATTACCATTCAATCGATCGTTACTTGCGACAAATGTACTAATCAGACAAGTACCAAAGAACAACAGACAATGTGGGACGTGCCTGTTCAAGGAAAAACAACGTTGACCGACGCACTCGTTCACTTCTGTGATTCAGAGAGACTCCTTGGTGACAAGCCATATGAATGCTCTGAGTGTCGCCAGAAGGTGAACGCAAGAAAGCGTCTCTGTGTCTCCGATGTTGGACCCATCTTAATTATCACGATGAAACGATTTATTTATGACGAAAATCAACTCAAAAAGCTAACGCACTTCGTTGAGTATCCCGAACATCTCAATTTGGGTCCTTATTTAGCTAGCGAAATCAGCGAGACTAAAGAGAACCAAATGAACATCTGGTACGAATTGTTCGCTGTCGTGGTGCATATCGGTAAATCTCCGGGATGCGGTCATTACTTGGCGTATATCAAAGCACCCGACAATAAATGGTACAAAGCGGACGACGATAAGATAGAAGCGACCGAATTAAAAAAGGTGCTCAACAAGCGTAAGAATAACCGTGGCAAGTCTGTCGATGGCGACTCATACGTCCTCTTCTACCACAAGACGACGCCAACAGCCACCTCCGATGCATCGCAGCAACTATCATCGTCCGACCCATTATCATCAAATACAATCGTAGGAAAATTGTGTCTCGAATGGGTAATTTTTCTGTTGGGCCTCTCTTATAGATCAGCAAACAATTGCCTTCCGCTATCACGTCTGACTCTAGACCAAAACAAGATGCTGACCATTCAGCCGAAAAAAATGTGTCGTTCCTAAATGGCAAGAATCTCTTCCTGGAGCATTTCTTACGCTTGCTTATCGCTATATTCTTTTAGAATCGACTACGCTCTCACGTAGTACCGTCACCATTGGTTCTCCACGAACCTATTTGGATTCTAGCCACCATGACAACTCTAGTAAATCAGGTAGACATCTTTCTCGACTACTTTTTAAATAATTGCGATAAACATCAAAAGAGAAAGAGCATTGACCGAATTTTCTTCTATTGTAGACGAGAAAATTGGTGATATACAACCAAAAGAAACTTTTGATGATGGACGACACATCTCAGGTACATATTCAGTAGATACTCCACGACTTATATCAGTCCGAAATCATGATTGATATCAATCATAAGCATTCCAATTCTCATTCATCACCTGTTTTCTCTTCTAGCCGGCCTATTGAATACAATCACACAAACGAACTATTTACTTGACAAATCCGAGATTGACATTGGCAGTTATATTCTAGACAACGATGAAACTATCCTGACTATTCTCGAATCGAATTGTTCTAATGCCAGTAAGTTTTCTCATTGCAAAGTGTGAGCATTATTTCGACACCGTTTATTTGTATTTATTTCGTAGTTGATCAACACGATATGTCTCTGATAATCAATAAATCATGTGCAAATCACCTTCAGCACATTCCCATATCTATTACTCAGTTGGCTCTAGATCGTGACGACACTCAGGAGAATCAAATGGACTCTGAATGTGAGTTCTTTTTCAAATGAAAACTCATTTGATATTCTGTACTGAAAAATGCTCCACTTATGATCGATTGAGGAATGAACTATGCATTCGATTGTGTTATAGATGCAACTACTTCCAATGTCAATATGTTATCTCGTCAAAGTGTAACCGAAGAAGTCGCTCAAGCTTCGCAGATCGTGCACACGGCCGGACAGTTCATTGATCGTGAGTGATCATTTCTTTCAACGCTTTTTAATTGATTTTGTCTGTTGTCAAAGGTGAGAAAATCGTGACTACCCAATCCGTGGAAAAGGATGATGAACGATGCGCTGGAGGCAAGTTTTATAAACAAAAAGTACCACTAATCATATTTGTTTGATATTATAATTAGTACCGAATGATTTCAATAACGAGTTCAGTAGTATTTCCGATCCGGACAGTGACATGTCATATCATCCAACGAGTAGCAGTATACCGACGACAACGCCAATGAATATGCATGAAACGAATAATCTGCAATTAACCCGAGAGCCTCCGGTCGAATTTCTGATGCAGCTAAGATCACATCAACGTGCTCGAATGTTCAGCGAGATTAAGAGCAAAAAATGTGCTTTGGTACAAGCAGGCAAGAAAACAGAGCAGCGATGCTATCCCGAATTCAAGGTACAGTATAACCTCCCTATAGTGGACATCTTTCGGACTTTTCGAAAGTGTCCACTATGAGGAGGTGTCCACTATATAGAGGTTAAGTCTTTTCCAAGAAAAGCAAAGCTTCTTCTACGAAGCGGACAAGTTTTTAGATGTCTAAAGTGGTAGTGAATAAGATGACCGGCTTGAGTAGATTATTACTTCCTTCTTCACGCATCTTTATCCTTGAAAAAGAATAATCAACATTTGTGAGAATAATCGTTCGATAGGTTTGTTTTGCCACTTTCGAATCCGGTAAACATCAGTTAGTTTCGGCTCGAGATCGGAGATGAGAGCGTACAATCGGGGCTATTGGGTGGACACAAAAAGATTAAGAATTTAGATCATTTACAATACTTCACACAAATTTGGCGAGTTTTCCGCCACAAACTTATCATTCTTCTTCTCCTCTACTTCATCGATCACAGCCAACCTCTGAAATATTTTGTTTTATCATTCTACTCGTTGAAAGCAGGAATGGAAGAATAAATATTAACGCATTCTACAACTGACAATTGCTGAGCACCACTTCAACACGACACTTTCTTTCTCTTTTAATGGTAGCGAGATAAAACAAGTGCAGTATTGGCGTTACATATTTCTCTCGACTATACAACACAGCAGACGTGTCTTTTTCTGCCACTCGCACGTCTGATTGGTAAAGAAAACTCACCACACTTATATTTGATCATAGTCCGCACGAAATTCTATTTAAACTCGTTAGTGTCCACTATGGAGAGGTACATTTATACGAGCGGGACCGTGAAAAAGTGTCCACATACGAAGGTGTCCACTATGCAGAGTGTCCACTATGTAGAGGTTCAATTCCAGCAAAAATTGCTCCGTCGGACCGCGCAGTGTCCACTATAACGAGGTGTCCACCATAGAGAGGTGTCCACTATGGGAGGTTATACTGTAAATGAACACGTATCATTGCCGAAACACGCAGCCGCTTTCAATTGTAGGTACAACAAAATGGTGACGATCGATTAGCGATCTGTATTGGAGTTGTCACAAAAGATCGAAAGCCACATCCTCTCATTACCAGCGCGCCCAAAAATGTACGTGTCGACAAACAAGACCATTTGCAGTTCACTGACGACACCTTCGATCAGAAGAAAGCACGTACAATGTTGCGGATCAGTTCCGATGACCGCAAACTTGGTCGAAAGATGTTAGTGAATTGTTTAAAATAATTTCGTAAGAAAAAGATTGCTTATCATTTTAAGTGGGAAATTTTATGCGATCAAATACAAACAGAATGTACTCAACTACCATGAACTCAACGAACAAGATCTGCGATTATATATGTTAGAAATTCATCTGTGCATAATTGTCAAACCTGGTGAATATCAAATTGTGTCGCCTCCTTCCTATTCCTCAATGATTGAAGACAGTAAAATTATTTCTATGAAAATCAATACGAAACATTTCATTGCTGAGATTTTTAGGTGATGATGAGGTTAGCATCGATCCAACTGCTGTAAAACCTCAGTACCTATCTGAACAAGGTGGTACAGAGATTACTCTTCCATTGAATGTTAAATGTAACAAGAGGGGTAAGATGATACTGTGTTCACTGTAGAA
Organism: Sphagnum tenellum; assembly: GCA_963921925.1. Classification (NCBI taxonomy): domain Eukaryota; kingdom Viridiplantae; phylum Streptophyta; class Sphagnopsida; order Sphagnales; family Sphagnaceae; genus Sphagnum; species Sphagnum tenellum. The sequence goes on along the minus strand of CAWUHI010000019.1, from coordinate 26,147 downwards.
CAAACATGCCGTGAAATTTGTAGACATTCGTGTCGAATGTAATGGTCAACAATATAAGAACTTCAGAGTAGAAAACAAGAAAGGGTACAAGTTGTTGGTCACTGCTCCATCCGGAATTTCGGGACACATGCTGTATTTGAAAATTGCGATAAAAAACAGCGATGTATACGAGGGCTCTATCAAGTATTTGTCGCATGCAGGTACGTGCTAAGGATCTTTTTTAAGGAAAGATGAACCACTTCAGAGAGATCACTATAGAGGAAAAAGTAGTTTTCGGCCGCTAAAAATCGTCAACCTGTAGCCCCCTTCAGGTACTAATATCTCTCAAGGGAAGTTATCACTCCTATTCCTCCCTGGTGATGTCCCTGTCAGAAACAGCAAAATCAGATTACAAGAATAGTTGTGAACCTACCAAGGCCAATAATTTGACCATAATTATCATCTTTCGAGCAATTATTTTCCAGGAAACACTATAAAAATTCTCATCTACCATTATGAAACCGAACAGCATCAAAAAACAACTTTCCCAAAATGTTCGTCCAGTAATGTTTGCTATTCCTCAGACAGGCAGGATCAGATGCAACTCGACAAGCTCTATCCAATGAACCAATACTGTCTGAGGTTTGGGGAGATATATTTCGGGTCAGCGGGAGGCTGCTGAGAATCGCAGATCCAGGAATTTGTCCAACTTAGCTTGTTGGGAGGATTGGAATCAGTCATGGAATGGAATAGAATAATGCACTGCTTATTATTTCAAGAATTTGGGGTTCAAATATAAAATTCATCTTTGAGTATATGCTGCTGCTACATACTGTGTGCTTATTGACCTTCGTAAATATGATGAAGAAATACCTTTCTGTATGAAGGTGGCATAAAAGTTAAAATTTGTTTAGAAAAATCTAAGACGGCTGAAGAAGCTCCTGAAGAAGCTAAAAGAAATAACAAACGTAAAAGATCTTCGTCACCACCATCTAAACATACCAACTTCGCTTCAAATTCGGCTTCACCTGATCTTCTGAATAAGTCGATACATCAATCACTACCTACGTACAGACCATCATGTCCTATCTGTTCAACGCCGAATACTTGCTACATGTTCCAGGATGTTCACGTACGTCTTCCCAAAAATGGATTCAAATATAAAGTGAACGGAGTAGAAATCGACGTGAAAAACACCTGTGCGCTAGACTCTTCTCTATTTGTATTATACTATGCGTACGTCACCAGCGACGCACAGTATCAAGAACTATTTCAAAGTATGCCTGAGCTCCGAAAGACGCTTGCTCTTGTCGATATTCATGGATGGGATGCTGCTCGACTCTACTGGCTTCATATAAACTCCGTTTCCGTGTATGAAAAGGATTGCGTTATTAATCTTGACGCTACCGTTGATCAATGTGTATTCCAATTTGTTCGAAAAATTCAATCATTCAAAACAACGTCAAAATGTACTTCAACTACATGTCCGAAACAAGTGCGCATTAAACCATCATCTGATATTTCTCTACCGTGCGTTTGTATTCTTCCAACTCTCACTTCCAATTGACTTCAAGAATTATGTTTGCAGGCCAATCCAGAAAAGCACACACAGCGCAGCAATACGTCTTCTCGATTTCGAACAGAGCTCTAAATGTCAGTGTCGAGAAACGATTGGTGCTCAGAAGCCACTGAAGTACCATGGCAAATACTTTCGCATTACAGAGAAAATTGTTGATGTGGAGACACAAAAAGAAGAAATAACGTAAGCATTATTAGAAAGAACTACGGAATGTCAACTACCGGATGTTCCAAAATGTTTGCACAGTCTTTAATTTGTCTATATCTCAGCACAGACCAGTGAAAAAATCTTGAAAGTGTTTTAGAAAGATGCATCGCCAAATTCTCTACAAATTTCTACTTATCTTTATGTAAAACAATAGAAGTGAGCGTTTCGATAGGTTCAATAATATAATCATACCGATTGCGTCTACTTTCCTCACGTTGGAAAATAATTTCACTTTTCCTATGCAAACTGTAGATTGAATTTTCAAACAATAGTACAGAACTATAAAGTTCTTGAAAATCACATGACGAATATTTCGTCTTTTAGTTGTCAGTTGATGACTAGAAATAATTTCGAAAATCATGGTTTTAAAAATATCTTTTTTCTAAGGTACATGTATTACTGCGGCTCAGAAAGAGAAGTTGAACCAAGCAAATTTGATGAGCAGCCGCTAATACTGCTTATCAATGTGAACCGAAAGGAAAAGAATGATACGAACTCGGGAACACCAAATGTAATTGTCGATGAATTACCGAGATGTCTCCGAATCGGCTTCTATCAGTGAGTTTTTATTACTCAAACATGCAAGCGATTGATCTGTACATTTAGATATGAATTGGTCGGAGCTGTTTGTTATGAAGAACCACCACCACACTTTACCAGTACCATTCGACTCCCTTCTGGTCGCTTCGCCAAATTCAATGATCTTTGGCCGTATGGCATTCAAATGAACAATGGTGGTCAGGACAATGCAGATACAGCTGTCTATAAGCTTATTGTACAGTAGATTAAATTTTGTACAATATGTAATTAATTGATTCTAAAAGAAGGAGTTACGAGAATCGTATATTTTTCCTCGTTATATTTCATTCTTTCCTTACACGTACGCATTAATCGTCATTCTATTTCGCAAAAAGAATCACCGATCTTTCTATAGTACTAGATTCTGTTCAAATTATGACTCTCAATCTCAATAGCACAAGTTATAAATAGCCAATTAAAACTCCAAGCATATGACTTTAAGGTCAATATCCAAAAGATGGTCGACAAATCTGAAAAATTGATGACATGAGACGAACGACTTATTTTCCATCTCTAATTATACTAATCGATTTCAAATCATCGAAATAGCATATAGCCCAATTTCCAAACAACAACCATATGGAGGGTATGAATGAGGGTATTGACTTCAACCACACACTCACATAGTCAATATTGATTCATATCGTCAAGCTGTATCAGAATGCTACCATTAACACGGAACTGATTCACAATCGACAACTAAATCTATGTACGTCCGCTTTCTAACTATGTAAATTACAAAATGAAGCTAATGTCCCTTGTTTCTCAAAGGTCGTATTTGTCAATATACAATAGGATGAGATACATGTACATGTAACCTGTGGAACTCTTTTTCATTCACCGAAGCTGTTCCTCATATTTCTGCGCCTCAGCAGGGGAAAAATCAAAGTAACTTACCTGAGCAAGACGAGACAATGCATCGCATGATGTGTATGAAAAACATTCTTCTTTATATAGTGACGTTGTCAGAAATCCATCTGCGCCTCTTGTAGGCTTTTTCCGTTCTTCCCACAGTCGTATTGTGTTATCTATCCTACGTGGCAATAACCAAGCTATACCCTTGCCATAATTTTTTCTTTCTTTTCTGCACATTATAAACGTATGAGTCACTCTTTTTGTTTTCATTGATTTCACTTCTTCCAATCACTGATACATTTGTCGTGGACGCTACAGATTCAGTAGTTCAACTGACAAAATAGAAATTTCCAAAGCACTTGACTTTCACTAAAACGATATGCTCCTATTCTCGATTGTTCTGTCTTTGTTTCGTTCCGGATACAATCACCGGCAGTGTTTTATATAGATAAAAGAAGAAAAACAGATATGATGGCCCGAAACATTATTCTTCGATACACACTGTTGAACGCTATACAAGTGGCATGCTTATGATGTATACTTATAATATTGAAGCGAGAAAAAAGACGAATAGGGCTCAACAAAAGTGTTCGAACTTGATCCACTGGAAAGAACAGGAGAAGGGAGGTCATTTCGCGGCCTTCGAATAGCCTGAACTCTTCACTGAGGAGATGCGCGCCGCTTTTCGTACCCTTTGACATGCCTGAGAAGATGTTATATACTGAACTATTTCCTTTTATTAGACGTTTTCTGTTAGAAAATCGTCCTTTCATTTGTGATCATTGCTCACGAAAAGGAAACTTCAAAAATGAATTGATATATCCAATTCTTCAATATTTTTTCTCACTTAACCTCTTCATTGTATTAAATTTTTCTAACTTTTCTACGAGCTCTTCAGTCCCTAACGCCTCGAAGGAACAGATGCAAACACCGTACAATATCCCCTATTAAAAAAACCACCCTCACTCCCCTCAGCATTCCCAATTCCCAGCAAGTCATTGACCTTCCGATACTAACCTTAACACGGAATCGACAACGATACCCTTGATAATACATCAAACCCTAAAAAACATGACAGATTGACACAGTCCTTTTTAAAGAGCAGAAAACTGAATGATCGAGGAACGGAGACAATTCTGCTGATGATCCCTCAATCCCTCACACTATCTTCAAGGTACCTAGCGCCAATTTCTTGAGAAACTGAGGTACTATCACCAACAGTGTATCAACCAGCATACTCTTCAGAACTCACTTATCCATGACATTCAATCACATCTTATCAATCAATTAAGAACACTAATGCGTGGAGAAGAAAACGAGAACCTCGCTAGTTTCCAACGATTTTTTATTTGCTTAGTATTCTCAAAGAAGAAATCGGAGACAGTGCTATTCAAAGCATGCATACACCAAATATAAGTCCAGCAATAAATTAGAGAAAATGGTCTGTTCAAACTCACTCATATTCGATTATGGATTATTCTAATTGAATAGAATCGTATTTTTCATTGAACGCTTTCATAAACTCTTCATCAGCAAACTGGGCATCGGTGAATGTTTTCAGTTCGGCAAGAGCCTGATCGAATCCAGCTGGTGCATACACCATCAGCATTCGCGCCTGTTTCCCGTTGATCACTCGAACTCCGTGAGGTGTATTCGATGGAACGTGAAGTGTTGTACCAGCTTGCAAGACATGCTTGTTGGAACCCACACGAAATTCGACTTCTCCATCAAGAATGTGAAATGTTTCGGCATGCTTCCGATGGAGATGAAGACCAAGATTGAATGTCGGTTTCATGACATCTTCGGTAAGTGTGAAAAGTCCTTGCGTTTGTGCTCCCGTAAGACGCACTGTTATTGCATCATTTTGCCACTCATACAAAGTGCCTTGCCCATTCTTCACAAGCGTATAAGGTACACTAGGAGTGATTATGGCGACTGAATAAAGAGTAAAAAGAAGTAGAGTGCGTCTATGAGTAAACGAAAAAATCGTATTTACTGATCGTGTAATACAAAAAAAAGATGCACCATCATGCTGACTACTAGATTTGCTAAAATATTTGCTTCCAGATACAGAAACCAATAAAGTAGGTGCCTAACGAACATCGACCAGAAAGAAGAAAAAAGCTGAAGAGTAAACATCTGTCATAAGATGATGAAGAAGAGCCAAAGATAGTGATTTTATACTGTGTGAGTTTCAAACAGAAACTGGTGTTCTAATGAAAAACAGGCAACACTAAGCAAGACCTGTAGTATGACGTAGTCCTTATTGAATGTCGACGATACGCTCTAAAACTAAACCTCAGCGAAAATTTCTTGTATCTCAATGGATAAAAACCAATTATTCATCATTTTGCTTTACATATCCAAACACGAAGCCGTGTTAATTATACGACGCCTAGTCGCAAAATTTGTAATATGTCAACATTTGTCAACACATTTCAAATCATTCTAGCGGTTCATTTTTTGATTAACAGTAGAACTTTCGGAGCGAGTCAACCAGTCTAAGCAGCAGTATTGAGGATAATTGGCTCAGAAAAAACCAGACAGACGCTAGTCTGGAATATTTTCTGAGATAGAACTTACGTTTTGGCTCAGCTGCCCGTTTCTGTTCTTCAAAGTTCGGTGCTTTGACAGGCGCCATGTAGGAATTCGCAAAAAAATATGATAAAACCAAGAGAACGCGAATCCTAAAGAGAAAAAAGTCAATTTCATAGCAGTGTATCATGTACGACAAAATGCCGCTGGATCCTGAGCAGAGCTTTTCGAATCAAAAGATTTTCTCGCCGAAAACTACAACGTTCTTGCTCTTAGTTTTTGAAGGCATGCGTAGGTTTTCCCTTCTCAAAGAACCTCTTGCAAACATTTCGAAAACTTTTTTTTCTCAACCTATCAAGGTCTTCGATCTTCTTGAGAAAAATGAGATGAAAATGTTTCTTACGTCGATAAGGTTATTTTGGACATGATGACAGTTTTTCAATTGTTGTCACTTCGACATTAACGTGTGGCGCTGACAAATACGTTCTCTTTTATGCACGAATCCCTTACCTTTAGGATTAGAGTAAAATGGGCGTTCTGTCTTATTGTTATTTGATAAACAATCAATTAAATCTGCGAGTAAATGTTTGATCTTGTTGTTGCTAGCACATCTTTGAATTTAGAGAGACAATCTTTGACTTTATTCGATGATCGGAAAGAGACGGAGTGGAAAGCTATACGATGTTATGTAACTACTATTTACCACGATGAAACGAATTAGACTTTGCCTCGTAGAGTTCTGCAGGATACGATTTTTCATATTATACCCTACTTTTTATTCGTTTCTAATAATTTAGTACCTTTGCCAAAAATCGATCCATTGCTGTACAAAGTTTCAACGAGCTTTATTCAAATGAGGGAAACGTGTGCGCGCATGTTTTGAATTCATCAACCAGGCGTGCAAAAGAGAGAAACAGAAAAGATGTGACTGCGCAACGTGGCAAGCGCAAGAATCATGTTATGCGCGTGCTTGCTCTTTCTTTTTTCAAACAGTCGCGAGACATATCAGCCTACCCATGTAACGTATCCGTGCGCCATAGCGTCCTCTAAATCGAGATTACGTTTGATCACTCTGGAATTTACAATGTGTGATAGTAATGACGAAAGTCACATCAGAATTTTTTTAGAGTAATCGGGCGAGACCTCGATTTCTAAGGCGCTGTGACGCGTGGACAAGAGGAGACCGTTGCGAGACCAGAGCGGTATGCTTTTTCTCTATCTTGTTTTCATTTCATGTTGGCAGAATCATAACTATTGATAGTACTAGATTTTTCTAACTTTTCTATGACCTCTTCAGGTTGATACAATGTTCGCTGTTGGTTACCTTCTTGTAATGTGACTAGTCTCAACAATTCTCAATTATTTATTCAAATGAATTAGAAACGAATTTTTCGCAAACTTGACTTGAGGTTAGCAAGAGTAGAAATTTCGGGTAGAGAATTATATTGAAAACTTTAGAATTGAACTATTTTGAACTCGAGTTTTGTCGATATTAAACTAGCTAAAACCGAATTTAAATACTCGCCAGATCAAAAACGGGTCAGTTTCAAGATTTTTCAAAAACGATTCTTAGAGACATATTCTTCAACTTCGATTATTTTTCTCAGTCATGAAAGGATGAGTCTTCACGGCTTTCATTGAGAGCGATGGGTGAGGGTCTTCTCCTCACCGTCACCCGTACCCTCAACTCGGTGAAGATTGCTGTTCGAATTTGCCCTTAGAAAGATTCAAATATTAAATTCTCCTAGGAAAATCTTATATTGTACCATCTATTTTTTGCACACTTTCGCGCGTATTGTCTATTGCACCTTTATATAGAGTCTCTTTCTTCTAGTATGTGATCGTTCTGACCATCGTGCCTATAAATAGTTGTGCTCTCGTTGTTGTTGTCGAACGGATGTCTCTCTTTCTCAGCTAAGTCGTAATGCACGACGATTTCGTTTGGAAATAATGGACGAATAGCTCTCACAAAAACTCTAAGTTTCGTTATCTCTTTTGTGTATCAAAACGACAGAAGTCAGAAAAACCAGTAACAATAAAATGAACGAAATTTTCAATAATCCTGAGTCAGAAATTGAAGATGGATCGGGACTTGAAGGATACAGTAATTCTGTTAGAGGGCATTCCGAAATGTTACCAACCCTTTCTTAGTTTCTTTTTGACCTCAGCCTCCTTTCTATCTCATGTTTTTTTTCGAAAAACATTATGCCGCTGAGTGTTTGGAAGATTGTACAATAAAATGACTATTGTTAGTTGAAAATGGTACAATACGAAATCATGATTGCATTAGAACACCACAACCACATCAAATAAATGTTTGGATGTATGATGGTATCATGCAATAGATGGGCATTCAACGACAAACTTTGTTAAAATATGTAACTGCACCTAAAGCAGATATCGTACCAGTTAAAGGCGGCTTTTTCGATAATATATGTAAGGATACAACGTTGACAGACTCATAAAAAAATGATTCTAAACATTCTAGTTCTTTTGCGAGTTGCTTTTCATTATATTCTTTGACTCATAATGATAACAACTAACGTTTGTCTTTCATATACTCTTGGCTGTCAGTTTTACGGGGCAAACTTCGCAGCTGATAAAACGTTTTTGAGATCAGACATCACTTCTTAGGTAGGGCCTGTTGACACAAGACAAAGCTCAAAAAGATTCGTCTCAATTGATCTTTCTTTTCGCAGTATGACCGTTTTCAAAACTACAATAAGACTTTCCCTACATCTTGTTAACGAACGAATCCCAGATCTTTCGACTACTTTTCGTTCTAAATGACCTCGATTCAGTTCATGTATTGAAAACTAGTCAATTAGATACCGACTAAATTACAATGTCAGCATTACAATATTAAGTGTTCGTATTTCTTGTGCATATTTGGTGACAAATAATATCTCGTGTTGTTGTTATTATATTTATTTTCTTTGTTTTTACACAACTCAATGATGGTATCTTTTGAGAAAATGTAGCTCTTCGAGGTAGAAGAGTATTAGAAAAATAGCAACACAGTTCACAAACACATCAGATGTTTTCATCACAATGAACGAAGCTATAAACTATATGTCTGAAGGAAAAGACTCGACGATAGATAAAAGAGAAAGAAAACTGAAGTATGCGTAACAGTGAGAAAGATAAGAGATGACATTGTTGTTTAGATCAAAAGAAAGAGGGAGGGAGGAATCACCGGTGTTGATAACTGCTGGGAAACATTTTTCCAAGAAAAAACCTCTTTTCGTCGCCGTCGTTTCTCCCAGTGAACTTCTAGGAAGAGACGAACGATAACGAGAGATTCAACTGTTCCTAATTGTTGTGAGTAGTAGTCTTGGGAAAGGTATTGTTGTTGGGACACATTTGCCTTTTCTTCGATTCGTGATGTGTGTCTGCGAAGCTGCTGTATTTGCTATTTCTTGCCAGCTTTGACAGCTGCTTTGGTGATTTTGGCCTGTCCGGTAGTTTTTTTCTCCACTTCCTTGATGACACCGACAGCGACCGTTTGACGCATATCACGAACGGCAAAACGACCCAATGGTGGATATTCAGAGAATTTCTCGACACACATCGGTTTCGATGGAATCATTTTGATCATAGCAGCTTCACCAGATTTGAGGAATTTCGGGGCTTCTTCGATGGTTTTGCCCGTTCGACGATCGACTTTCTCGAGCAATTCAGCGAATTTACAGGCAATGTGTGCGGTGTGACAGTCGAGCACTGGTGCATAGCCTTGACCGATTTGACCGGGGTGGTTCAACACGATGACCTAACAAAGAATCTTCGTTTCGAGAGTGACTTTCGAGTCGATTCGAGTTCTTACTTGAGCAACGAAGCTCGCTGCTTCTTGAGCGGGATCGTTCTTGATATCCGAGCAGACGAAACCACGTCGCAATTCTTTCACAGAGATGCTTTTGACGTTAAAACCAACATTGTCACCGGGAAGAGCCTCTACAAAAACCAGATAACAATTTTAAGCCCACTGAACTACAATCGACAGTACGTACCTTCGAGGGCTTCGTGGTGCATTTCGACCGATCTGACTTCAGTTTGCAAGTTCGACGGGGCGAAGGTGACGACCATGTTGGGTTTGAGAATACCGGTTTCGACTCGACCGACGGGCACTGTACCAATACCAGCAATTTTGTAGACATCTTGCAGAGGCAAGCGAAGTGGCTTGTCGGTGGGTCGTGAAGGAGGAACAATAGAATCGAGAGCTTCCAACAGAGTCTTGCCCGAAGCATTGCCTTCTTTGCGTTCGACAGACCAGCCCTTGTACCACGGCATCTTGTCCGAGGCTTCGATCATATTATCACCATGCCAGCCTGAGATCGGGACGAAAGGAACACCTGGAGATTGAAAGCCGATCTTCTTGATATAGGCCGACACTTCGGTCTTGATTTCATCGAAGCGTTTCTCGGAATAGGGTGGCTCGGTGGTGTCCATCTTGTTGACAACAACGATCATTTTGTTAACACCCAAGGTGTAGGCGAGCAAGGCGTGTTCACGGGTTTGACCGTTCTTGGAAATGCCAGCTTCGAATTCACCAGTACCAGCAGCGACGACCAACACAGCGCAATCAGCCTAACAATGAGAAGAGAGAAGGACGATTCGATTCTTGTTTCGAAAACGAGATACACACCTGCGAGGTACCCGTAATCATGTTCTTGATGAAATCACGATGACCTGGAGCGTCAATGATGGTGACATAGTATTTCGCGGTTTCGAACTTCCAGAGCGAGATATCGATGGTAATACCACGTTCACGTTCAGCTTTCAGCTTGTCCAACACCCAGGCGTATTTGAACGAGCCCTTGCCCATCTATTCACAAACACAATAGTTAATTGCGAGAGAGAAAGAATGATATAATAGCGAACCTCAGTAGCTTCCTTTTCGAACTTTTCGATGGTTCGTTTATCGATGCCACCGCACTTGTAGATCAAGTGACCAGTCGAAGTCGACTTGCCGGAATCGACGTGACCGATGACGACAATGTTGATATGAATTTTTTCTTTGCCCATTGCTGTAGATCACTATTTGGTGACGATGTGAAAAACAAATGAAAGATTTGCGAAAGAACAAACGAGAAAAAGGAATGAGACGATTGTTACGAATTCACAGTTTATATAATGTCATTGATCTTGCATCAGATTTACACAACATATGCGTTGAGTGAAGCAATGTTGAATCATCTCAAATATGGGGAAGTAGTATTCTAGAATGTTATTGCGAAATATGATGTTTTCTAGGTGAAAGAAAGGAAGAAAAAGAGCAGAAAATGATGCGTGTCAATAAACAAGCACGTGCTCTAGTCAAATCTTGCGGAGCACAGACAAACAGCAAATATGAATGAAAGTGAATTCGATGGTCGGTCGAAAACATTCTATAGATTTCATAAGTACATGAAAAACTCATCTGAAATTGGTAGGAAAATTGACCGAATTGGACACTGATTCTTTCTTTCAAAACTCTGGCGGATCTTGGTCTTTTCGTCCTATGATGAGCATCTTGTTGACAAAATTTAACTGATCATCTTTTTCTACTGATTTCAAGTCTCTCTTCAAATGTAATCACAGACTGTGCTTTATTGCTCGGACGCATCTTCAATTCAATCGATATGAAATCAACTGCAGTTGTCCGATGATAGAATGTTATACACGCGCGCACTTTGCATTTTTCAAAGTGAAAATTGCATCAGATTCGTGACCATATTGAATTGGACTTTGAAAGTGCACTGCACACTGAGAAGAAAGCAAATAGTTTGGCAATGACTCATATTCAGATTGCCTTTTTCTCGCGCAATAAAGGAGTCACGATGAATAAGCCCGGCTGATAAAAGCTGAAACAAAACCCAGATACAGTTCTTCAGATATCACCAGATAATAAAAAGAAAAAAAAAGGCATTATACGATCGAACAGTGTTAAAAATCTATAATGAGGTTGTTGTAAAAGTGCAAATTCATAAACGGTCTGAAGCATCGATTCAAAAGCCAGAGACACAATCTCAATTTTAATTACAAGATGGGTTTTCACAGTCGACGTCTTTTTTCCGTATATAGAATGACGTTTGTCTATGTAGATTGCTGATCGATCCGTTCTGATGAGAGTTGTCTGTAGGATTTTCGACAATCATTGGAACTAACGAAAAGGACTCCTGGGACATGATAATTGAGATCTTCAGAGTCACTCGACGAGTTTGACCTTTAAAGACGACGAGAGGTGGAATATTGAATGCTTAAGAAAATATCCCACCGACGAATGGCAACGAACCATCGATTACACCAAGAACTACGACGAGGTTTGCATCAATGATTGTGAATCTACATATAAATCGTGTTTTTTTCTAGCCTGACACAACACGCTGGATTAGGAAAAAAAGAAGTTCAAGATCGTCATCATTTTACATATAAATGCCTTACGAAAAAACTATCAGATTTGATCTGATCCATTGAAAAAATCATCCTTTGTTTCTTGGAGTTTGTCTTAATTTGCATATATGATCAGATTTTTTTTCGAACAGCCAAAAAGGTGGTTTAACATAATTGTAGTCTCGGAAAGTAGACATGAACAGAGCATTTTGGATTGATCTCCGAACAAGTGTCTTCTATGAATTTCGTTAAACATTTCTAACAAATCAAACAGTTCTTCTGTCAATCTTCAGATTTTCTTGTGACGTTACGAGAGAAAAAATCGGTTCTATTTGTTCGTGGTACAATTCTTCCGAATAGATGAAACAGGCTCATGGAAAAATCCTGAAACGATCAGATATAATAGTTATCGATTATTGAAGCAAAATTTGCCGTAGGCTCAGAACTTTCGGATACTTCATTCTAGGAGATATTGGAATCACAAGTGATAAAAATGACCTCCGACTGTCATTTACGTTGTCTGTCGCGATTTTGGTCAAATCGGGTTCCCTTTGAGAAGAATGATCGAAATACTACGAGCAGATTTTTAAAAAAAAACTTCATTTTGGAGTATTTTTGTACTGTTGCAATTGGTCGAAAGTCTTCAAAAATGCACGAAAGTGTTATTCTTTCAAATAAAAAGATAGCAAGCGACTCGATCGGACATTCCGTGTAGAAGAAAAAGGGAATACATCAATTCTGCGAAATGCCATTGTTAACCTTTTCTATCCGGCTGTCATCTCGTAGATAACAACCAGAACGCAAGAGAAAGAGAACGAAAAAAGTGTCGGATCGAAAGAGTTAATGACTACGGAAGTATGAAGCAAGAAAAACAGACCCCTCTCCGCCCTACAAACCGTGAGAATGTCGAGAGAACACTCTCGTTTCCAATTAAAGCAGTTCTGTTGTGTTTCACATTTGAATCCCGTAGAAACTGCGTTCAAAGCTCCTCGAAAAGAGTTAGTTCCCGAGAAAACGGAAAAACAAAGTTCAACATTTCCGCTCCAGGGTGTATCCTCTTACTTTCGATATCGAAAGATAGTTTTTAAATCGTGAACTATGCTCTGTACATAGAGAAAATTACGCCCTTCATAATGATGAAGAAAAACCAAGTTTTCTAGTTGTGATAAAAACATCTGCATTTTGTCACGCTCTGGAACGGAAATAATCGCAAACAATGATTTTCAGGACGAATGTTAGGCGGAAATGCTGGTTTTCAGACCTGTGTAGAGTACTGAATGAAATAAATGAAAAGACATCATTTTGTAGGACTTTCTCCTAATCGCACAGAGAAGAAGAACAGGACGAGAAAAACAAGTTCCTGTTCTAGCGAGACAGAACAATCTACGCGCACTTGTGCGACATCTTGCTCGCATGTTGATTATTTGACCAAGCCACTGTCTATTGACATATCACCCCATTAGAGCATCATCATGACAGGAGACTTTGCCCTTCTGCACCGATTTTCTCCATGTACTCATTGCATCTGTACTGTGCATTTCCACCTGTGATACATAGGAAAAAATAAATAGCAAAAAATACTCGGAGATTTTTTTCTTTTCGATTTTAGCTATAGCCATGCATCAACAAAAGTGTCACATTGATCCTCTTGTCGACGGCAGTTTCGTTCAGCAGATTGAAACACCCAACAAACAAAAAGTCCACAAACCCTGGCGCCGGTTTATGAATGAGAGAACTTATGATCGAGCTTATGTTCCTACCACACACGGTGAGTCATTTTGATTTCTCTATTCATTTAAACAATCTCTGTGTTTATATTCGTAGAACATGCAGCCAATTGTCTAACACATGGTTGTCTCGTTATACCAGCATTTATCGTCGCCCAAAATCTTATGTCTCATGCTAAAACACCGGAACAATACTGGAGTAGCATCATTTATGGCAATGCTCTCATTTTCCTCTTCTCCTTTTCTACTGTCTTCCATTGTTCTTGTTTTCATCCTACATATAGGTCAGTCCTTGTTTTTTTGTCTAATGATGAGAAGGTCAATAAAAACTAGTCTTTTCTTCTGGTAGGAATTCAGCAATAAGACATTTATTGCATCGAATCGATCGATCTATCATTTATATCTTCATCAGTTCCAGTTATACACCATGGTAAGAGCTGTAGACATTGCTTTTTTTTCTCAAATATGAATCCTTTTCCTTTTCTTTTTGCTTCAATGTCTAGGCTTCTTATTCGTACGACTCGAACGGTCTCGACTACTTGTACAGTGGCAATCGTTTGGATAATGGCTTTTTTGGGCATTATGTATCAACTTTTGTATCATGAAAGACATAAATGGCTTGAGACATGTTGCTATGTCGTTGTTGGTCTCTTTCCTGCCATAGTCATAATCGATATGGTATGTCTATATGTGATTCTATTTTTCTAAATAAAAATCTTATCGATTTGGAAATGATTTTAGAATGAACACGAAGGTTTGTTTGAATTGGCACTCGGTGGTCTAGTCTTTCTTTCGGGCATTATCTTTTTCAAATCGGATGGCATAATTCCTTTTGCCCATGCGATTTGGCATTGTTTCGTATTTTTTGGCGCTGCCATTCATTATTACGCAATATATACCTATCTTTTATTACCACCAAATCTCAGGACGGATCCGAACATGAACAATATTCCTACCATACTATAGAGCATACTTCTATTTTTCAATCGTATTGTGTAGTCTGATAAATGCATATAGAGTTCTGTGTTTGTGCACTCTCGATGATTTTCTTCGAACAACTTTTCACTTCTGTTCTACACACACACAAACAGTGAGTTATGTAGTCATACGATTGGCTTTTGCTTTGAACGAACACTATGTTCTTTTCTTCCTGAGGGGGCACTCGCGCATGTAGTCATTAGCGAGCGTGACACAATATGCTTTATTTTTTTTCCACTTATCTTGTGTGTATTTTTCTTTTGATGATTGTCGTTCGTGTATGTATCGAAAAATAAAGAAACAATGATTTGTTTATTTATTGATTCACGCTGAATTCTGCGATTTTCACGAGCAGACGAAAAAAACAAAAAAAAAATGAAGACAAGGTCACGTAAGACTCAAATTTTAAGGCCATATGGTTAATTAGAAAAAATGATAGTAATATAAGCATATTCACAACAGACAACACATCAAGAAGTGCACATTTGGTTTTTTTCACGATTTCTTTTTCTTCTTCTTTTTCTTGCCTTTTTTGGCTCCTTCCCATGGAAAACCTCGAATATCCAAACAATCGGCAACATTGTGACAAATATAGTAGGCATTAACAATGGCCGCCGGTGAGAGAACATCGATTTCTTCCGGACGTGTATCGCCGGCACTCTTCGCACGAGCTTTACCCGATTTCCGTTTAGGTGAAGCACTCGCGTTCCGCTCTGTCTTTGCCGACTTGACTTTTTTCGTCGGCTAGATTGTTGAGAAAAAAAAATTAAAAAACGATCGATCATTTTGAAGGCCTTTTTTCCTGTCCGAACATCTTACCATGATGAGAAACAAAATCAACTTGACATTCTATGTGCCAAAGAGCTTTTTGTCTATAATAACAACAAAAAAAAGAAGTAGAAGAAGAAGAAGAAAAAAAAACAGAAGGCTTCCCGATGCAAAAACATGTTTAAAAAAAAAACTTGCAAAACGTTAGCCATAATTGTGTATGTTGCCAAGGAGAAGTCTTGCTTTACTTTAGTATCGACTCGTTTTCTGATTGTTCGAAATGCTCAACCAATACAAGACGATGTTTGTCGTCAAATCTATTTATTTATTTATCCATCCATCCATCTTACTCTCTTCTCTCCCGGATTGTGTGAGTGAGGAAAAAAGAGACGAGTGTTTTATTGACTTAAGGCTGTAACTGTGCATTCGAAAGCGCGTGAGTGAGTAGGAGTCTAGCTACCGTATCTTCATTGCCTTTCGGTCTCTAACCGTAATAATCACACTACTCATTTCAGATCTTTATTCCGCTCGTTGTGCGCGCGTGTGTGTGTGTGCGCATGTAAATTTATCCATCTGTTCATCATGCCTATCTTTCCTCCTAAACGTAAATCACAGTTCAAAAAGAAGACACTATTAATGGCATTATTCCATCATCCTCTTCTGCTCGAACATGCCGACAACAACGGCAAGTGCCAGTGCTTCGGCAGCACCTAGCAAACATTCATCATCATCGTCGAGCAGTCGTCGTTCAACGACCAACTCATCCAATAGCGATTCTCATCGTGATCAACCGAAACTTGTGTTTCACTGTCAATTAGCTCATGGCAGTCCCACCGGTCTAATTTCGGGTTTTAGCAATGTTAAAGAATTGTATCAAAAAATAGCCGATTGTTTCGAAATTCCAGTAACAACAGTGAGTCATCTTGATAAGAAGAAGAAAACAAACACACCAAATATCATTAATTTGTTTTTCAAAGATTCTCTTTTGCACATTAAATACGCACAAAATTGATATGAGCAAATTGTTGGGTGGACAAATCGGTTTGGATGATTTCATTTTTGCTCATGTCAAAGGACAAGCAAAAGAAATTGAAATTATTAAATCGGAATCAGCTCTTGGATTGACCATTACCGACAATGGAGCAGGTGGGTGTGGATTCTTTTTATCAACAAAATCGATTTCTTAATTACTTTTTACTTTCTTCTAGGCTATGCTTTTATTAAACGAATTAAAGAAGGAAGTATCATTGATCGATTGAAAACACTTGTCAAAGTTGGGGATCATATTGAAAAGATCAATGATAGATCTTTGGTCGGTTCACGACATTTTGAAGTAGCCAAAATGCTCAAAGAACTTCCTGTCGGTTCGACTTTTACAATGCGTCTTGTTGAACCTAACGCTTTCGGCTTTCGTACGTAATCTTATGCAGACAAACAAAATCTTTAGAATGCAATCTATTTTTGCTAGATATCGAACCGGCTAAACGCGGTCGCAAAACGGGCGATGTGAAAAGTGGTACGAAAACGTTACGTTTCAAAGCCGATGGTAAAGCAAGTGTCGAAGATGTCGATGATATCATGGTTAAAGCTATTGAACGTATCAATAATCTTCTTGAAACATTCATGGGTATCAACGATTCGGAATTAGGTAAGTAGTTTGATGTGACCTCGAATCGATGATGATAGAAAATAATCACGCATGATACATGTACATGATTCTTACATTATGTTTCAGCTTTGTCTGAGATTCGAGGCATGAATTTTTTTTGATAGCAATAGCCGCGTTATTTTCTCTCTCTCTCTCTCTTGTAGCACAACAAATCTGGGATTTGGCTCACAACAAGAAGAACCCGAGCGATTTTGCTATGGCTATTGATGAGTCCGAAATCGGAGCGTTCAATTTTACAGATGAGTTCATCTTCGATCTTTGGGCTGCTATTGGTGATATCAAAGCTGGACGAGTGCCGGAGCGTGAAATCGAAGATGAACGATTATGAAAGAAAGAAAAAAAACGACACACACACACACACACTCTGTTTTATCGAGTCAACGCCGGTGTATGCCCCTCTCTTTCTCCTTTTTTCGTCTATATGTACTCGTCCAAAACCAAAGAAGACCGGTCTTGTGAGCTAATGTGCATGTGGACAAGTTCCTCTTTTGAATTGCACATACAATTCCTGTCAATGTACTTGTTCTTCCTTTGTTCTTTGTTTTTTACTTTCTAGTCTTCTGTTTTGTTTTGTCTTGTCCCTCTCGAATAGGCACGATAACAACGGTTAATGTCTTTGTTTTTTTTTTTTTTTTGTATCTACTTTTCCGACAATCGATTCTCTTGATCCACTGATTTTTCTTGACAAGCTCAATATTGAGCCCCGAGACCGTCCATCGCTTCTTTGTCCAAAGTACATGACTGCTACGAATGAATATTTCTCATCTATTAAAACACATACATACATATATAATACTCGTTCTTGTTGTTTTTCTCGTATATGCATTATGTGAAACTCATCTTATTGCTTTTCGTTGTTTCCAATACTGAAACGTCCAGATTGTATCTTATTTTGAAGTTCTTTTTCTTCTTCTTCTTCTTCTTCTTTGTGTTCATCCAACATTCCATTGAACAAATACGAAATAAAACGAACAATGACAAGAAATTCGGATCTGATTTAGATGGCGATGCACCATTTCACAGTACACTACCGTTCTATCAGCGTTCTATGCTTGATTATTTGAATCGAGTATTGGCTGTAACGAGACGTCTCATGATTTTGCCGTGCTGTTCTTGAGTGCGATGTTCGATGAATGTGCGTCTTGAATGGGATCGGTGCTTTGTAGCACTGGTAATTGGTACGATTGAATGATGGCAGTGCTCGAAATTTTACAGAATAACCCAGCAGTTGTGAATCATATGACAAGGGCAAAAATGTTTCTCGTGTTATGATTGGTGAGCGTATCGCCTGCTGAAACAAGCTGTACGAAATTTGCATAAAGATTATGTTGTCGTTCTGTTGTAGACAAAACTATTACATTACAAAAAAAACACGCGTACTGTTCTCTTCTGTCACACTTATATGAAAGTAGTTATGATGACTGTGTAGATTCAAATGATTCATTCCAGTAAATCAGAAGACACTTTTACCAATCAAAATATTAGAGATCGTTGTTCTGTTAAATATTATCTTACTTCTCTTCTTCTCAACTATTGTACGCTTTACGCATTCTTTTTTTTCTTTCTTTCTTTGCAGAGTGATAATTACGATGAGTTTGAACAAGGACAGAAGTGCGCCACTACCACCAACTCGTTTTGCATTCGGTGGAGGAACGAAACCTTTGTCCGAATTGATGTTCAATAAATACGATCTGGACAAGAATGGTATCATGTTCGGATATTTTCTTCATACATCTCTCTCTTTCTCTTTTGTTCAGGGTCGATTTCACGCGATGAACTTCGTTCGCTCTGCTACGACATGGGCTATTATCTTTCCGATGATGAACTGGTTTGGGCATGGACAGTCATGGATAAAGATGGTAGCGGCCATATTGACTATCGTGAATTTGCCGATTGGTGGAAAACATCTTCACGTTTCGAACATTTGAAAATGCTCAATGATCAACAAACAACGCTCGTATGTCGAGTAGCCGAAATCTTCCGTTCATATGATGTTACAAATCAAGGAACATTAGATCGAACACAATTTAGAGCATTGTGTCAAGATTTTATTCGAGATGGTATTCTCGATACGAACGCACATCAGACATGTCAATTCGACGAAATCGATCGTGGTCATGATGGACGAATTCATTTTAATGAACTCATCGCTTGGTTCAAAAATATTGGTATACTAGATAGCACAACTATTTCAAGCTCGTAATCATAGAATACTAATAGTTTTTGTCCAACTTTGTCTGATTGTTCATCAACGTGTACCTGTGCGTTTTCTTTGCATGTTTGAAGAAATAATACTACAGATGAGGATCTCCTAATTTGATCCAAAAGTCAGAACATTGAAATATGTTTTTCCATCGATTATTGCTAAATTTTTTTTTTTTTTTTTTGATTCAGCAGGGTGTTTTTATTGTGACGCTCTGGAGCGCTTACAAGGTGGGTTAACAGAGAGTGAAAAGGGAGGGGAACGATACATAAAAGAGAAGGATAGAAAGAAGAAAAAGATAACACAGACAGAACAAACAAATCAGCACGCATAAAAAACAAGGGGGAAACTGTATGAATCGACTATCGACTGAGAAACTGTGGCCTGTGTCGCGTCCGAAATCCTTTCGGAGGCGGAGGGAAGATAAAAATCCACAGAGGTGTGTGTGCAGATGCTGGGAACTATTAGTCCAGCGCGCATGAATACACTTAGCAAACAGGATCATCGGTTATTCTATTCACTAAGAGCGAAATTCAGCCATGTACATATGAGGGATTCGTGTTTCTTTATCATATTCTTAACTCTTTTCTGTTGAAATAGGTGACCAACACCATCTTTTTTCCTTTTTTTGAAAATACTCCAGTAATCCATGTCATTGAAAAAGGGAGACGAGGCAAGATCTGACCTATATGCATTCTTTAACCTCTTTCGGATATGTTTTCTTACATAGTGATCGAGCTCCTTCTCTCCTGTGAGGTCGTGTAGTCCTTTGGTTGATGCCCACGGACATCTGTGGACGATTCTCAAACCCACTCTGAACTTCTGGCGAAGTGCTTGTTGTTGACCATTCGGGAGAAATGGAAAAAGACAAAAAAGCCATGCGAAAAAAGGGAACGAGTAAGCGAAGAAGCATTGTCTCAGAACATCGGTGGAGATCACTCTACTGCGCTTCAGCCATTTTAGTTTTACATAGGAACGTTGAACTTTTTCTAAGCAATTGGACACCGACTTCCTCATAGAGAATTTACTAGACCATGTATAGCCAAGGTATGTAAATGCTGTTACACATTCTAGTGGAGTATCATTCATCGAGACAGTCATCGGGCGTATACGGATCTGTGAGTGGAATACCTGAAATACTGTTTTTCCAATGTTGATGGGCTGTTTCCATCGACTTGCATAATCAAATAGCCGGGCACATACCTTAGAGCCCTCTGTTTCAAGAAATCCCAACATCGGTTCTAATTTTCTTTCAATCGGGGCCCTAACTAGGACGTTCAAATCATCTGCGAAAAGGTGACAAGGAAAAGCACCTGTACAAAGAGTGAGGTCAGCATGGAATATTATAAATAGGAAGGGGCTTAAGCTGCTTCCCTGGGGTAATCCTATGAGGATGTAGAATTCTTTCGTTCGTATATCACCGAACTGTACAAATGCCTTCCTATAAGTCAGCCAGGACCAGATCATTTTCAGCAATTCTTTTGGCATACCCATTCGAGAAAGTTTTACTAACAGTGCTATATGCCACACATTATCGATTATTGCTAAATGCGTTAGAAGCATATGAGCCAGTTGTTGAACTTGTTTTACATGATTACCGTCCATCGAATTGAACACACCGATGGGAAAAAGAATAATTTCGATTAGTTCACTCGAATAAGTCGTCGATGTTTCGAATCGTGGATCAAATGTGAGCATAGAGATTCTGTATTATTCGACATTGTTTGTTCGACACTATCGTCAAACGACAATGGTTCAATTGATACTCGAAGTCAATTTTCACTTGTGAATGTTATCGATAGAACAAAACATTATCAACAAGTTCAATCGTGGCTATATACAATCGGTTCATTTTCTACGAAGACAATATGACGGTGAAAATAATTTGATTATTTCGTCTGACATTCGAATTGATGCCTTGGCATTTGAATTCACCTTTGTCATCAAGAATACTGATCGATCGTAATTCCAATTGACTTTTTTTTGTTTGATTGCCGTGGATAATCTGCTAGATGTTGCTCATGTCCTAAATGTCTATCTTTCATGCGTTGTTGAACTGATCTATTAGGATCTTGTTCATGCAATAGACGCGTATCGGTCTTGACTTGTTTACGTTGTTCTCGCGCTAATTGTCAATTTTCTGCTCGTTGTTAGATAGCAATATTATTTTGAGGAACTGTAATAACAACGGTACTTGCCTTTTATTTGCTCGGATTTTCAATGCGGCTGACTGCCATATGGCTTAGTTAGAATCCATGATTTCCGTTTACACGCATCGTATCTTCTTATGAACCGTATCCGTTCTATTGTTAGAGAATGAATGTGTGCTCGAAGCGGTGAAAAACCTCTTGATATCAAACGCAGAAATTCCTTCCAGTTATACTCTTTCCATCCATGGGCTGTTTTTATGACTTCTGGTTTGTGCACTCGTTGAGCAATGATCAATGCCTCTGTGACTTGTTGTTAATGAGAAGAGGTCGGAGAAGTATTTCAATTTGTTTTTATTTTAGCACAGAAGAAGCAAAAGTAATTATTGACAAGATTATAAGATAGCGGGTGAGCGAGAAAATAAATGAGTGAGTGAGCCAGCGAACGAATCATCGGAGATCATTGATTGAAATGCCTTGAGTTAAACAGAACAAAAAATAGTAAAAAAAGAGGTCTAAAGGGCTCGCCTGCATGATAAGCCCGACGAGGACGCTTGGCTGAAGAGTAACATTAGTGTTTCCGACATTGTTCGGGTTGAATCTGTCCATGCTTTCAACTTTGTATCATGCCATGTATCCACAACCGACGCAGCCTCCTGGACCGAGAGAAAATAGGGTAAAACACAAGGAAAAGAAAGTCGCCTGACCTGGTTGTTTCCTGTGTGCGGCAGGGGTGCAGAATCTACCCGTAGGCTTCAGCGGCGCTGCCCGGAAAAACGAATCTCTCGGGGGAATTCGATGATATTGTGACTCATACGTTTTCAAAAGGTCGGTTAACATGTCTAACTGTGCGATAGACCGCCGGCTCCGGCTTCGACAAACACTGATGCTTGTCGACTCAAGTAAATGCCGAAGCCCGATCGGTTACTCTTGTCAATATCTTTGCTAGCAATTTTCACATTACATTGATCCATACCAACTTCGACCTTATTTCGCCTTTCATATTGAAGCGCTGGACGGTCTGAACGAAACATAAACTATATACTGGGATTACAGTACACCACAACAACAACACCACATTGTGAAAGCCCGTGAAAAATTGCATCTTTTCATATTAAAATAGTTTGTGCGACTAAAAAAGTTGCTCAATACAAAATAGGGCTGGTATAAACTTGCGCTCTCGCTCATAGAGCGTGAGCGATGTACCGCCGCTCAAGCTCATATGAGCGGTGGTTGTTCTTCTGGTGGTACTCCTGGTCTGTACTGGTTCTTGTTGTGGTACTTGTGGTACTTGCGGTACTTGTTGTGATTGGCGGTTACGTCAGGTATGCTATATTTATATAATTTTAGGATGATAACTTGCGGTAGAAAATTCGGTGGTATTTTACTCATTTAATGGTGCATTCGGTTTTGCGATTATAATTTGGAGTCGTTTGGAGAGCAAAGGAATTCATTTTTTTTTGTTTATAGGAAATATGGCACAAAGATAGATGGACAGCGAAAATCGAACATTTTTTAGAACTTTTTATCATTATTATGGAATATAATCGACTATTTTGTATTCTACTCTCGTATTCTAAAGCATTCCAATAGAATGTGTGCATCGAAAACAGTAGTCAATCATTAAACAGCGCGACTGGTATATCTTGAGGTTGAGTATGAAAAAGAACTACCACGACGCGTGCCGATCTAATTAAGGTTCGCATGAAATGGCATACTTATCTTCAGAATAATAGAAAACTTGAATTAATAAAATAGCAAAAAAGATATTTTCCAATATTAATAAACTATTTCATTTCTGACATTTTTCATCTACGAGTAAGATGTATTTTATTCTTTTCGCTCGTCTGTTGGGTATACTGCGCTTCTGTGTACCGTCTTTCTACCTTTTCAGTTTATGGATACTCCAGGAGAAGAGGCAAGGGATATAAAACGACAAACAATATCGAAGTGTCTTTTGAGAATTGATTTGAAACGAATAAAGAATTTCGTGACTCCAAAAATATTCGAAAATAATATGAAGAATTTCAACAGGTAGAAGATCCAGAAGAAACGATCGATATCAATGCTACTTCAATTCTTTGGTGTGATTGGGACTTCCAGTATATGCACAATTGCAGGAAATCCAAATGAAGCCCAACAATTGGACGTATGCTTGCCAGTGTTCTCTAAGATAATATATTGATCTGGTTTTGTTTTGAGCAACAATCGAATTTCTGTACACGTAAATTGAATCGAATTAGAAGGAGAAGAGGACGACGAATTGACCAAAGAGACATTCGAATGATGAGATGTAGAATTACGAACAGGTGTGACAGAAATCGATGGCATCATCATTGGAGACGACATGATGTTGTTGTGTGCTAAAAGAGATAAAATCTCGTCGATTTCTACAACATGAAACGATATGAAACTAATAAACGATTGCAGCAGTGGAAAAGAAAGCGAGGATCGTCCGTCCAAATATTTATCAGTGTGAAGATCGCCAATCAGAGCAATTTTTACAGCCATTCGTAGATGTTTAACTCTCAGATGTCGCCGAATTCCGGTGTACGTGAAATAATTAGAGCGGCAAGTCTCTATCATATGCACGTAACGGGACATAGGAGTAAAGTGATACTGTCCCGTCCCGTCCCGTCCCGTAATCCATTTTGCCGCGTCCCGCGGAGCTCTGTTGCATCCCATATCAATATTGACTTATCTCAATCTTCTCGCTTTTTCCACTTCACCATCATTGAATGACGATATCATCTCTATTCACTATGATTTCAGCCTCACTTCTCATTGTATATTTCTCATTTCACTTCGCTTACATGAGTGCATCATAACCAGCTTTTCGATCCGCCAAAGCTTTTTACTGTTTACACAAATTTCTTGTCGTCTCTTTCAGCGAATGAGTCAGGTATTTAAATTGGTGGCTTTCACCGGATTTTGACGACTAAATCCACTTTGTTCTCGTTTCTTCGCCATCGGCTGTCACTGACTAACGAACTGGCACAAAGTTTGGATGCGAGTGTATAACACTGCAGAAGGACGAAGAAATACCTCCCGATCTTTCGTTCTCTTCTAGTAAATCCTGATGGCTGACGGAGTTGTAAAAGAATACAGGTAAAGGAGATTGTAAAAGAAGAAAGATAAGATTCATGATAAAATTTTCATTCTTTCTGCTCGTTTTATGATGACAAACTTCTTTTTTCAAGAGTTGCTTTATTATTCTTATTTCATCTGGTAGTAGTTTGGAGAAAACCAACAAAAATCTAACTGTCATCAAATTTAAAGAAATAATAGGTGATTTTTGTGAACTAACGAGTGGCTATGTAAGTACATTCATGTTTTTTTGCTTCAGCACCTCTGTTCAGGTTAGAAGTAAAATATGCAATCTTTAATGCTGCTTCAGATAGCAAGCTTGAAATCGGTCAAGCACACAGTAAAAAGTCTTATTTAAAATGCCTAGCCACGCCACCGAGCCAAAAAACAAGCGGACAGTCTGGTTCTGGCAATCAAATCTGAATCCATGGGATAGCAACGAACAAAAAGAATGGAAACAGTATTCAGATTTTGAAAATGATTTTATTGAGGTAGCGTTTCAACGAAAAGAAAAGGAAGTACAGCTCAACGATTATTTGATCGACTTCGAGTACAACATGCAGTTCAAAAACGTTGATAGACACAGACAGAGACCGGTGAAACGTGAAGAGCTTGATCTCAGCCAATATGTGAGAGAAGAAAGATTTTCGTATCCGGAAAGGGCAGTCGAATCATTTGAAAGCAAGTATAGCTGGACAGATAATGTTGTTTATTCATGGCAGCTCAAAAATAAAGAAATATGGAACAACTATCGAGTGATCGCTGAACAAGCTGCTCAAGGTAAGTCTTTTCGTAGTTTTCTACTTCATAGAGATTCGTCACTTCATCTTTCTCTGCAGGTATCACAAAAGAAGGCAAGCTGCTAAATCAAGAGTTTGATGCTCAACGAATGGCTGATCAACTGAGAAGCGCTTCAAATGAAAGAGAAATTTTGGCATGTGCTGTACGACTGTATTCAGCCGAGTCCTTTCTCTACAAGCTGGTTAATAAAACACTCAGAAATAGAGATATGAGTAAACTTGACACACTTGGCCCATTTTGTTACTTGTTGTACCATCATCTTTGGAAGAATATAGAACATGAAGACCAACTTCTCTACCGTGGTATGACTCTCACCGACGAGATGATTGAAGAATATAAACAAGCCATTGGAAAAGGAATTCAATGGCTAGCATTTACTTCTACATCGAAAGATCGTCGAGTGGCCGAAAAATTTGGCAATACACTTTTCATTATTTCTTTGCATTTGGCCACTCAACCTCACAGTGACATTTCCTGTCTCTCACACTATCCAAATGAACATGAAGTTCTATTAGTTTTTCACGCCAGGTTTAAAGTTAATAGAATCGAACGTGATCCAAGTAATGGAAAATATTTAATATATATGAGAAATGATTAACGAGCAAAATGACGTGTGCGCTGATCAGATCTTTACTTTCGAAAGCAGCGATGTTTTCTATGCTCT
>CAWUHI010000018.1:0-19541 GCA_963921925.1 Sphagnum tenellum | reverse complement strand
GGGGTAAAGTGCAATAAGCAGTAGAAAGCGTGAGAAAGTGCAGTAAGGTGCGGTAAGGGGGAGAAAGTCCGATAAAGTGCGCTATAAGCGGAGGAAAGGGGGGTTTAGGGTTTAGGGTTTAGGGTTACATGGGTGTCCCCACCAAAATTGCGTTTTTTTTTGGGGGTTTTGAAGTGACCTACCCCCCCATTTTCGAGGGTTCTGAATCCAATGGTGCAATAAAATTATTCTAGAGTATCACCATTTGAAAGATATGGGGGGTGTGAAATTTCAGGGGGGCCGGATAGATGAGGCCATAAAGGGTTAATTATGATACATGTTGGAAGTTTTGAAGTGACCCACCCCCCCATTTTTATGTGTTTTAAAGCTAGTGGTGGAGTTATTTTTGCTTAAAAATGTCAGTTTTGTAAGATATAGGAGATTTGGGGTTTTTGTGTTTGATGGGCATTTTGACCTGATTGCATTTTGTTTTTTGATACTTGGAGATGACCTACCCCCCCATTTTGAGGTGTTTTGAATGCAATCGTGTGAGAAAATTCTTCTAGAGTATCACCATTTGGAAGATATGGGGGGGTTTGACTTTTCAGTGGCTGGTTGACTTTTTCTGTTTTGTGACAGAATTTGAAGGTTTAGAGAATGCAATCTGTAGAATCGTTTGGGGATATGAAAAACTATGGAAATATGGGCCTATGATTTAGTTTTGCCAAAATATGGAGTAGGACCAAGTTTTGACAAATTTATGTAATTATGATAAAGTTTTTTTAGATATATCTAGAGTTTTCTAGATGTTTCTTGATTTTTCTAGAGTTTTTTAGTTGTTTCCAGATATATCTAGAGTTTTCTAGATGTTTCTAGATCCTCTAGAATTTTCTAGATGTTTCTAGATGTTTGTAGATTCTTTTAGATTTTTCTAGATATTTTTAGAGTTTTCTAAGAGTTTGTAGATTTTTTTAGATGTTTCTCAATGTTTCTAGATTTTTCTAGAGTTTTTTAGATGTTTCTAGATTCTTCTAGAATTTTAAAGATGTTTTTAGATTCTTCTAGAGTTTTTTTTAATGTTTTTAGATTTTTTTAGAGTTTTCTAAGAGTTTCTAGATTTTTCTAGATTCATGTAGAGTTTTTTAGATGTTTTTAGATTCTTCTAGATTTTTCTAGAGTTTTCTAAGAGTTTCTAGATTTTTCTAGAGATATATCTTGATTCATCTAGATTTTTTTAGATATATTTAGGTTGATCTAGATGTTTCTAGATTTTTCTAGAGTTTTCTAAAAGTCTTTAGATTTTTCTAGATGTTTTTAGATTTTTTTGGAGATATATCTTGATTTATCTAGATTTTTTTAGATTTTTTTAGATATATCTAGGTTGATCTAGATTTTTCCAGAGTTTTCTGGATATATCTCGACCCATCTATATATATAACATGGATGTGGAAATAGTTTATCGTTGGTGTAGTTGATGTTTTATTTGGTATAAGTGATACTTTGTGTATGGAAATGTTTTCCATTTGGTGAAGTTGATAGTTAGTATATTGAAATGTGTTGCTTTTGGTAGCCTTGGTATTTGGATTTGGTTTTTGTGGCGTTCAAATATTTGGCACCCTAGAAGATCTAAATAGTTGAAACTATGCCTCGTGTTATATACACAAGTCGTCTTGCAGATGGTACCATAATACGAACACATCCACCAGCTATTCCGATTCGTCCAACTCCTACTTTGAGGCACTTGTACCCTCGTACCACCCTATACATATGATCTGCGCACTACGCTCGCAGTGCGCGGGGCTGGGGGCTGTTTGACCACCAAAAAAGCACCGCGGTGCGGGGCTGTTTGAGCGTAGTGCAGGGCTGTATTTGTTGACTTTTTTCACTTTTTGTTACTTTTTTTACTGCTCGTAACTTTTCTAAGTTACTTTTTCCTGCTGAAAGGGGTAAAGTTTTTTATTTTTTTTACTACTTGTAACTTTCATAAATTACTTTTTTACTGGGCCAGGGTTTATATTTTATTCATTGTGCGAGGGGGGAAAGGGTGCACCTTGATTTTTTTCCTTCTTTTATTTTACTGTTACGGGGGAGGGGGGTGGAGGTTAATGTTTTCTTTTTCCCAAATATATGAAAAGGTGGAAGGAGGAGGGGGGAAAGGGGTACATTTAAGGTTTTTTGGAAATGTTTTTTTTTCATTGTGGAGAGGCTAGGGAGAGGAAGGGAGTAATGTTTTATACAAAATCATTATGGGACGGGGGAAACGGTGCACCGCGGGAAAGGGTGCATGTTGATTTTTTTTTTCTTTTTTTTATTGTTGAAGGGGAGGGGGGTGGGGGTCAATGTTTTTTTCCCCTATACATATGATCTACGCACTACGCTCGCAGTGCGCGGGGCTGGGGGCTGTTTGACCACCAAAAAAGCACTGTGGTGCGGGGCTGTTTTAGCGTAGTGCGGGGCTATATTTGTTGACTTTTTTCACTTTTTGTTACTTTTTGTTAATTTTTTTACTGCTTGTAACTTTTGTAAGTTACTTTTTCCTGCTGAAAGGGGTAAAGTTTGTTACTTTTTTTACTACTTGTAACTTTCATAAATTACTTTTTTATTGGGCCAGGGTTTTGCCAGGGTTTATATTTTATTCATTGTGTGAGGGGGGAAAGGGTGCACCTTGATTTTTTTCCTTCTTTTATTTTACTGTTATGGGGGAGGGGGGTGGAGGTTAATGTTTTCTTTTTCCCAAATATATGAAAAGGTGGAAGGAGGAAGGGGGAAAGGGGTACATTTAAGGTTTTTTGGAAATGTTTTTTTTTCATTGTGGAGAGGCTAGGGAGAGGAAGGGGGTAATGTTTTATACAAAATCATTATGGGACGGGGGAAAGGGTGCACCGGGGGAAAGGGTGCATGTTGATTTCTTTTTTTCTTTTTTTTATTGTTGAAGGGGAGGGGGGTGGGGGTCAATGTTCTTTTCCCCTAGATATATGAAAAGGTGGAAGGAGGAGGGGGGAAAGGGGTACATTGGGTTTTTCTGGAAATGTTTTTTTCATTGTGGAGAGGGTAGGGAGGGGAAGGGGGTTTAGGGTTTTTACAAATTCATTATGGGACGGGGGAAAGGGTGCACTGGGGGGAAAGGATGCACCTATACATATGATCTGCGCACTACGCTCGCAGTGCGCGGGGCTGGGGGCTGTTTGACCACCAAAAAAGCACCGCGGTGCGGGGCTGTTGTCCCGCAGTGCGGGGCTGTTTTCGTTGACCTTTTTCACTTTTTGTTACTTTTTGTTACTTTTTTTACTGCTTGTAACTTTTATAAGTTACTTTTTACTGCTGAAACAGGGGTAAAGTTTGTTACTTTTTAAAACTTTTTTTACTACTTGTAACTTTCATAAATTACTTTTTACTGGGCCAGGAAGCCCAGGGTTTATATTTTATTCCTTGTGCGAGGGGGGAAAGGGTGCACCTTGATTTTTTTCTTTATTTTTTTTTACTGTTAACGGAGAGCGGGGTGGAGGTTCATGTTTTCTTTTTCCCAGATATATGAAAAGGTGGAAGGAGGAGGGGGGAAAGGGGTACATTTAAGGTTTTCTGGAAATATTTTTTTTTCATTGTGGAGAGGCTAGGGAGAGGAAGGGGGTAATGTTTTATACAAAATCATTATGGGACGGGGGAAAGGGTGCACCGGGGGAAAGGGTGCACCTTGATTTTTTTCTTTTTTTGTTTATTGTTGAGGGGGAAGGGGGTGGAGGTGTATGTTTTTTTTTTCCCTGTAGATATATGAAAAGGTGGAAGGAGGAGGGGGGAAGGGGTACATTTTGGGGTTAAATGTTTTTTTCATTGTGGAGGGGCTAGGGAAGGGTTCAGCGGGGGTAATTTTTTTTACAAAGTCATTATGGGACAGGGGAAAGGGTGCACTTCGATTTTTTTCCTTCTTTTTTTTAATGTTGAAGGGTGGAGGGCAATTTATTTTTTTTCCTATAGGAGGCGGAGAGTCACCATTTAATGTAAATTGATGGATGAAGGCATGGACGGATGCACGATGGGACGGACAGATGGATTGAAAGGATCGTTTCATCCCGACATTTTTTATTATATATTATTCCTTATAAAATTTTCTTTTCCGGCAAATGTGACGACCGACAGTTAAATGCAATAATATAATTATGAAATTAAGAACAAGACATTCACATGGCATTTATAGGTCTGACAAAATTCCAGGAATCCATTTCAGTAAAGCATCGATTTAGTGTGACTAAATTACATGCATCGAGGTCAACAGAAGAGAGCTCGCCAACAATTTGGTGACCAATTAGCCGACCGAATCACCCACGAGCACCGAGTAGAACCCGGCACCCACAAACATTGCCTAACCAAACAGCTCAAAAACAATGTTCATGGGGCCTCCCCTGATAACCTCACAGATTCTGCATGTAATCCAGCTCCTCTTGAAATGGATTCCTATAATTAATCCTTACCAACCAGTGAATGCAATAAGATAACCATGAGATTGAGAACAAACCTAGAATCATGCGCACACAGCCATTCCCATGGCATTTATAGGTCGGACAAAATTCCAAGAATCCATTTTAGTAGAGCATCGATTTAGTGTGACCAAATTACATGCATCGAGGTCAGCAGAAGAGAGCTCGCCAACAATTCCGTGACCAATCAGCCGACCGAATCACCCACGAGCACCGAGTAGAACTTGGCCCCCACAAACATTGCCTAACCAAACAGCTCAAAAACAATGTTCATGGGGCCTCCCTTGATAACCTCACAGATTGTGCATGTAATCCAGCTCCTCTTGAAATGGATTCCTAGAATTAATCCTTACCAACCAGTGAATGCAATAAGATAACCATGAGATTGAGAACAAACCTGGAATCATGCGCACACAGCCATTCCCATGGCATTTATAGGTCGGACAAAATTCCAAGAATCCATTTTAGTAGAGCATCGATTTAGTGTGACCAAATTACATGCATCGAGGTCAGCAGAAGAGAGCTCGCCAACAATTCCGTGACCAATCAGCCGACCGAATCACCCACGAGCACCGAGTAGAACCCGGCCCCCACAAACATTGCCTAACCAAACAGCTCAAAAACAATGTTCATGGGGTCTCCCCTGATAACCTCACAGATTGTGCATGTAATCCAGCTCCTCTTGAAATGGATTCCTAGAATTATTCATTTATAATTTATTTTTTCGACAAATGTTACAACCAACCAGTAAACATAATAAGATAACCATGAGATTAAGAACAAACCAAGAATTTTGCACACACAACACACACAACATTTACAAGCATTTATGGACATTTACATGCACTTCAAAAGACAAAGGTCATTCACACAATGTACTTCTTAGAACTCGCCGATTCTCTAGAAAGAACATAAAAGAAAGGGAAGAAGATATAACACCACGTCCTGTTTCAGAAATACTTACCCGATCTCACAAATGCTGGCACTTCGGCATCCTAAGACCAGTACAACTCGAGGAGAATAAATGTCTGCACTCCCCTCTCAACAAAGCTTGCTGGCTGTAGCAGACAAACATATGAACTGTTATTACCTCGTCAGCCTAATATTGCAAGGCACCTTCTCCTTGTGGAAGAAGATTAGATATGGTCTCTACCAACAAAAGGAAATAATGACTACAGGTGATAACTTTCGAAATCAGTTAGTCCAAGAACTGCAACCTCTGACCCCATAGAAAAGTGTTGAAGACTGCAACAAAGGTGAAAACACAAGCTTTAAGGGCGGGGGGGCAGCCAGCACCGTACATAAACATAGTGGAACCAGACCTAGATAAGACTTCCTTCGCAGGCAGACAGGCTGCAAACTCTTTCTATTTTCTCTTGCTTATTTCCGCACATATCTGGTTGACACTTTTTGTCACAATCTACTCTTGTGATCATTTTGCAAGATGAAAGTCAGAGAGCAAGGCATCAGCAGATCTGATGGCAGTAGTTGATACATAATTTCAAGTCCTACATTCTACTGTATTGGCCATGTGGAGATCTAACCGTTGGATCTCCAACTAGAGACCACTGTGTAGAGAGATCAACCACGAAATGGTCAATTCAGGATTAAAGGTTTGCTTTATCCTTGTGGTCAAGACAGAAAGAGAAGCTAGAGAGAGGAGATCAACCAAACTCGGTATTGATTTTTTGGGATTTTTGTGTTATGGAGAGGCAATCATTAGCCTACCTAAGACTGCCAAAGCCAATGTCGAGGAGCGCTGCAAGCATCACACATGGAGCCATCACTTTGAGTTGTAAACAAGCTAGTCAGAAGAGCCAATTAGCATACAACCGTACTGTAGAAAAAAGGACATTCTCACTCTGGAGTTCATTGATTGCACAAATGCTCAAATGAGGTGAATTGAGAACTTTTTCATGACACTTTGCAAGGAAAGTGCACTTGAAAGCCATGGGGATACTACACCCAATATCAGACAAAGCAATTGCTTCGGCACTCACCCCCCTGTTAAAACCATCAACAACAGGTCAATGATAATTCTTTTCCTATTGCATATTCACTGTTTTCAAGCTAACTCTATGTTTAGACTCTAACCCAAAAAGCATGTGCACAGGAAACAACATATCATGAGAAAGTCCATGGGGTGACAACAAATGTTATCTGGCCTCCCTTTCTTTTAGCAGAATGCAAAAAATTTGCTGGAACTGCACCAATGGAAGCAAGATACATGATTACAAAAGAGGGATTTAATGAAGAGGGCATCGTGTGACCAACTTGTGCTCATTACTGAAGAAAACTGCTGTCGGTATTCTCCAATCCATGTCATGAATAGAAACCTACCCTCACCACCCAACAATATACATGAGATTGCACACAACAAAATAATTCAACTAGAGGCACTACTCATCAGCACAATATGCTCAAATGAGCTAGCCACAGTGACATGGAAGATATCCCTTGAGAAGCTAGACCTCTAGCATTGATGCTCTTCCACTGTGGGGATCCACAGCACCAAAAACCCAAGCATCACAGTGATTTCCTAATATAATGTAGCTAGGGTTTATATGCATATACAAAATGTCAGCTCATAGGAAGGTGACAACTAGTTGGTCCCTTATGGGACCTGAAGTGGAGGTAGGCCTAACGCTGTCTTTTAGAGACTACGTCGGTCTCTTGGTAGATCATCACATCCAGCCAGGCCTACCAAGCCTGAGTGTGCTTTGGGGGCAGCAACCATCCATGAGACCAGCTTGTGGGCTGGTTGGTCCAGGCATTTATCCAGCTTCATCTGGAGATCCTGGAGAATGTAAAGATGAAGAGGCAATTGATGAAGCATAAACCACAGAGTCCAGAGTTAGACTTTACTTGTTTCAGCTTGAAAAGACTGAGTTTGGTTTGACCGTATCCTTAAAAGTAAAAGACTTGTGTCAGGGAACAAAGAGAGTGAATCAGTTGATGATGGTGTGTCTGCAACTCGATGCAAGCAAAACCATGATGGACGCATACCCTTAGTTGCCTGCAAAAAAGACAGGGGCACACTAATAAATCCATTAGCAAGGAGGAGTCTTATGCCATACAGCCATGACCCAATAGCATTCACACATCTACAGATGTCAATTTCTTTAAGGAGGCAAGAGTTGTTGAGGACCCAAAAAGTTCATTCTGTTTCCTACATGTCTTCAAAGAATATTTGAGTAAACTCAGAAACCAGAGTTGAAGGGGAGCTAAAAAGGTCAGCTGAGATCGCAAAAGAATGAATACATGTTCCACCCCTTCCTCTGAGAGAAGGCTATTCACAAAGTGCACATCTGTTCTGTTCTCTAAAAGATTTGCCAGTTTTCTCCTCACTGTCCCATCCTGTTGAATGCACCATCCAACAATTCCCAATGTGATGAAGAAGAAAAATAAATGATGATGGACTCTCACATTGTGGATGATATTGCAAGCATGTAAACACACAACATGAACTTCAGCAATAAAATAAAAAACAAATGCAACATTATCCCACAGGACAAAAACCTAACCTGTCTTTTCAGTTCAACACTGTGCTCAAATCTAGTGTCTATCCAACAACCAACATTGAACTTTTTTTATGTTTTCAGGTCTTGCTAGAATTTACGTTGAAACCAACAACCATGTGCATAGAAATAGCCCAACTGTGAGAACCAATAGGAATATTCACAAAATGGTAACTTGTACACCCAAGTCCTCATCACGGGATTAGAAGCTTAAGGGCCCAAGACATCTACACCTTGAGCAACTGAAGAACTTCTAAGTTGAAGCATCATGACCTGCCATGAGGGACCTGAAGGCCAGCTGCATGGAGTAGATTGTGGTAGTGAAAAAGGTCAGAACTTTGCTAAATAACTCTCAGTGCCTTGATCCAATCTAGTTCCAAACGGAAGGGCCCAGGACCTTGCTCCCCACCTCCTGGGCCACCTTCAGCAGTCAGAGAAAGACCCATGCCTGTCACACGAGCAGCATTCATTTCTGCATCACTCTCTACAATTTTCCCCTTCCATGTAGGCGGGTAACGTGCTAGTGGTATCTGCAGGGCCCCAAACCACATAAAATCTCTTCTTATTTTGAAAGGTATAGTGCAAGACTGTGTTGCAAACATACTGAAGTTAGAGTAATACATTATGAATATTGAAGGAGCAAGCCAAAGAATACATGTGATAGAATTAGTATAGCAATACAAAGCTTTGGGAACAACTGCTCATGTCAAATGGTAGCCAACTAGAACCAGATTGAGATTGTCCCACCCACTATTCGATTAAAAATAAAGAGGCCAGAAAGTCCCTGACCTACATGTGCAGCTACAAATATCATACCCTGCTTCAAGTTGTTCAGCTCTTCTCTCATCTTGTAATCAAGCCACAAGGAGTCACTTTTTTAGACTAAACATTACCTAACAACACCACCTATACATATGATCTGCGCACTACGCTCGCAGTGCGCGGGGCTGGGGGCTGTTTGACCACCAAAAAAGCATCGCAGTGCGGGGCTGTTTTCGTTGACCTTTTTCACCTTTTGTTACTTTTTTTACTGCTCGTAACTTTTGTAAGTTACTTTTCCTGCTGAAAGGGGTAAATTTTATTACTTTTTTCACTTTTTTTACTATTTGTAACTTTCATAAATTACTTTTTTATTGGGCCAGGAAGGCCAGGGTTTATATTTTATTCATTGTGCGAGGGGGGAAAGGGTGCACCTTGATTTTTTTCCTTCTTTTTTTTTACTATTAAGGGGGAGGGGGGTGGAGGTTAATGTTTTCTTTTTCCTAGATATATGAAAAGGTGGAAGGAGGAGGGGGGAAAGGGGTACATTTAAGGTTTTCTGGAAATGTTTTTTTTTCATTGTGGAGAGGTTAGGGAGAGGAAGGGGGTAATGTTTTATACAAAATGATTATGGGACGGGAGAAAGGGTGCACCGGGGGAAAGGGTGCACCTTGATTTTTTTCTTTTTTTGTTTATTGTTGAGGGGAAGGGGGGTGGAGGTGTATGTTTTTTTTTTCCCTGTATAGCACTTCACGCTGCTTTCTCCCCCTTACCTCGCTTTATCACGCTTTCTCCTGCTTATTTTGCTTTACCCCCGCTTTTTCTCGCTTACCGCGCTTTATCGCTCTTTCTATTGCTTATTGCGCTTTATTTCGTTTTCTCCGCTTTATTTCGCTTTATCGTGCTTTCTCTTACTTATTTCGCTTTTACCCCCCCTTTCCCCCGCTTGCTGCGCACTTTATCGCACTTTCTCCCGCTTACAACACTTTATCGCGCTTTCTACTGCTTATTGCGTTTTATCACGCTTTTTCCTGCTTATTGCGCTTTCTCCTGTTCACCACGCTTGATTGTGCTTTCTCCGCTTATTGCACTTTATCACGCTTTCTCCTGTTTATTACACTTTAACCTGGGCTTTCTCCCCCTTACCTTGCTTTATCGCGCTTTCTCCTGCTTAATTCGCTTTACCCCCCCCTTTCCTCCGCTTATAGCGCACTTTATCGGACTTTCTCCCCCTTACCGCACCTTACTGCACTTTCTCACGCTTTCTACTGCTTATTGCACTTTACCCCGCTTTCTCCTGTTTACTGTGCTTTACTCTTCTTTCTCTTGTGCACCACGCTTTATGTTGCTTACCGCGTTTTATCGCGCTTTTTCCCACTGATCACACTTTACCCCATTTTCTCTTGCTTATTGCGCTTTATGGTGCTTTCTCTCGCTTACTGCGCTTTTCCCCCCTTACTGTACTTTACCCCGCTTTATTCCATTTGCTACCCTTTAACCCACTTTCTTCCGCTTATTGTGCTTTAATGGGCTTCACCCCGGTCATGTTTGCTTTATCGCGCTTTAACATCTTTTTGTCGCTTACCTCGTATTAATTTGCTTTTCCTGCTTTACCCTGCTTTCGCCCATGAGTGGCTAGTATTTTGAAAATGGCTACTTTTAACCACTAGCCCCGCCTTTTCCCATTATGAATTGTAAAAAAAAATCAACCCCCTCCCCTTCCTTAGCCATTCAACACCCTAAAAAAGATTTTTTTACAAAGAATCCCCCCTACCCCTCCCATCCCCCTTCAACATATCTTTGAAAAAAAACCCTGACCCTCCTAGCCACTCAACAATGAAAAAAAAAATTAAAAAAAAAACTAACCCCTTTCCCCTCCTCTTTCCACATGTCAAATGAAGGAGAGAAAAAAAGTAATTAATTAAACCAACCCTAACACCCTGCCCCTTATGAACTTGTAAAAACAAAAAACCCCTCTCATCCCTTGTCAACATAGGAAAAAAAAAAAAACATTCCTTCCCATCCCCCTTCAACATATTAAAAAAAAAAACCTTGACCCCCTGTCCCTAGCCACTCCACAATGAAAAAAAAAAAAAATTAAAAAAAAAATCATCCCTTTCCTTCCTCCTTCCACATGTCAAATAAAAACATGAGCCTCCACCCCCCCTCCCCTTCAATAGTAAAAAAAAGAAGAAAAAAACTCAAGGTGCACCCTTTCCCTTGTCCCATAATGAATTTGTAAAAAAAATTACCCCCTTCCCCTCCCTAGCCTCTCCATAATGAAAAAAACATTTCCAGAGCCCATAAACTAACCCTTTTCCCCCTCCTCATTCCATATTTTCAATGAAGGGGAAAACAAAACATCAACCTCCAACCCCCTCCCTCCCCCTAAATAGTCAAAAAAATGAAGGGAAAAAATCAAGGTGCACCCTTTCCCCCATGTCCCACAATGAAGAGAATATAAACCCTGGCCCTCTTGACCCAGTAAAAAGTAATCTATGAAAGTTACAAGTAGTAAAAAAAGTAAAAAAAGTAACAAACTTTACCCCTTTCAACAGGAAAAAATAACTTACAAAAGTTACGAGCAGTAAAAAAAGTAACAAAAAGTAAAAAAACGTGAAAAAAGTCAACAAATACAGCCCCGCACTACAGTCTCTTTTTGGTGGTCAAACAGCCCCCAGCCCCGCGCACTGCGAGCGTAGTGCACAGATCATATGTATAGGCCCCCTCAAACTGTAGGACGATGGAATGATTAATAAATCGAATAAACACTTCACCTCCGGCAATAACACGAAGACCTTCGAGTTTGGAGCCTAAAACATTACGCCCAAACAGCCTGACATTATCGATTGTCGTTATCACATTTGGCAAAAATGGGGACCGCCCGACGACATCATTCTTTCCTAGCCTTTTGTCATGCCTGGTGAAGCTGTCTTCGAGAGAGAAGTTGACCCCCCTGGAGTCCGAGGGTACCGTGACGGGCTTCTCCTACCGTAATGATGACATTCTTCATTTTGCGCATTAAAATTCTTTAAAATTCTTCGTATAGCACCTTGTCAAAACATTATTGACCCGCGAACGTTTACCAAATGACGCTGGTTGATTCATAAAATTCGTTAAAATTCTTGCTTCTGTGGGCTTCCATAACAGTCTCGCACCGTGAATGTCATAACTCTGTCTCCCACATCGGACGACCGCTTGACATCCTTCGCAGTTTTATCCTCTATTTTCTTCGGACAGAGAGATGCCGGAAGCATTTTGATAATAGGTAGTCCTCTAGGAAATCCTTCCGCCGGCCTGGGTTGCTACCGTTGAGGTTGGAATGGCCGCTTGGAAGGCCATTAATTCCCTTGCGTCCACCCGGGACCCTAGTATTCAAGATAGGTTGAGGAAGATTCCGATGCCAAAGATGATGGTCTCGTAGCCTTCAGGGCTCAATATTCCAAACTGATGGGGGGGATAAGTACTTTCGAAAGGCCCCCCCAAACTATAGGACGATGGAATGATTAATAAGTTAGACTTAGAGACCTGGGATTGTACAACTTTTTACCCATATATGGAGAATATCAAATAAACGGAAGGTTTAATTTCGAATTTTTTATAAAAATAATCAACTCCCCACTTGTTGATGCATGACTGCTGGTTCCCAAAATGTATGATGTGGTTATTCGAAAAGAAGAAGCCTTTACTATTGCATGTTTTTTGTATTCAATAATAAGGAACATTTTTTTTAAGGCAGGTTGTGGAGGTTACACAATATAGTTGTATGTAAAATCACGCAATCAGGGGTTGAGAACGCCTAGTTTTGGAATAATAGGGCATCAAATGTGTAACTGAAAATGAAAATTTTACAAAACGAAATAACTGGGAACCGAACTAGTTTTCCCACCGTAAACCATTTATCCTTCATAACTTTGCGTTATGAGATAGAAATATTCATAACAGTAGTTAGTAATTAAAATTAATAATATTTATTACGATAATTTCAGTAATGATTGTTCTAATAATGATTGTAACAATTTACAATAGTAATTATAATCATTCTTACACTAATATTTCTAGTAAATTATTATAATCATTCTTACACTGATATTTCCAATAATTAATACTTTAATATTACTCTAAATATTTAAATTGCTTGTTGCATCCTTCTTCCCTTGTTCGGCTCTTCTGGATCACGTTGACTACTTGAACATATTTGGGTACAGATCAGATATGACAGTATAATTTTTTTTAAATCCTGAGGAGTGCCCAATGTTCCCTTATTTGTGTTTTCCGCTGACCAAATAGTTAGGCACCAGACCTTCAAGGTAAGCTTTTTTCCCTTCTTCTTTTTTATTTTGCATCGTGGAGCTCGGAGCTGCAGCTCCAAGGTCGTGGAGCCTGGAGCTCGGAGCTGCGCTGCAGCTCCAAGTTCGTGGAGCTCGGAGCAGCGCAGCTCCAAGCTCGTGGAGCTCAGAGCTCGGAGCAGCGCAGCTCCGAGCTCCACGAGCTGGGAGCTGTAGCTCCAAGCCATGCAGCTCCAAGCTCGTGGAGCTTATAGATCGGAGCTGCAGCTACGATCTCGTGGAGCTTGGAGAAGGAGTTACAAGTTCGGTGGGCTCCGAGCTCCACGAGCTCTGACGGGGAAGAAGAGAAGCGAGAGAGAGAGAGAGAAGAGTGAAGAGAGGCGTCGTCGATCTCTTCTGCCCCCCGCTTCTCTTCTTCCCCGACCGGTCCGTCTGAGTGCATCTAGAGGGTGTTCAGGAGCCACGAGCTCACGAGTAGCTCTAGCCGCTGAACGATCGTGGTACCACTCTTACCGACTGCTTCCACAAGTAGTCCAAACCAACATGAAACAGCTGATTAAAACAGCTGGTGAAGATAGTTCGCACTCTGAAAGAGAAAGAGGGAATCTGGACCCGTCAGAACGCTCGCCGTCCATCACAATCAGGACTATGTCACTGGCAGGACGCTCATCTGGATCACGTTGACGACTTGAACATATTTGGGTACAGATCAGATATGACAGTATAATTTTTTTTAAATCCTGAGGAGTACCCAATGTTCCCCTATTTGTATTTTCCGCTGACCAAATAGTTAGGCACCAGGGGTTTCTATGTAAAAAGTTCGTGAGCCCGCTCGCTATTTGAGTCGCTTCCGACTTGCCACTATTTTTTTGGGGGGGTGGGGGAGGGTATCTCCCCCGAAATAATTCGGGGAATTTTTTTTTTCCATTCACAAAATGTTGCAAAGAAGATATTGAATCTTTAAGAATATTGAAACTACTATGTGTAAGCAGCCCGAAGGAGGAGATCACAATATATATATTTTTGGGAATGTTCAAATATTGATTTTATTGTGATGGGCCAATCAAAGATGCTCGTCACAAAAGGAAAATAATTGACTTTGTAATTAGTTGTGAGGACTCCCCGAGGACACCTTTGGGGGTTGGGAGGCTGGGAGTGGGTGCTTTCCCGTGCCCCCTTCTAGTGAAACAAAAATAAATTGCCCCTACAAACAAATCTAGAAAGAGACAAATGCAAAAATCGAAAAGAAATTAATTCGACGACACGGACAAAGGCGAGGAAAATGATGGTGACCCACAATTTTGGAAAGAGAAGTTTCCTGCAGCTCATGGGAAGGCTTCGCATGCCCTCTTGATGCGCTTGTTTTTCCCCTTTTTGAGATGGGGTTTAATATTTAGTCGTTGCGTTTCTGTAATTTTTGGCAAATGAATTATTGTAATGTCGTGGTATTTCGATACTATAATTTTTTGTAATTTAATTACTGCAAATTTTAGAAAATAAATTGATGCAACTATCAATATAAAAATTCTTGCGATCAATTTTCCGTTCATTTTCCTGCTTAAAACTATTGATTGTTGAACCCTTTGTCTCCCTGAAAAGCAAACAAAGTTGAAAACTATGTTTCCGCTTCAATTTGTTCTTCATATTCTTAGCCAACTTTCGTCTAATATTTCGTGGGATTAATTTCAGGATTTTCGATCCGATATGTGGAAGATTCCAGAGTTTTTACTGCCTTTCTCGTGCCTCAAAAATCGAACCAATTACAAATTTTGTGCTTGGAAGGAAAAATAAATTGAGGTTCTGTCTGTTGTTTGGTTTGGGAATTCCTGCTTCACCCCATGCCGAGCCCATATTGATGGCATTTCAAATTGTGGTTACATAATTTCTAGCATACCTCTATGTCCTACCAAATTTGACCATTAATTTCAAAAAAGATTAGTTGAATTTTCCCTTCAATTTATTTTTTCCACATTAATTGCCGAATTTTTCTCTTTTTTTTTTGGTTTCGAAATAAGAAAACAAAAGAATGCTTGTTCATTCCTCAGAGTTTCCCTTTTCAAAATTCTCACTTCCATTCTATTTTTCCCCCTGATATCTGGCGGGTATAATGAGATTGAAAAACACCGAAGCAAAAAATAAAATGGATGCAAGTCTTTACATCCGAAAAAAAAAAGCCCTTGACTTGGGCTTTACCGGTTTCGAGTTCACGTTTGGCTCTAATTCCCATGGGCCCTTATTCTGATAAAGCCCCTGACCTCGGGCTTTACCCTAAGATTACGTTATCCGTTTTACGTTCCGCATGTCTTCTTGCTCAGGGTTTTATTTTCGTTCAAATTAAAAATTTGTGATATAAACGATTTGGCACTGTTCTTTTCCCCAAAAATTAGTAAAAGTAGTTGAAGTTATACTAGAAATAAACATCTTTTCCCCAATAAATTCTTTAAAAAATCGTTGGTCATGGTATGCAGATTATTTCCAAAAAGTTTTTAGGGTTTAGGGTGACTTGGGAATCAGGGTGATCATGCCCTTGTTAATGTGTTCCGAGGTCCATCCCGGTGCTGACATGGCCTTGAAAACGTGGGGGCTACCTCATTCACGTATTCTTGAAAGAATTCTGTTGGGATTCCATCGTGCCCTGGGTGGGGCCTTGCCTTCGGGGACCACGAAGTGCCGTTGCTGATGAATGAATGAATGAATGAAAAGAGCTTGACCTTTGTGAAATGGTTAAACCTCATTCTAGCCGGGTTGTAAATAGTACTTACTTACAATTTAGCGTCATTAAGTGGGCCAAACAGCACCCGGGCCAGAGCCCGATTTAGCGTCGTTAAGTACGACATGAATTCGCGATCTTCGAATCTGGAGCCTACAACAGTAGGCTTGACGTCAACTTGCATCATGACCCAATCAGGGTGTCGGTTGAGGACGACACTAATGCCAAAAATGATGGTCTCGTAGCCTTCCGGGGTCAATATTCCAAACTGAGGGGGGGGGGGGGGATAGGTACTTTTGAAAGGCCCCCCTCAAACTATAGGACAATGGAATGATTAATAAATCGAATAAACACTTCACTTACGGCAATAACATGAAGACCTTCGAGTTTGGAGCCTAAAACATTATGCTAAAATAGCCTGACATTATCGATTGTAGTGCCCCGACCTGGAGTTCTGTATGTCGCTGTCACATCTGGCAAAAATGGGGAGCGCCCCATGACATCATTCTTTCCTGGCCTTTTGTCATGCTTGGTGAAGCTCTCAGGCATCCTTGCTAAATTCTTAGTACAATGTCAGACAGTTAGATCTGAATTGCTTTATTAGACTTAACGTCAATTGGGCTCTGGCCCGGGTGCTGTTTGGCCCACTTAATGACGCTAAATTGTAAGTAAGTAAGTAAGAGAGAGCACCTGGCACATTACTTCCGGATTTGTTCCTTGCTGTTCGTTTTGTACTTGTTCCTTCTTGTTCCTTCCCTGCATCTTGCAAACCCAAGAAAAGGATCGAAGGATAAAAAATTTAGACTACGACAAATTGAAAAAAATAGGGAAAGAAAAAAAAATGGAACGATAAAAATTGGACAAATAAATAAAAATGAATGAATAAGTAAAACCGAGAAATACGACAAAAAAAACCAGAAATACTCCGATGGATACGTTCCAAACTCCCCCAACACAGCAAAAGCGCCTGTTGTTATATTGACCCCTAATAATCCTCTCAGGAACAATATGTGTACTTGTTCTACTTGTTGGAAACCTTTCGCCCCTGTACAACCTGTCCGCACCTCGCATGCATAGCTCAGTACTGGGCGTACTGGCGAGTCAAACATTACTTCCGGATCGGTTTAGGGTTTAGGGTACGACATGAATCCGGGATCTTCCAGTTTGGAGCATTTGACCCAGGTCGGACATGTGATGCCCTGGGCGTACTGGGAGGCTTCATTGTCGGTACAATCCTTCCTTTACTATATATATAATAGCAAAATATTAACCCCCATTCCTGACGACGCTATTAGTTGCACATGATTTGGAAAGATATATTGACTTATTACAGCATTCGGCCTGCCACCTTCGATCTATCTACGACTCCGGACCAAATTATTATCGCTGGCAAGGGTGTTCCCAGCATATGTCTAGGGTTTTTGATTGGACCCACCAATTATTCTATGACCCACGGCTGGTGGATAACAACGATGCGGAAGAGGGTTTTGGTTGTCGCGCGGGCGTGGGATGGACGCGCGGCCAGAGAAGTGTTTTCTTTTCAGTTCTCTGGTTTTGAAGGTTTGGCGATCCCCCCGCCCCAAAGAGCAAATCTGGTCCTATTTTTACCATTAAAAGAGGAAAATTTCCAAACTTTTCCAAAAATCTATTGTCCTTGGGGACTGAGAACTCACCCAAACAAATTCACTGTGACCAGCAGTTCTTTTTATTCTGATTTATTTCAAAGAACCAGCGGTTCTTCTCTGGAGCTGAAATCATTTAAATAACCGACGGCGGCTGCTTGCCTGACGGATTAGAGGCTGATGAACACCTATAGTCGACGACCGAGAACGGAAGGGTACTCGATTTTCCGTCCCTAATGCATAGATCGGGGAACATGCATCTATCGATTCTCTTCGTCTGCATATCTCATCCCATGTAATCGCTTTCACGAAGGGAAACCAAAGGTTTTTGAATTCTCGTCTGAATTTGGATGAAACGTAGTTGGATGAGAAAAAAGACAAACCCGTCGGGGAAGGAGAGAAGCGGGGGGCAGAAGAGATCGACGCCGCCTCTCTTCACCTTTCTCTCTATCTCCCGCAAAGAAACTCACAAAATTGAAGAAATAACCGTGATCCCAAGTCTCCGGACGCAATCCCGGGCCAATTCCGGGCTCGATGATTGGGGGCCATGGGAACCCCCCCCCCCGCCCGCTCCCTCCACCGGACCCCATCCAAAATTCGACCCTACCCGCCAATCTCGATCTCTTGTTTCTGCCCAACAGCTGGACCAGCTTTAGTTATCATTGATCACCTAAATTCGTCTTGAATGTCCGAAAACGGGCACGTTTCGCACAAAACGTCCCTGACCGTTGCCGGCGCCCGTTCAACCCCTTTTGGGGATGAACCAAAACCACATCCGGACTGCCCAAATATATTTGTTTTCTCCCGCCTCTACTCTGCCCCAAAACATTTCTCCCCTACCTACCTTCCTCCCCCCTCCTACCTCCTACCTACCCCCTCCTACCTACCTCCAACGTCTTACCTCCAATCGCCATCGCCAGAGCACCACAGCGAGAGCAGGAGCACCATCGCGGGAGCTGGAGCTTTTTTCATGAAGCGGGAGCGCCAGACCTTCAAGGTAAGCTTTTTTCCCTTCTTCTTTTTTATTTTGCATCGTGGAGCTCGGAGCTGCAGCTCCAAGGTCGTGGAGCCTGGAGCTCGCAAGGTCGTGGAGCCTGGAGCTCCGAGCTGCAGCTCCAAGGTCGTGGAGCCTGGAGCTCGGAGCTGCGCTGCAGCTCCAAGTTCGTGGAGCTCGGAGCAGCGCAGCTCCAAGCTCGTGGAGCTCAGAGCTCGGAGCAGCGCAGCTCCGAGCTCCACGAGCTGGGAGCTGTAGCTCCAAGCCCTGCAGCTCCAAGCTCGTGGAGCTTATAGATCGGAGCTGCAGCTACGATCTCGTGGAGCTTGGAGAAGGAGTTACAAGTTCCCATTGATATGACTGTGAGAGAGACGCGTGGCTCTTTGAAAGCCCAGGTTTTTAGGGTTTAGGGTTTAGGGTTTAGGG
The DNA here is from genome assembly GCA_963921925.1 of Sphagnum tenellum. Lineage (NCBI taxonomy): Eukaryota > Viridiplantae > Streptophyta > Sphagnopsida > Sphagnales > Sphagnaceae > Sphagnum > Sphagnum tenellum. Next base: position 772 of record CAWUHI010000018.1, on the reverse strand, counting down.
TTTAGGGTTTAGGGTTTAGGGTTTAGGGTTTAGGGTTTAGGGTTTAGGGTTTAGGGTTTAGGGTTTAGGGTTTAGGGTTTAGGGTTTAGGGTTTAGGGTTTAGGGTTTAGGGTTTAGGGTTTAGGGTTTAGGGTTTAGGGTTTAGGGTTTTAGGGTTTAGGGTTTAGGGTTTAGGGTTTAGGGTTTAGGGTTTAGGGTTTAGGGTTTAGGGTTTAGGGTTTAGGGTTTAGGGTTTAGGGTTTAGGGGGTTTAGGGTTTAGGGTTTAGGGTTTAGGGTTTTAGGGTTTTAGGGTTTAGGGTTTAGGGTTTTAGGGTTTAGGGTTTAGGGTTTTAGGGTTTAGGGTTTAGGGTTTAGGGTTTAGGGTTTAGGGTTTAGGGTTTAGGGTTTTAGGGTTTAGGGTTTAGGGTTTAGGGTTTAGGGTTTAGGGTTTAGGGTTTAGGGTTTAGGGTTTAGGGTTTAGGGTTTAGGGTTTAGGGTTTAGGGTTTAGGGTTTAGGGTTTAGGGTTTAGGGTTTAGGGTTTAGGGTTTAGGGTTTAGGGTTTAGGGTTTAGGGTTTAGGGTTTAGGGTTTAGGGTTTAGGGTTTAGGGTTTAGGGTTTAGGGTTTAGGGTTTAGGGTTTAGGGTTTAGGGTTTAGGGTTTAGGGTTTAGGGTTTAGGGTTTAGGGTTTAGGGTTTAGGGTTTAGGGTTTAGGGTTTAGGGTTTAGGGTTTAGGGTTTAGGGTTTAGGGTTTAGGGTTTAGGGTTTAGGGTTTAGGGTTTAGGGTTTAGGGT
>CAWUHI010000015.1:0-45585 GCA_963921925.1 Sphagnum tenellum | reverse complement strand
AATCGAAGTTCAAAGTACCACATCCAGCAAAAGACTTCTGGATATATTGACTCTGGAGTCTGGACATCAATATATAAGAGCTGATATGTCTGAGACTTCTAGTGCAGCTATACAATTTTAAAGGAGGGTTTGATCATGCTGGAGGTTCAATCTAAATATACCTACAACTCTTGCTGATCGTGTAAACTTTAACCAAACGTAACTTGTAAAAGAGAAGAAACCCCTGAGTTTGACTTGTACAACTATGCATCACAGAGTTCGAGGTCTTCCACACATCACAATTTCAATAACCAAGCTGGTACACTGTTGTACAGGCTAGATTCTTGGTGATGATTCAAATTCAAAACAGAATAAGAGGAGTGGGAAAGAGAAGACCAGCAGAGAGGACGCCAAACATTGACTGCAACTGCTGCTGTGTCGCTCTCCAGCACTACAGGCTACCCGCAATTCGTAAAACTTTCGCCAGAAGCCCTATATCTATGCAAACAACCATTAGCTCCACCGTTAAGCTCGTATGTACACAGCCTTTCAAAAGTGTGAAGTGCCTTTGAAACTCTCTTTCACCCCAACTGTGGCTCACGAATTGAACGAGTTGAAACCCGCAGGCGCCGGACAGTGTACGTGTGCAGCAAACAAAAGTTCTTCGAATCTTCTTGATAGGTAGCCTAAGAACTTGTCGAGTACGATTCTTTGAGACACGTGGTCAGGAAAACCCCTCCCCAGTCCGGTCTTTTAGCCCAACCAATGCGGGCGCTCGAGGCTGCAGCATCTGTGGCGTCGGATAGGGCAAAGGCAGCGCCAAAGGTTAAGCTGCCCGAATAGTGAAGCTGGTGGCCCCAATGTTGCATCCCATGAACAGGTGGCACCATCCTGTCCGAACAAAACTGTCCACATTTCCTGCCTCTGTTTACTTTATTTATTGTTGTCAGTTCGCAATGGAGATAGTACTTAGGTCTTTACAGATGTTAGCCGGTCCCGATTGAGACATATTCTTAGTGTAATGTGTCTTTGACGGGGACGGGGGGCTGTCCGGTTTTCGGTCCTAATTTTTGAATCGACGGCGTCTGATTTCAATCTTTCACAACTAGTACAAACCTTTGATTCCGTTCCTGGTTTGGGCCAGTTTTTGTCGATTCTTGGGTTTATTTTCTTAAACATTTGGCAATCAAATTTTGGGGTTCTTTCTAGCATGAAGCAACACTTATCAACCATAGATAGTCTCTAGATTGTTATGGGAACGAATCTAGTTAATGTGGAAATGCATTGAGGTGAAGTAATGAAACTTGCACGACAAGAAAATATAAGTAGCACATCGCTGTGATGCTAGTCCTACACTCATAGAGACTACACCCCGGGGTCATAAGACAATTTGTGAAGCGTTCAGCATCCACACATATCCAGATATATCTTGATCTGGTTATCGGATCATATCCAGATATATCCAATATGTGGATCATATACTATTGATCCAGATATTTCCTTCTAAACGCAATTCATGAGTATTTGAGACTTATTGGACATAAGCAGCAAGGTCTGAAGCATCCCAAATTATCCTTCTTGGACTGCAGACAAACGCAATGCCTTAGAACCGTGGTAGCTTTGTGTGACAAGAGAGGATACCTATATCGAGCCCATCTTTTAATATTAGTTGCAAAATCTTATATGCACTGGTATTGTTCTAAACCCTAGTGCACTCATCAGGTTTCTGACCTTTCACGTTTCAATGAACACATTGGAATCTCTATAGGAAACCAGGACAGATACACGACGAAGAGTGTGGAAGATTGAGCACAAAATGCTTCCTGACCTAAAAATTTCACAACAAGAAGCCTATATCTAGCCCCATCGTCCTCTCCTATTTTTGGCTTTAATCCTTCCGGTGTATCCTTGTACCTTCGTATAAAGCATCTGCTTACCTAGTAATCACCTCTTTTCCTAGATATTCAGACCAGATATTTTCAGGAAAGAGAGAACTCCTATTGATTCAAGCATTTAACTTCACTGAAATTATGTCCGAGCCAGATAAAATATTTTGCAGATACCTGTGCAATATTGATGATGAATTAGTAAATCCTTGTACAGTGCCCGGAATTGGGCAATGACAACCACGACCTGCAACAGAGCTTACTCTTCTTCCCTGACTTCTCAACGACTCATGTACAGCAGGTGGAAGTCACCCAACTGGCACGTCTAATTAATCTAATCCAGTGAAATCGAAATCGAAAATACGATCTTTCACACGCAGTTCCCCATCCTTAAGTCGACCTTTAACCCAATTCGCACTGGTTTTTACAAGGACCGAAAGCTTGGCCGGGCACGTGGTGGCTCCCTCCGGATGGGTCAATGAAATCCCCAAGTCAGCAATAAGACTCTCACCTAGTTCATTCTTGTCGGGGTTGATCACAGTCCACTTGGCTGTTGACGTATCGACCCCGGAGCTCGCGGCTTCACATTTCCTCACCGAATACTCCTTCTGGATGCTTCTCCCCACATTGAAGCCAGCGGATACGTGACTAGTCGTTCCGCACTGAATTCCCCAACCCGTCGTTTCTGCCCGCTTCAAGTCATTCTCGCTGACCGTCTTCTCTGGAGAAAGATACGCGATCTTGAAATCCTGGTTCAGAAGCTCCACTGTGACTGTCGCCCAGTTGAAGCGCATCTTGGGAGCTGGATGCAGCGTCAGCTTCGCGGTCAGCTTAATAACCTCGTGCTTATCGCCATCTGACGTTGTGTGCTGGTCTCGATTTGCCCGCCAAATAGAAAGCAGAACCCTGTTCTCCTTATGGATGACCTCGTCAAGAGCCTCCTTCGTCGCTGGAGCGAGTTGGTCGGACTTCACCGGATCCAGAAGTTCCGCTTCCACGTCGGCTACAACAACTTTGGGATAGTCAACCTCGTACTCTTCTGTAGACTCCTTGCCGACAGTCCCAGAGGCGGAGGCGTCAACTGACATGGTGCCTGCGGATCACGCTGCAGCAAACAAAGGGTTCGTGAGCAAACCTTCTGATAGGTAACAACCTTGGGACTATCGACTCTCTGGTGACCACGGCTAAAACCTGAACCTCAATCCCAGTCTGCTCCGCGCGTCTGCAAAATTTCCTGGTGTATTTGGTGTGCACTAGACACCTTAATATTCTTGTGAATAACCCTTCTAGAAAAGAGGAGGGATATTGCGTGCATGATACTCCTTGAGAATCTCAGGGAAATTACCAGCGTTGGGTGGAACCCCGGTTCAGGTTATTTAAAAGTTTTATTTCTCTTCCAGTTCCGGTTCCACACTTAAATGGAATTATGCAACCAAGAACCCGGTTTCACGTTCATTTCTTTTTAAATACATAAATTTAAAAAGAAAACCTACTCGAATTCCTGTTCTAAAAACTAGATGAGGTTCCAGTTTGCCAGTTCCAGGTAACCCATATCAAATTCATGTTTACACATTAAAAAAAATTAAACTTGTTTCTTTTCTTTTTTTAAAATCCAACTTAGATCCAACTCCCGTTACACACATAAATGGAACCCCCAATTCTAATGCTAACGCCAATTTCTGAAATTTTAAAATTCCAATTCCGGTTCAAATTCTGATTCTAGAACATGATTCTAAGACTAGACCTAATTCTAGGTATGCTTCTTGAAACCATAACCAAATCATCCAGTGATGAACCTGTAAAGGGTGTAATTGACTAAGATTGGAAATTACTTCCATTACTAAGAATAAGGTCCCTCCCATTAAGAAGTAGGTGTAATATACGATAATATTTTAGGACGTGCCCCCAAGTTCCTTGTTAAATTCAAAAGAGTTCAACTATGTTAAAGAACGAAAGTAGTTGGAACTTGGTGTTACTCCCAGCTTCAAACACTAAAGGGGCTAAGAGGGGCGTGCTGAAAGCTCCAAGATTAGATTAGGAAGAAGGACAACTTATTTAATTACTCAATTCAAAACCAACCACAAGTTGGTTGGATCACCTTCGGGAACACTCTTGGTGTTGGGACAAAACACGAGCAACACGGACTCATTTGACTCATCATGTCCCGGACTCAGGGGAAGCCACCACTTTCCCGTATATAGTATTTTTTGCGTTGCTCCGCCACACCTGCATCTAAATGGCTTTTAGTCTGATTCCACCCCTGATTCCTCAAGCCTAGGCACTAAGGTCCATTTTGTCCAACAAAACAATAAATCTCTATGTTCAAGAGATCACATTGTCAACATCACCAGTACACCAATTCGTCCATCAGAGACAAGGGTTCCCTCATCTGAAGACATCATGGTTTTGCTCTTCTGATTCCTGGATGGATAATGATGTTCCTATTTCATTTTAGTTTATTTGTGACTATTATAAGTTATTTTTTGTTATTATAAGTTATTTCGTTTTAAATTATTTTTGGTTATGTGATGTTATTATTGGTTATTTTAAGTTATATCACCATAGGCTATTTGTGGTTATTTTATTGGTGGTTATTGGTGATTATTTGAAGTTAAATTACCATAAGTTATTAATGGTTATTTGTGGAATTATTTTATTAATGGCTATTGATGGCTATTTTATTTTAAGTTATTGTTGGATATTTTAGGCTATGTTATCATAGGCTATTGGTAGTTATTTTACATAAGTTATTATTGGTTATTCTAGGTTATTTTATTTTAGGTCATTATATTTTATTTTAGATTATTTTTAATTGTTATATTTATGATAAAATAACTTATAATAACATAAAGTATAACTTGAAATAATATATTGATTTAAAATAAACTAGCCTAAGGTATAGCCTAAGGTTACTTGATTAATTTAATATAAATAACTTAAAGTGAAAAATCTATAATAAATTAGTTAAGATACTTTAAGGTATAATAATTTATAATATCTTATGATAATTTAGGCTATAAATTAAAATAATTAAAATGGCCTAAAATAATATAATATATATCATAAAATAACGTGAGATATTTAAAACAACAACATAAAAATAAACCTATTTATCACAATAAATTATAATAATGAATTATGCCAAGTAATAGTGAAACACAATGTTTATATAGTGATATTATAATGAGGTAACTTTAACCATGATGTCTAGTGAATTTAATGCATTTCCAAAAATCCCATAATGATTTAGGCTAGTGAACTACACCCCATATTTATAGCAGTGTTTATTAAAAAAAATTCATGTATAAGTTGCACATGATATAATGCACCTTGCAAGGGACCCTAAACAGTTCCTAATGCATATGCTTAATGGGTTTTTGAATGGGATTGTATGGGTGATAAACCAAAAAGAAAAGGGGATGACTTGTGATTGGAAATGGTGTGAGCATGACAATTGCTTCAATTTGCAAGGGCAAAAAAAAAATGATAAAAGTGAGAAATATGCTTTTTTTTTTAAGGTGTGAATTTTGCTTATTGGTCATTGGGTGCAATTTGTTAAAAATGGTGTTTTTCACAAGCACTAATGTATGTATATGGAGAGGAAGAACCATGTGCATACACTTGCCTCATTTACCTAATTGAGTTCATGCTAAAGGTGCAAATTGGGTTTCTATTGGGGTGTAGATCAAACTTAAGGACCATGTTCTCTCGTTGAATCTTGCAAATGGTGACATAATTGTGTCAAGTATAATAAATGGGGTAGGGGGATTAGGGTGTGTGTACCATGGTGTATAGGTTGGAGAAGTTCGTATCAAGTAGCACTTGGTGGGATAATGAAAAGTAATGGCAATGTGAAACTATAAGAGCTAAACCAAAATGACGATCCCCCCTAATTGAAATTGAAAGATGTACTAGGCAACAAACCTTCTTTGGAAAGGAAAAAACATTAAATTAGCCAAGTGAATTATTATTGGATTGGTGCTTCTTGTAAGCATTGTTTTGTTGGTTGGACTAAGTGCCATTTTGTGTGCCTAAATTTACAAACACTTGGTTTCTTATGTAGCAATTTGCATAAGTAGGTGGACACTTAGTTTAAGACAAGAAAACCTAACATTAAATTCTATTTGCGCATTTGTGCAATTTAGTCCATATTTTTGTTGCAATTTTAGGCCATAAACCTTGATCCATGTATTTGAATATGTCGCCTACTAGATTAAATATCATTCAACCCTAGATAACCCTAAACCAATAAGCTCACCCTAACCCTAAAACCATTTAGCAATGTGTGCACTACCTTAAATCCAATAAGCCTCTTAGACTGAAAACATGGCATAAAAACATTTACAAAAAATCAGCAAATGAGAATAATAAGAAACTCAAAAAATATGACATGTGAAAAAATCCAAATCAATTTTGAACATGACAAGTGGCAATATTAGGGTTGTTGAAAAAGATGGCCCATATTTATTTCCACCAAATTAAATAAAAAAATTGAGATTCAACCTTTGTAGTGACACGTGGCAAAAATGAGGTTGTAGAGAAAAAACACCCCAAATTTATTAAAACGATTTTAAATTTCATAAATCAAAAGGCAATGTGAAAAGGCCACATGGTAAAATTGATGTTGTTAAAAAACAATGCCCAACTTTTTAAAAATAAATTTAATCAATATATGACATTTGAATCTGCCACATGGTAGAATATGCGTCGAGAAATAGATCTGATTTACTTTTGGTTACTTTTTTATCAGCAAAAACCTTTTAACCCTAGGACACATGGCACGATTGTGGTAGTTGGAAAAGGAAAAAAAAAATTTCCATGAGGATTAAAATTTAAGATGTCACTCATCTTTGCACATGACATGTGACAACTTTGGATGGACAAATTACATATAATGTGAATTTCTTATTCATTAAGGAAATCTATAGTCACATGTTTATTGCATGCTAGTTGCATAAACCATATGGTTGGCATATGGATGAACATGTATATTTTGATTTTGATTTCATCCATCATCTACAACTACAAATGCATGTGAACTATTTGCCATTACCATTCCTAAATTGACACTATTTTTTTAGTGTAAAGTTTTTAAATGTGCCTTGAATGACTTGGTTTTCTTTTCATTCATAACTAAAAGTCTCTTTTGATTGAGTTAATTGTGCCTTGAAAATGCTCTAATTAGTTCAACCAAATAATCTCATAATCGTTTGAAATTAATTAAAGAGTAAGCTTTGTAATCTATTTATGAAGGAAGGTAGTTTGCTTTATAATTATGAGATTCACGAAATCAGGATGCTGCAGATCCTATTGGTGTCTTGTGAAAGTTCTTGATGAGGAGGGGTGCATGGGCTTGGTTCCATGACATTTGGACCTACGGTGCAAAAGTTCTTGAATATTGAATGACTTTTTCACTGAAAATTAAAGTAGTTGAAAATTGTGGAGGAATTAGAATGTGCCTTTGGTGTTCTTGGAAAGATTTTGATGAGTAGAGATTTAATGAAATTTATTTGGTAATTCAGAAGGTGGGAGATATTGATTTTTAAGTGATTTCTGCTACAGAAAATTCCAATAAATTTCAAAAAACCAGGTTTTGGAAAGAAAAATCAATTGAGGGCAGGGTAACACTTGGGCCAACAACATAGACGGCAGTAGTAACTTATTAAATTAAGAAACAAGTTGAGTCTCTAATGTTCAAACCATTGGTGCTCTGTCACCACAAAAAAAGTTGCTAATCTTTTTATGTACTAGTGAGTGCCTGTGACCTTCGGCCACTGTGAAGTCCCCCTCATCCTCCACAACAATTGCCAAAGCATATGGGATAAAAGTGAGGTGCTTATATGTAGAACATGTTTGTCGCAACCCTAGTTAGCCCAAAGTGGGAGTGTCAAGCTCCCACTCCCGAAAATGGGAGTTTGGAGTCCTTCGGGACTCCCAAAAACTCAAAAGACGATTTGAAGGACCAAAACACCTCGCCTTGAGGTGTTCTTTATACCATTGAAAAGGTCTTGAAGCGTAGATGTTTAAAATGACCTTGTATTCTTGATTTGGACATCTACAGCCCAAGTTATGGGCAAAAGAAGGACCGGGAGTCAAACTAGCAATTTGACTCCCGACCACTAAAAGTCAGGAATCGACTAGTTTCCAATGTCCGATTCGGGAGTGCAATACGTCGTTGAAAATATTTTGACAAGGGCTACAACTTTGGTTTAGACCTTGTTGCGATCAAAATTCAGGGCGAGGAGCTATGACGTCTCAAAGTTCTAGGACTCCGAAATCGGGACACTTTGATGGATTTCGGGACTCCAACTTGGGAGTCCTGGGAAAAAGAGCCATTTGGATGTAGGCTCGGTGGAGTGGTGCAGAGAATACTATATGGGGGAAGGTGGTGGCTTCCCCCAAGTCCGGGCCGTGGTGAGTCTTGTGGTCCGAAGTGCCCGTGGCTTGTCCCAACACCCAAGGGTGTCCCGAAATGTGAACTAACCACTTGGGTGTAACCACTTGGGTGGTTTGTTTTGATGTAGATTCAAGCTTGATCAACTAATACCTCTTCCTAGTCTAATCCCTGGGCTCCCAATTCGACCCTCTACCCCTTTTTAGAGTTGAAAGCTGGGAGCGTGCCTCCAAGTCTCAACTTCCGCAATTTGACTTTGTGAAACCCTTAAGTTGGTTTCACCCCGTGACTTGGGAGCGCGTCAATGTTGAGGAATGCATTGTGAACTTGGGGAACATATTGGGAACCCATTAGGAACTTAGAGGGAACACTGTGAGAACACATTGGGAAATAGGGAAAAATGGAAAAAAATTCCTTCCCGACCCCCAAACTTAAAAGGAATAAAAGCAAGGCACCTTGGGCCTTCCCATTGGCTGAAAGGAAAATAAATCCTCCCCCCCGCCCAAATAAAACTTGCATGGAAAGTCCACTATCCAAATGGACATGGACTCACTGTCCAAGTGGACATGGACTGTCCACTCTCCACACCAAATACAGCTTGAAAAAAAAACCTCCCTTCCAACCTCCCTTCCAACCTCCCACCACCTCCACCCGAGCAGAAAGCTGCAATGTCAGCTCTCAGTAGAGGGATGGTGTGCAGCTGGCAACGTCGGAGCTTTCAGGGTGTCCATTCGCATGGACGACAGGACGGATTTAGGGGAAGTTTCATTAATAGTTTCATCCATCCCATCATTCGTAGCTACTATTCGTCCGGATTCAGGGGAAGCTTCATTTTATTGTTCGTCCAGCTTCAGGGGAGGCTTCATTCTCCCTTTACTATATAAAACATGCACAGGACCTGAAGGAACTTTCCCATGCTCAGTCCGCCCGTGTTGGCCACCATCACAGCCAGTCAGCCCCTCTCTTGTGCCCAACACGCACAAGACCTGCAAGGATTCTCCCATGCCCAGCCCGCCCGTGTTGGCCACCGTCACAGCTAGTCAGCCCTTCTCCCGTGCCCAGCACGGGCCTGAATGCCGAACTCCGTCAGGGACATAGTGAATTTATATATAAGATATTCAGATTGGTATTTGGGCCCACCTTTAAACCTAAATATGTTATGAACATGAAGAATTATGGTTGGTTAATTAAGTATATTAAGCCATATATTCCACACTTTAATAGGCAAAATAGGTGTGCATTTTAAGGTGGTGACAGTTTAAGGATGTCATTTAGCTTTGAAGACCTTTCATGCCAAAGCAAGGGGCAAAGCCCTAAAACCCTAATTCCTCTTTTCACCCTTGATTCTTTATGACTGTTGCATGAGATGGTGACATGTGGCACGAAAAAGTTACATTCGCAAGACCAAGGGTATGTTGTAATTAGAATTGGCAAATTCCTCCTTTGGAAGTACATTCGTCTCCTTTTTTGGATTTCTGTTGAACCGATTGTGTTCCCATCATGTTTTCAACATGTTCCCTAAGTTCCTAATGCGTTCTGCCAACATTTTCCTTCAATTTTTAATGTGTTCCTTCACACGTTCCCAATAGCACTTCAATTTATCCCATGTCCTTTACCTTAAGGTTTACTTAGTGATTCTGTTGGTGATGAAGTTTTGCCATTTTGTGAAAAACATTTTGAAAAAATATTCTGTCACAAATTCCCTGTTTTAAAAAGAAAAGTCAAGAAATTTTCAAGAAATTGTCACAATTGCTTACAACATAAAAGGGTGCTTAAGATTTTCTACTTTCATACTTTGAATAGTGCCAACCTTGGTTAAATATACTTATGGATGATTGTCACTTGAGCAATATCGAAAAATTGGAAAATAAAATAAAATCTGGTGCTACTCCTTTAACCTAAGTACCAGCCCTAAAAGGAGGAGGCTACAATATCCTATTTTGGGACTGTCCAAACCTTCATTAAATTAATTTGGGATGGGCCAACAAAAGGGAAAATTTTGAACTTTTAGGTCCTATCACAAACGGGAAAAAAAAACCTTTTGGGGTCCCCAGGCCCCCACAACAAATTAATATGAGTCATACTATACTATGTCAACAAGGTTTTAAAACACTTTAGTAACATTCTAAGGGGTTTAGCTAGAGGTATTCAGATTTTTTGTTTTCTTCATTTTTGTGATGTAGCTGAAGTGGCCATCATCCATAAGACAGTTCAGCCAATCTTTTTTGTTATAAATAGGATTTGAAAGAAAAAAAGTTGAGGCATCTTTCACATTTTTGCTAGATGCTAAAACCTACTAGAGAAATTTGGAATTTTTTCAAAGAACATTTGGTACCTAGAAAACCAGAAAAACACAAGTTTTTAACCATTTTGAAAAAAAGAAGTGGCTAAATTTTGCCAGAGAAAATACCAAGGATACTAGAGAGAGGATCTCATCCAGGGTTTTAGTCGCTTCAAAATCAAGAAATAGATTTTCTACTAGGAGGCCATGACCAAGTACCCCCCTGCTGAGTCCCTACAATTGGATTTGTGGAATAATTTCTAAATTTGTGATGGTGAACAGCAATGATAAGAAGGAATCGGCAGGAGAGTGTTCTTCTACACTTGGGTTTACCTTCCCTTTTTTCAGGTGATATGCTTAAAGCAACTGGTGAAGGTTTCAGTACTTAGTGGTTCCCTTACCTCCTTGTGGGCCGCCTCTTTTGGGTTGTATGCTTGCCTGGACTTTGGTCCTTGTCCCAAGTTTCTTTTTCTCTCCCTTGCTTGGCTGCTTTCTTTTTATAAAGTTTGACAGAGTTTCATCACAATCGGCGTGTCTGGATTATACATATATATATATTTTTTAAATGTTTGAATTTGTGGAATATTTTCTATTCGTGATAGTAAAGAGCAACGATAAGAAGGAATCAAGTATCATGGATCATGGCGTGTCCACTCAACATGTACTGATCCCTAGCGAGGCAGCTGGGATGAGGGAAACTGGATGGCCTTTACAGTGTTTTTCTTCTTCTTTTTCACTTGAACTGGCCCCAAGTTAGCAAGCTGAGACTATGTGGGAATCTCACTAGGTTTCATGCTTTTTTGTAGGTGGCAGCCGGAGACTTAACCGCACTCTCTAGAAACTATTTTGATCAAATTTATTTTGCAATCAATCACCTAGCCATGTTAGCAGGGGTTTTTTTTGTAAAAATGTGTGGAGGCCGGAAATGCTACTCCCATGTACATGGCAGAGCAAAGTTTACCACACATCCATTTTCCAGGTTGCAATTTTAGGCATCCATTAATTATTTTATTTTGCTTTCTGGCTATGGTTTTTTTAATGAATTGGGTTATTAGGCGATAAGGAATATTTGTGTCTGTGTATTTTTGCAATCATCATATTTTTAAAGTAGGCATTTTTGGTGATCAACATGTTTATAGCATCTAGGTTTGGGTGATCAACATATTTACAACATCTGTGTTTTGGTAATCAGCACCTAACCAAGAATATCTACATTAACACATTTGCCATACATTTGGGTTGCTAAATGCTTAAGCCAAACTGTTCAAAACTTAATTAAAAACGAAGCTTCTAGGGGGGGGGATCAAACCTTGACCACAAAGGTCTTGCCCATGTGATAAGGAAGATCTGCACCCGCACATTACAAAACCCCCAACAAACAACCCAACTTTGAAACATCCAACCCAACACCCAAGAAAACATCCATAGCTGGCTTTCTTATCAAATAAATTGTCTACATGACATTAACTATCACAAAAAAAATCAAAAAATCTTATTATTGCTCAACACAATTTTTTTTGTTAAAGATATCTATGCTAAAACTATTCTACCAATCTACCTGGTACCTCACCTTAAGATCTTTCCAACGAAGAATAACATTTTCATATGAGAAATTAAAGAGGCTAGAAAAATAGAAAGACTGAAAAAATTCTAGCCAACAAATGGTTAGGATCAATTTAATTATCACTATACACATGGATTTTTGACATTGAGAATTGTGGAATGTTTGACCAAAAAAACCCCCCTGTAGTGGAGGCTGTTTTTAATGTACTGAGAGGTTGTTTTTGTTGATTCTCTTTTCATTTTTTGTTTTTTTTTTGTTTATAATTTTTGGAAATTATTTTTTACTGTTGAAGGGGGCAAGGTGAGTTGTTTTAATTTATTTTTTGATTGTTCATGGGGAGGGGGTGCATCTTGATTTTTATTTATTTATAATTCTTTTATTATTGAGGGGGAGGGGGAGGGGAAGGGGGTTAGTTTTTTTCTTTAAATGTTTTTTTCCTTGTTGTTAGAGAGGGGTCAAAGTTATTTTTCTTTTGATATGTTGAAGGGGGATGGGAAGGGGAGGGGGTTGATTTTTTTTTACAATTTCATTATTGGGGAGGTGAGGAAGGGGGGGCTTATGGTTGGTTTAATTAATTTAATCGTAGTTAAAATAAACTAAACTTAGTTAAACTAATTTAAACTTGCTTAATTAAATTCAACCTGACTAATTTAATTTAAACTTGACTAAACTAACTTATACATAAACTAAATTTGACAAAACTAATATAATTTTGGGAAAATTAACAAAATTTTGGGACACAAATAATATGCACCGAATTTTTCCAGCAACCATAAGGCTTACTAACCAATGAAGTGGGGGAGTACCCCTATTTGGATTTTGAAACCAGAGTAAGAAATTTTTATTTCAAAAGATTACCACTACATGGGTTATGAGCTGATAAAAATTGTTGAAAATAGTCATTTTCAAAATAAACAACACTCATGGGCCTTGATTCATTAGTGTTTTTTTGATTTGTTGAAGGAAAATGGCAGGGGGAGGGGTTGATTATTATTTTTTAAATCATTGTTGGGGGGGGGGGGGGGGGGGGGGGGGGTTAATTAACTTTATTTTAACTAAAATAACCTAAACTTAATTAAATAAACCTAAACTCGGTTAAACTAAATTCAACTTGTCTAAACTAACATAAAATAAACTAAATTTGAATTTTTTTGTATAATCTTGGTTTAAATCAATTAACTAAATGTGCATTAAACTAACATAAATTTGGTTAAACTTGATCGAACTAACATAATCTTGACTAAATTAATTGAAACTTGGATATGTCATTTTGTTGTAAATATATAAGGTTTACGATGGTTGTTTTAAAGATAAAATCAAGGAACTTTGAATTTTTTTAAGATCTCAATATCATTCGACCACCACACTAGATGAAAAATAAAAATTTTCAACTTGTCCAATATGACTATTTTTGTCCCATGCAATTAAAACACTAGTCACCGTGGAGAAAAATAGTCAAAGAAGTTGGTTACAAAACCCCAATTTTTCTTCTAATTAATTATCAGAATAAATATATTTAAAAACTCAACAATCACAAAATAACACACGAGTGAAATAATGAAAGCAACAAAACCACACACAAAACATGTATTTGTAATTTTCTAAAATGGATTAAGGTCCAAGTTGCCACATCACACGGAACTTTTAGGGTGAAGTCCAATTATTTTAATAGTAAGTGCCAACAAGTCATGAAATTATAGGATGGACCCTACATCTTTCTACTTCCCCCTTTCACCTTTAGCCATGTCTAAACCTTAAACTTGAAGCCTTCTTATGATTACCACCACACCTATTCCACAAACTTTGGGGGTGGAGGTGGGGCGAGGGGAAGTTATGTTTGTATCTGTATGAATATTTTTCATTTATTGAGTTTTCAATATTAGTTTTGGATGGAAGAAAAATTGCAAATTAGTGCATAATCTAGTTGAATGCACTATGAATTTTGGAAAGATATATGTTGTGCAACCAACCATAATTGCCCTTTTCAAAATTTTCATTCAAAAATTGAAACTACCATTTTTGTTCAAAGAAAAACTATTTATTTCATATTCACTTTCAATCATAGCTCAATACCCCTAATCAACATTTGAGCCTTTTGGGTAAGATAACATTATAAATTTAATGATGAAGCTTATTTAACAATCTTGAAATTTCATAATTTCTTGCAAAATGTGTATTTATTTTGATTTGAGAAGTGATCAAAATTCATAATTTTCAAATTGATTCCATCATTTCAACCTTGTGGAAAATAACATTAACTAAATTTTACAATCCTTGACTTGAGTGCATGACCATGGTTTTGTTTTTCAATTTGTGATATCAAAATTTGGGAAACTTTTCCAGAAATTAGTCAAATATACTTTAGAAACTAAAACATTTCCAATTCTTTTGCCAATGTGTAAACCATAATGGATATTTGGAAAAGGGATTTAGTAAGAAAAAAGATGATTGAACGAAAAGGATTGAACCAAATGAAAAAACTATCATATGATACGAAATACCAAAATGCAATGCTTAGGTTGCTTAAGGTCTTAAAACAAAAAGTCTAAGTAGCCTAAGAATCTTAGGATTAAAAACTTAAATAACCTAGGGTTAAAAGTCTAAATAATGTATAATAAAAAACTTAGGTAACTAGAGGTAAAACGTTTAAGATCATCAAAAATCTACAATAGTTTAAAAATATATGTTTAAATAACCTTATGTAAAAAATGTAAGTAATTTATAATAAAAAAACATGGGTAATGTCGCAACCCTAGCCTTGGGCTTGCGACCAAGGCAAGGGTTTATAAGGTTGTGGGCCAAAAGGGAAGCCAAAAGTCACGCAACATATTTTTGGGAGTGTGAAAAGGTGTGAGGGAATGAACGCTCACACCCCAAGGGAATTCTACTTTGGGAGTTGGAGTCTTAGTGGACTCTTGAATCTTCAGAAGGAAATTGCAAGGGTCAAAACTCAATGCCTTATGGCGAACTTTATATCATTGGAAAGTTCTTGAAACGTAGATATTTAAAATGGGCTTGCATTGCCCATTTGGACATTTGAAACACAAGTTATGGCCAAAAGAAAAGCCAAAAGTCAAATTGGCAATTTGACTCCTGACCACTAAAAGTCAGGAATCGACCTGATTTCGGTGCATGTAGATGGCATACAACATACCATTAGAAATCTTTCAACAAAAGCTACAACTTTGCTTTGGACCTCATCTCAATCAGAGGTTTGCACACAAAGTTATGGTGCCCCAAAGTTGTGGAAGTCCCAACCTTGGCAATTTCGGGACTCCCATTTGGGAGTCCCAGGACAAAACGCCATTTGGATGTGGGCCCCGTGGAGAGGTGCAGAGTATACTATAAAGGGGAAGGTGGTGGCTTCCCCCAAGTCCGGGCCGTGGTGAGTCTTGTGTGTCTGAATTGCCCGTGGCTCGTTTTAACACCAAAGGTGCTCCAACTATGCACTAACCACTTTGTGTTGGTTTTGTGTAGGCCCGTGTGAGTAAGTAGACCTTGTCAAATCTTCTTAGTCCCATCCCGAAGCTCCAACACGCCCCTCTCCCCCTTTAAAATGCTGTGAGCCAAGGACCGTGCCCCAATTCCTTGCTCTTTCGTTGTTTTCTGTTTGAGACTCACATTTGAGTCCCTCAAGGAGTTGGGAGTGCGTCAGGTAACACGAGGTAAAAGGCTTAAGTAAATAGAAAAGCTTAGGTGGCTTAAGATAAAAAACCAAATTAACCTATGCATCTTAAAGTTTAAAAAAATGTGAATAGCCTCTAGTTACGTGTTGTTGGTTATTTGGTGGAAGATTTAGAAGCTACCTAAACTAATTTATTTTAAGACACATAAGTTTGTTAATCTTTTTATATTATGCTACCTAGGATTTCTTATTCGTTTAAATCTTTTACCTTAGGCTATCGAGGCTTTTTAATATAAATTATTTAAATTATTTATAATAAATTACTTAAGTTTCTAACCTTAAATTATTGAATTTTTTACATTAAGCTACCAAGGTTTTTTACTATAAATTAGGTAAACTTTTTATCGTAAATTACCTAAGCTCTTTATCACAAGATTCTCAATCTACTTAAATTTTTTATTTTAGGACTATAGGATGCCTAGGCATCTTACAAGTCTTTAAAAGGTCTAATGTCCACTAAATTTTTAGAAACCCATTTCATTTGAACGTCAATTTGAGGAGATTGGATTACATGTAGGATGTCGCAAGATAAAAACTGGTCGACAAGATTAGGGACCAGTGAGCCAACCAAACAATCAACAAGCACAAGTAAAACCTAACCCCAAAAACATTATCCAACTAATTAGCTAAAAAACAATGTTCTTGGGGCCTCATCTAATAACATCAAAAATTATACATGTAAATGAACTCCTATTGAAATGGATTTTTAAAGTTATTATTTGATAAATTAGTTTTTACAATGGGCAATGAAATATAAATTCATTTCCTGTATATATGTTTTTGAATAGACAATTTAATAGGTCTTGACAAGGTCCAATGTTCACTAAATTTTTTGAAATCCATTTCATTTAAGCATCAACTTCGTGAAACTAAATTACATGCAAGATGTCACAAGATAAAGGTTGGCTAACAAGTTTAGTGACCAATGAGCCGACCAAACTGTAAACAAACATGAGTTTAAACCTAGCCCCAGAAACATCATCTACCAAATCAGCTAAAAAACAATATTCATGGGGCCTCATCTAATAACATCATAAATTATACATGTAACTGAGCTCATATGGAAACGAATTTCTAAAATTATTTTTTACAATAGGCAACAACATGTAAAACACAAAATAACTTGCAAATTCATTTCTTACATAAATGTTTTTGAATAGACAATTTAACAAGCTTTTACAAGGTTCGATGTGCACTACATTTTTTTTAATCCATTTCACTTGAACATCAATTTGGTGAGATTAAATTACATGCAAGATGTCACAAAATAAGACCTTGCTAGTAAGTTTAGTGACCAATGAGCCAACCAAACCATCAACAAGCACTAGGTAAAACCTAGCCCCTAAAAACGTGCTTTAAAAAATCAGCTAAAAAACAATGTTCATGGGGCCTCTTTTGATAACATATAAAATTAAACACGTAAATGAACTCATATTTAAACGAATTTCTAAAATTATTCTTTGGAAATGATTTTTTACAACAAACATTACAAAAAACCAATAAATATAATAACATAGCTCTGGAATGAAAAACAAACTAAGAATAACACATACATGGCATTCACAAACATTTACAAGTATTTAAAAAGACCCAAGGAAGGTGTCACAACCCCACTTTGAAGCAAGTGTGAGGATGAGACTTGCACTCCCAAAAGTGGGAACTTGGAGTCCTCTGAGACTCCCACAACTTCAGAGTTCGATTGCAGAGGTCACGACACCTCGCCTTGAAATGTTCTTCATAACTTGGAAAGGTCTTGAAGTGTAGATGTCGAAAATAACCTCGCATGAGCCATTTGGACATTTGCAGCATAAGTTATGGTCAAAAGAAGGGCCGGGAGTCAAACTAACGATTTGACTCCCGACCACTAAAAGTTGGGAATCGACCCGACCCCGGTGTGTTCAGGTGGAGTGCGACACACCGTTGGAAAGCTCTTGAAGAGAGCTACAAGTTTGCTTTAAACCTCGTCCCTATGAAAGGTCTGGGTCGAAAGTTATGAGCTCCCAAAGTCCCGAGAGTCCAATCCGAGACAATTTTGGGACTCCTCCTTGGGAGTCCTGAGATTAAAAGCCATTCGGATGCGGGTGCGGCAAAGCAATGCAAAGAATAATATATGGGGGAAGGTGGTGGCTTCCCCCGAATCCGGGCTGTGGTGAGTCAAATGAGTCCGTGTTGCCCATGGCTTGTTCCAACACCAAGGGTGTTTCTGAAGGTGAACTAACCAACTTGTGGTTAGTTTTGATGCAGAATCGAGTAACAAAATAGATGTCCCTCTTCCTAGTTTAGTCCTAGAGCTTTCAGCATGCCCCTCTCACCCCCTTTACTGCTAGAAGCTGGGAGCGACGCCAAGTTCCAACTATTTCCGCTCTTTAATATAGTTGGACCCTTTTTGGGTCTAACAAGGAACTTAAGGGCACGTCAGAAGGGCATTGACATGATAAATTGAAAACTTCAACAATTC
The DNA here is from genome assembly GCA_963921925.1 of Sphagnum tenellum. NCBI lineage: Eukaryota > Viridiplantae > Streptophyta > Sphagnopsida > Sphagnales > Sphagnaceae > Sphagnum > Sphagnum tenellum. Next base: position 27,338 of record CAWUHI010000015.1, on the reverse strand, counting down.
TGCAAAACAGTAAAATTAAGAGGGAAGAAGATATAAGAAAGGGACAAAGAGGGGTTCTCTTATATTGTTTTGTGAAGAGAGTGTCCTCTTCTCTTGACAAGCTAATTTGCTCTCGGATTTGTAAATCAACAAGTCACATGCACCTGACAAAACATTGGATAATGACCAAAGCAATCCACGGAACATCTTAGTCTGATTTTCAAGATGCAAACTCCTTTTGAACAATTACCAAAATAACTTCCGAAAAACAAAAAACATTTTGCATGCTTAATTAATGGAAGGCCAAATTTAGCTTATTTTTGTGGAAAAGAAAATGAGGATCTAGAAATGATTAAACATTCATTGGAAGTGAACAAAGAGGACAGTTCTACGCAGGTTTCATGTCAGGATCAAAGTGTCCATGTTGGGGACGATGTGTTGTCATATGTCCAACCTAGGTCAAATGCTCCAAACTCCAAGATTGTTAATTCTTGCTCTAGGATTTGCAACCTAGTTAGAATCACGTTTGCTCCTTGCAAAAACACTAGAGCAACAAATAGTGGCATATGGAGCTCCTTCCATCTTGACACACTCCCAAGTCCCGGGTTAAACCCACTTGAGGGTCCAACTATGTAGAGTTGCGGAAAGTTGGGACTCGGAAGGCGCTCTCGACTTCCAGCACTATAAAGGGGTAAAGGGGCGTGCTAGAAATCTCAGGATTAGACTAGGAAGAGGGACTAGAGGTTCAAGCTTGAATCTACATCCAAAACAAACCACAAAGTGGTTAGGTCACGTTCGAGAATACCCTTGGGTGTTGGGACAAGCCACGGGCACTTTGACTCACAAGACTCACCACGGCCCGGACTCGGGGGAAGCCACCACCTTTCGCCATATAGTATTCTCTGCAACACTCCGCGGAGGCTACATCCAAATGGCTCTTTTTTTGCAAGACTCCCAAGTTGGAGTCCCGAAATTGTCCCAAAATTGTCCCAGTTGGAGTCCCGGGACTTTGGGAGCTCATAACTCCCGACTGCAGCGTCTGATCGCAACAAGGTTTTAATCGAAGTTGTAGCCCTTGTCCAGATCTTTCCAATGCCATGTTGCACTATCAATTCGGAGGTCAGAAAAAGGTTGATTGTTGACTTCTAGTGGTTGGGAGTCAATTGCCAGTTTGACTTCCGGCCCTTCTTTTGCCCGTAACTTGAGCTATAGATTTCCAAATGATCAATGCGAGGGCATTTTAGACATCTACACTTCAAAATTGTTCCAATGACACCAAGAACACCCCAATGTAAGGTGTTTTGGCCGCTGTTGTTGTACTCTAAACATTTGGCGTTCCCAGAAGACCCCAAATGACGCGCTCCCAAGTCACGAAAGTGAAACCCACAAAGTCAAGTTGCGGAATTGAGACTTGGTAGCACGCTCCCGGCTTCCAACTCTAGAAAGGAGTAGAAGGTCAAGTTGGGAGCCCCGGGATTAGACTAGGAAGAGGACTTAGTAGATCAAGCACGAATCTACATCAAAACAAACCACCCACGTGGTTAGTTCACATTCTGGGACACCCTTGGGTGTTGGGACAAGCCACGGGCACTTCGGACCACAAGACTCACCACGACCCGGATTCAGGGGATGCCACCACCATCCCCCATATAATATACTTTGCGACGCTCCACTGCACCCACATCCAAATGGCACAAATTCCCGGGACTCCCAAGTTGGAGTCCCGAAATCCACCCAAGTGTTCCGGTTCTGGACTCCCGGGACTTTGGGAGGTCATAGCTCCTCGCCCTGACCTTGGATTGCAACGAGGTCTAAATTGAAGTTGTAGCCCTTGTTGAGATCTTTTCAACGACGTATTGTACTCTTGAATCGGACATTGGGAAAGGGTCGATTCCCGACTTTTAGTGGTCGGGAGTCAAATTGTCACTTTGACTCCCGGCCCTTCTTTTGCCTATAACTTGGGCTACAAATGTCCAAATTGAGAATGCGAGGGCATTTTTGATATCTGCGTTTCAAGACCTTTTCAATGTCACCAAGAACACCTCAATGCGAGGTGTTTTGCCCCTTGCTGTTGCGCTCTGAACATTCAGGAGTCCCGGAGGACTCCAAATCCCAACTTTTCCAAGTGTTGGGCTTCACCCCCACACTTGGCCAAAGTAGGGTTGCGACACTAAATTAGCAACTTCGAGAATGGGAGTTTCATCCTCCCACTTCACCCAAAGTGGGGTTGCGACACATCTTGCTTATGCTGAAAGATGTGAAGTTAATAACCAATCATTGCATTACGAACATCGGAATTCAAAGAAACACATCTCCCATTCCCAACAAGCATATGTGTTGAGTTGTACGAAGAGAAGGATCAAGTTACCAGATTGAAGGTCCATAGCACAGTGACAACCCCTTTCAATTATTTCCAAGTGAATGTAAAGGAGCAAATCAGTAAGTTGCACCACAACAAGCCAATGAGAAGAAGAGCCAGTCAGCTTACAACCAACGTAAAAAAAAAGAAAACATTTTCACTTTGGACTTCATTATTTGCACAAATACGAACACCCAATTTCTAAAGGAGGCAAAAAATTTCAATTCAAGCTTGCACATAAACGTGCTCTTTCATTTTTGTGACATTCCTTTCCCATGAGGACCCAACTGTCCCCAAAAATTTCCTCACTTTGCTGAATGCTTTTGAATATAAAAACTTGAAATATATTTTACTAGAAACATTAATGGTTTCTTTTTCTAACGACCCATTCAATACCACACCACATCCAACAAGTGTCTTTTTGCCTGGAATCTACCAATTTTTTATTTTACCCGTCAGTCTTTCCCTAGCAATCAAAGTGGCTTAGGCACTATCCTCGTGCACTTTACAACTTTGTCAGTACCCAACATGGTCTATGAGTGCTCCAATTCTCCTGCCACATAAACATCATCCAAGACTTGCTCAGCAGTTTGTTCTCAACCCTCTTGTGGTTTTTCAATCATAGGTTTTAAAGAAACTTCTTGTTTACGTTCCCAGCCAAATGTCCATCAAAAAGTTTAGTGCTTGTGCTCTTCAATTCAACTAAACTTGCTCCTCACGAATTCCAAATTTGACTTTGTTCCTTTCTTTTTGCATACCAATGCCAAGGTGACATTCTTCACATCCAAGGACATGGTGATGCAACATCCCAAACCGGCCTTTAAGAACGGCAGATGGTGTTTTACACTGAGTAACATGAACCCAAAAGGAGGTCATACATACTAGCCGACATGAGGGCTACAGTGCTCCCTATTAACACCTCCACATCATCACCACCCGGAGCTCCAATTCGCGCTTCTTGAATATCAGTCATCATGTGCTCCCAAGTCCTAAGTTAGGCCCAAGATGGGCCTTGGTTTCTAAAACAGCAAAATTGTGGGGACTTGAGGGCACATTTCCAACTCTTAGCACTAAAAGTGTCGTAACCCTATACAAATGATTTCACCACTGCACTCGTAAGGGCTGGGGGCTGTTTGACCACCAAAAACCCATTATAGTGGGGGGTTGTTTTAGCGTAGTGGGGGGCTGTTTTTGTTTACTTTCTTTCACTTTTTGTTACTTTTTTACTACTTGTAACTTTTGTAAATTATTTTGTAAATTATTTTTTATTGTTGAAGGGGGCCAAGGGGGTTGTTTTAGCTTGTTTTTTTTATTGATCAGGGGGGAAAAGGCGCGGCTTATTTTTTTAAAAATTTGTTTTACTGTTGAGGGGGAAGGGCGTGGAGGTCAATGTTTTTTTTCCTCTTTTTTTAGACATGTGGAAGGAGGAGGGGAAGGGGGTTAGTTTTTTTTTTAAAACTTTTCTTTCATTGTTGAATGGCTAGGGAAGGGGTCAGGGTTCTTTTTCTTTTGATATGTTGAAGGGGGATGGGAAGGGGAGGGGGTTGATTTTTTATTACAATTTCATTATGGGCAGGGGGGGGGGGGGGTAAGGTTGGTTTAATTAATTTAATCTTAGTTAAAATAAACTAAACTTAGTTAAACTAACTTAAAATTGCCTAATTAAATTCATCCCAACTAAGTTAATTTAAACTTGACTAAACTAACTTATACATAAATTAAATTTGAAAAAACTAATATAGTTTTGGGAAAATTAATGAAATTTTGGGGGACACAAATAATTTGCACCCAAGTCTTTCGGCAACCATAAGGCCTACTAACCAATGAAAAGTGGGGGAGTAACGCTATTTGGATTTCAAAAGTGGGCAGATTCTATTTCTTAGTGTTAGTTAAGCATCATTATGGAAGCATGGTCACGTAAGCACAGTTTAGTTTACTACCGTTACTGCTCCTTATTTAGCTATTCTAAGGGACGTTATGCTCCTTGTTTTTCACTGGTTTTGTACTACAGCAGAATTGTTCCTATGTTCAATTTAATATATTGACTATAGTTTTTACAGTTAATTGATTATCAAAGGTCATAAAGAAGCCAGGAATAACTAATCATGGAAAGTTGACTTCAAACGTAGACATCCTGGCAATACCGTTTGGAAGCGAGTAATTTCAAAATTTATTTGGAAGAGGCAAATAGATCCATCCATCCAGTTCAAGGCTCAAGCTAGTGACAAACTTCTGGCTTAACACAAAATAACTTGGAAGAATAGAATAGTTCGACTTGCATTTTCAATTCTGCATCTGTAATCTATTTCAGGTAATTAATCTAAAAGGACTCTGTTTATATCCCTCGAGGAATGGATTTCACACTACTTTCACAACCTTTCCCTTAATTGTAAAATTCTTGAGAAAGTGAAGGTACTATAATACTTGCTATATGTAGGCACATGTATTTGTGTCATCAACTATTCTTGTATCGAGAAGAACGGGAATAAAATGTATGGGCTCCGCTGACCCCATGCTTGCAACATGAGATATAATGTTCAATGGCAGCCTTTTGTGAAGTTGTTAATTCTTGGATTTTGCAATATTCCCTCAGTTCTATAGCTGCAAGTTCCATCTCTTTGCACTTATTGATCATCATTTTGGTCACAATTTCTGCAGCTTCATTGTTGGAGCACCCTTCTTCTTTGCTTGTCAAGAACACCAAATTGGCCTCTTCTCGGGCAGCCAACTCCTGTTGCGGATTAGATCATTCTCCACATTAGTATCAGAAATGTCAAGAAAATACATGTCTGGCACCTTGGACTGTATTCTGGTCATGAATTTGTTAGGGCCGGAATTATCTGAAATAACAAGGGGTGTGTCACACTGTGGCCTTGCCATTCACATTAAAAAGTATCTTAAGGCAAAAGAAGAATTATGGAAACTCAAATATTTCACCATGTAAAAATATAATCAAGTCAAAAAATCCTCTAAAAGAAACCAAAATCCTTCAAGATACTTGAGTTCTGTAACTAATTTCATGTTTCAACACAAGTCAAAATGTCATCTTTCAAAAATCCTCATATAAAAATAAACCTCTTACCTAGGGGCCGAAATCCATAAAGCTATTACACTCTATAATGAATTTAAACATAATATCGTCGCCTTGGTAGGCAAGGCCAACAAAAAGATCTTAATGTCAAGTAAGTATGTTGAAGTTATAGTAATAACCTCGTAGGCAGGCATTCCATTTTGCAAAATGCTCCCACACAGGGCAGGCTAGTACTACAGGGCCTACTGCTGGTATGGTATGAATTACAGTTTTGTACCGTGGGCAATTACAAAACTTGGCAGCAGTGCTGCCTTGCTTGTTACACCACATAATGCCCTGGCAGCAGGGTATTACACCTGGAAGCTTGTATCCACCTTTGGTTCCCAGGCTGTAATGGCCTACTATCAGGGCATTACCCTAATTAAGGGACTTCTTAAGTTCTCTACCTTGCCCTACATGGTGTACTAGTTCATGGTGTTGTAATAATAATTAACTTATTGAAATGGAACCTTGTTTTGGCAATTTGTTTTTACATGTAACACTAAATATCAGCCATTAGATATGAGGTGGTAGGATATTAACTGTCGATTAAAAGATGAGTGAACAGAACTATTACCTTAGGAAATGACCAAATATCATTGTCCCAGCAAATTACATCTGCAGTGGCGTCAATGAGGCGCTGCATGGGTAGACTATCAAAGATAGAGTCTGGCAGAAATACATCTTGGAGAAACTCTTGGAGAACCTGCCATGAAAAACACAATCAATATTATTTAGTTCCTGGAATGAAACTGAAAGTTATATGATCAACTATAACTGGATATGTAACTCTGTCAAAATTCGGTTTTTCAATTAATTCTTGCGTGTGTATATATATGTATTAGGTTGTTTTATAAAAATTATTTAACATTTTTGTGGGCATCAACCAGTTTTGAACCATCTGAATGACTAGACCCATCATGTAAGCCATATCCTATAATTCAAACCCCGATGCCAGTTCGAGATTGATCATTGTAGATACAAAAGAATCACGAAGAGCAACCCAGAGTCTAGATACGTGTTTACATACAATAGGTGGTATCACGATTCCATTGCTTCTCCTTTCTTGGGTGTAAGCGGAAACCGAGGGACAGATGTTGTGGTGTAGATTGAATGATTCCAAAAAGTTCGCGAACGCATCCCGTTGCAGCACTTTTGCAAACCGAAGGCTCCACCCTTCTGGCATCACTGAAATTGCTCTTATCCACAAGTCTTGAAATGCTGAGGCGATTGGCGATAGGGGGTCACCATACCCTGCTAACAGTTCCACACATCCCTGCATTCAGACCTTTTGTTGGATGATCACCTGCACTTGATGAATATTAGGTGATGCTTAAATTCTCTGACTTTACTTTCCCCTCTTTTTTTTCCTAAATAGAAGTAACCAATTATTCATACTCCAGTGCAATGAATTTTTTCAACAAATTTGGCGTTTTTCAACAAAATAATTTGGAGTTTTTGGTAAATTTTTTGAAAAATTCGCCAAATTTTTGATATCACAATTTGGGAAGAAAAAACCCTGCTCCCATGTTCTTAGGATGTGCCCTTCGCCTTCCACCCACCCCTCCTCTAAAGAACTCCTGCTTTGCTAATTTTCAAACATCGAAAGAGAATGCATTCTCTGTTTTCGGTCCAGCTTGTGATGATTATACACTCATAACGTTGACCAATTTTTTTGTTCGACATGAATTTTCTTTAAGTTGTTGAATCTGCCACCCCAGACCTCAATGTCATGGAATGGTCCCGTCCTTGCCCATTATGTTGGGTATGTCACCTAGCTCGCCCTAGTGGGCTTGCCTGGCACCTTCCCCAACATAATGGCAGGGGCTTCAGCATTCGATAGTACATTATAAGTCTTGCATACCTGTTCCAAGCAGATCTTTCCCAGTAGCCTGTGTAAGGACGTTGTCAACAAAATCCTTAGCGAATTCATTTCCAAGCTTAATGCTGACACATTTTTTCAAATTATCTTGTAGACTCTTGTCTTGCGGGAAGCCTGACATCATTACAAGCTGGATCTCCAGCTGAAATTGAACTAACTCCTGCACGGAGCTTCGCTGGAGAAGGCTTTCATCGTCCAAAACGTAAAGCCATGTCAAAAATTCTATTGCAAACTCAAGACGAGAAATTGGGGCGTCCTTATACATTGCCCCAGCGAGATGGTGAAATTTCGCCTCATAAATTAGCTTCTGGAAATTTTCAGGACTTAGGATAGATTAAAAATGGTGCACCACCCATTTCACGGCTGCCTTGTTAGCTTCTTGTACACCTGGATTCGATTTGTACGTGAAAGGGGGAATGAAATCAGGAACAACATAGTCGTGAGCGGCGTGCTGTCGCTGCTGCACCTTCATATTGTGGTCTGCCTGTGTGTGTCCGACCGCCAGTTTGCTGGGGGATAAGAAGAATTGAACAGATTAGTGATTATGTGCAGGAAAATATGACGTGAATATTGAGGGGTAACTTGACAGGTTCACAATCCGTCAGTGCAGAATAATATTGGAAATTTTATGATCATATTATAAGCTGCAGAAAGGAATAGTTCGAAATACCATATTACCTGTTAGAGATGTGGTGAATCATTTGAGCATCATAGAGTGCCTGCAAGGGTCAAAAAAAACTATATCAAAGTTGGAACCTGGGTTATTGATATGTAATGAACTGATCGAGCAAGTTGAAATGAGTTTGGAAGTATCAATGCAATGGTGTCGTGATTATTTATCATACACTGCTGCCTAATCATTAGCTAAGGACTACACAGGAAAGGCCGGTGGGGAATTAGGGGAATAATAATAAGCAATTTAGTCCACACTAGCACTTGCTGAATATTATTATCTTCGTCTTCATCGCAGTATGAATAATTTATGCTGAAGGACAAAAGAATATTTGTTGCAATAATGTAGTCTTACACATAATGGTGTTTATCTGTTGGGAATATGGTCCCACGTTCAAAGGAATTCAGTGTACCTGCAAGCTTTGGGCATGAAAGTTACTCATGGCCAAAACCGCTGAAGATTTTGCAATTGAACTTGACGCCCTCATGCGGGGCTTAGATTCGCCACATGCTTTCAATTGAAAAGCTTGCGACGAGCAGTTGTGCAACTCCAGTGCCCGTCCTAGGTTCCTGTGGTTGGCGCACACCCGGTAAGGTGCACCGACCATAGAAGTTCCATGATGTAGTGCCTCCATTGATGTCGTCCTAGATTAAGATAGTCCTGGAAAGCCTTCCAAATATTTTGTGGCAATTGAGCAGATTGTGCAGCTGCATTTCCGTTAGAATCCTTAATATGCTATCAGGCAGGAATCATGGTACGATAGATCGGCTACTATTGAGATTATTGCCGAGTACAAAGGTCATACTTAAAGAATGTGACAAATGAGAGAATTGGTGCCCAAGTGAATGGTTTAGGAATAATAACTTGTTCTTCTGATTCCTTGTTTTGGTAGCAATAGCAAGTGCACACCATTGGAGGAATTTGCAATATGTGTGCTGCTAAATTACCTTGGTTTCTAAGATCCACAAGTCATATTTTGTTTGTTGTTAGGTGTAATTACCTTTGGTGATCTTTGTGCATTGTTAAACAAGTAGGATTCTTGCATATTTATGATTAATTGCATGCCCTTTAATGTGACACATACACCGTCATTAGTGAACACTTCCTTCGCTTGTGTTGCAATGGACTAGATAATATTTATGGAGAGGGAGGCTACCAATGGGTAACATTTTCCAAGTAATTGTTGAGCCATGGTAGTGACAAAGGAATTACATGGGAGATGCTACTTATCGGTAGCCCCCCTCTCCATAAATGCTATCCAATGTAATTGATAACTTTCATGTGTGTAGATGAAGAGTTTCATATTTTTTAATAAATGGATGAAAACTTTCATAACTTTCTTGTAAATGGATGAAAAGTTTCATAGCCTTCTTGTAGATGGACAAAAAAAAGAGAGGGAGAAGATCTACATCGTGAAAAACAAGGGGAGGGCAAACCAAAAGCTTGAAAATGTCTAAATAAAAGTGTTATGTACGAAGTTGCAAGCTATTGCACCTGGATTGCCCTGCTGAAGACAAATAAAAAATTGACACATCAATGATCTACCTCCAAGAATCAGCTATAGTTTTGTAATAAACAACTTTTTCTATTGTTAGAATTTCCAAACGATCCCCCATAACAAAACTCCCATTTTGCTTGGACATCAATACTCTTCCTAATGTTGTTCCAAACCATATCCATAACCAGACACTCAAAGCGCCACTCAACTCCAGTCCACCCTATTTATGATCATTTGTATGCATATAATGTTACAAGTCACACCCCGTTACCAAAAACATAGCCACATAGAAAGGTGCTTCCAACAAAAAATTACTGTTCTCCATCCAACCCCTTCACTGAACACAAATTTCACAAAAAACCAAACAGAACATTTCATGACCGGTGATTAAATAATAGGTACTTTATTGAATGATCAAAGGGATACATGCATCCATTGACCAGCTATGCTCTGGACTGTAGAGGCAATTGGTTACAAGCTAGTGTTCACTGATATATCAGTATGGTTATACAATTTCCTTCACATTCCTGAAATACTTGCCATGTCCCTTTTTATTACAAGGGTTTTAGATTACAGAATTGCATTGCTCCTAAGCACCGGACACTATATCCATCATCAAGTCAAATGACACTGTTTGAAAAGCATTGGTGAAGAAACGTGGATGATGTGACCCAGCAGCCACCAGTGCACTGACTATCAATTGGGAATCTGTCTCAACTCAATTGTAGATAAAAGCACAACTGACCTACCAAGATTGAACTCAGCAACCTATCCTGTAAAACCTCTGTCTTCTCCTCACACTACCCAGGCAAAACCATGAAGGACTCAGCATGATGAAGAAAAGTATTACCTAGTGCCAACTCCTCCACTTACCGTCATTTTGATTCTCTTAACCCTCAGGGCTACTGCATAACTGTCAGTGATGGACACTTTCAAACAACTGCAAAAGATGGGCATTGTGGCTGTCCCAATTGTTCCCTGAAGATTTTGAAAGCTACCAGGTTCTCCAAGTCTCATTGACAGTGAACTCCAGTAGAACTGGGTGTTGAATAGTCTGGGTAGCATCTACCATAAACTAGTAGGAATTGAACCAACAAGTAATGTGAGCACCCAACAGCTTGTTATTAGCTTGAAACTCCTGTTTGAGACGCAATTAACCACAGCAGAAGGTGCAGAGATGGCTCCCAAACTCCGAAATTATGTCCACCAATCCTCCATAGCCAGCTACTGCAGTTAACTGTGCAGAAAGATCCCCCAACTGCTTAAGAACAAAAAATGGATGATGCAAGCTCATGACAATTTATCATGTTGCAACAAGTGTATGCATTTCTCATACTGCTCTTAATGGATTACTAAAGAGTAACACAGAAAAATTACAAGCCCAAACAATGGTACATGAATGTCTAAGGCACAGATCACCAAAGGCAAAACAAATGTGTTACCCCGGATGGATGCACAGAGACAGAGAAGGCAGACAGTGGGGCACACATAGCCTGGGATAGTAAGGTGCCCCCAAAACTCCATCTTGACAAGATGGGTTGTGTTCCCATTGTCAAAATCTGCACACATACAATGAAACATGTCAAGTACAAACAGCCACATGGAAGACAATTTCAAGCTGCATTAGGTTGAGTAGCAACCATGGTCTGCATCCAACACTCCCAGATCTTATGCCACTAACCATAGAAAGTAAAATTACTAAGTGATAGCTACTGTCATCAATGGTCACTAGATAACAAAAGGATCATTAACAAAATTGCAAACAAACCAGGCCACAGATGGCCTGTGTGCAAAGAGCACCTGGTCATTTCCAATAGTGATAGCTTGAGGGGTTGCATGCATGCAGATATGTGTCATACAAATCCAGGCCTGGCAGTCTCCAAAGAGTCACACAGTGCCCACCATTCCCACAAACCTGCACCCAAACCTTTTCTAATCATTCATTTTTGGGAGACAACCATATTGACTGTAAATAATCAGTCAAGTCACTGACATTCAAAATCACATTCTCAGTATTGGCAAGCTAATGCTTTCTTTCAACTCAAGAGTAAACAGTTTACAGGTGCTCGAAAACTAACATCTAGACCCTATAAGTCAAGAGTATTTAGGACCCAAAGCTAGCCCTTAGATTACAAGCTGATACCAGTTTGGTTAGGGAACACAGATGTTGATCCTATGTTACCCTTAACACTTGCTAATGGGCCCTTGAATCAACAGAAGCATCAGATAACCAGAGTCAGAACCATTCTTTTTATACTGGCCACCTGTATGTGTGAACCTACCAGCCAATTCTCACTTGCATCAAGGGACAAACAACTAATCCATGGCAACTTCGCCATAAGCTTTTTGCTGATCTTCACTGCATTCCATGGGTCCAATGCTGCTACACATTCACCACCACTCCGACAATCTGTGTCCACCACACAGGAGAATGAGAATGTCCCTTGTTGATAATTTTGTGGGAGCAAGATTTCAAAGAGAAGAAATTTACACCTACAAAAGAAACACCTATTTAAAATGCTGTCACTAACATTTGCCACCTATGGCTTCCTCCTGCTTGCTCTTTCCTTTCTCTTGGCCCATTCATAAAGCTAGAAAGAGACAAGAAGGAGCTCAACAAAACTTGCCCCAAATTCTGGCAGTCCCATCCTCAGATCCAGTGATTATCTGCAAAGCCAGAAGGTTGGTCAGTAAATGACTCCATGCCAAGCATTATGATCAAAGCATAAGGCTGTCTGGCTTGATTACACAGAAGAAACACCCCCCACCCACCCCCCAATCAATGGAGTGATGGGATGATGCACCTGATTGTGGGATGGCCGAGAAGCAATACAGTGCAAATAATCAGAGTGGCCCTGACACACCATTGTATTCTTGCCTGTTTCCTGTGCAACCATGCAACTTTTTTCATCATAAACTGCAGAGCCACAATAATGGGAAACATAATCAAACAATTTTTTCAAAAAACAGTCACTGAAGATGCTTGCTGGTGAAGAGCTGCAGTGCACCCAAAAGTTTCAACCTGGGGATGAAAATCTTGAAGGCAACTAATTATACCATGGGTGTGCCACTCTCAATTAGTACATATTTGGGACCTCAATTGGTTGAACACATCAGACTATCACTAATCATAGAGTCCAAATCAAAGCAATTTCAGAGCAGATACTTACAAATCATTACAAGCTTACCATATCCCACACATATATACACACCCATCACCAGCTGCAGCGAAGAGGCAATCAGTCTGCTCCCAATCACAAGACCACCCTATGAAATCATTTCTTCACAAGTACTGAGAAATGCTCCATACTTATGATTTAAGACAACCTAAAACAAACTGAGAGATGACCCGGTAATAAGGTTATGGATATATCAGATCTGATAACATCAAATCAACCAGTTAGTAATCATGAAAAAGAGGAAACCCAACCAAAGAAAAGAGAAAATCCAGATCAAGAAAAAAACTGAGGGACAAGATACACCCTGTTGTTTGAACAACAGCAATGGATACACAAGATGCACCCTATAAAAGGCACTGCAGATAGAACTCTAGTAGGGGTCTCAAAAGTCTGTAACTCTCAGAATACAATGTGCAGACATATGATGGAATGGTCATTGGTGAGCATTCACATGAAACAGACCTTGAGGTTAGTCCACCCATCTCAATTCTTGATATATTGGTTTATGGGTACCTATGGATACTTAGTTCTGCACTATGTCAGAAAGAAAGGAAATCATCATTTCATGAACCTGATTAGTTTAATGCAGTTGTGCCCATTCCACATGCTAGGTTTATCTATCTGTGGATTCTAGAGTTCCAACTTAGTCTGTACTTAGAGTTGTTGGTTTGGGCTGATCTGAATTGTTGAGGCTGTAATTGTTCTTTATTAATTTACAAGGCCAATTTTGATATTAAGTCCTAACTTTGAAGCCCATCCACTCCTCACCAACTGATATCAGGAAATTGGGCTGAAAACAGACATTCAACTTTCCATGAACAATTTCACAATAATCTCAAGTTTGAATTTATATCATGTGACACTCAGAGGAGATGACAATGTTGAACTTTCTTCCAGAAAAGTTGGGATGTGATAATTATTTTGTGGCTAAATCCAGGAGCTGGTCTTGTACCTGGACTTACAACCAGGAAACTGCTGGTCCAGAGTCCAGACCAGGGTGCTCATATGACAGGAAAAAGGTTAGGTTGTTGACAAGTTTCTTCTGGGTACAAGTCAATCGAGTGCACAGTAAGGAGTTAAACAACATCCGAGCTGGTGGCAAAGATGAAAATGTCGGTCTGAAACCTCCTCAAATGGTAAGTGTAAATGTAAATAAATCACATGATGTTTTACCAACAGAGGCCTGAATAAAAAGGTTGTGACTAAAAGCTGCTTTGCAATTGCTAAAACTGTTAAATAAGCTTGTGGGAGCAGCATATTTTTTGCTGTACAATGAGGCAGACAAGAAACATCTCAGGTCTCTGATTCTCTTTAGACTATTGACTGGCAGATATTACTGGAGGAAGCTATTGGATATGTGGCTGGAGATGAATTAATTGAGTTACTCTCTCTCCATCCACAGAGCTTGATATTGTCTTCATGGATTTGAACTTCAATGCAAAGCTCTTATTTTCTGCCTCAGTGGAACTCCCTGGAACAGGGGATGGGGCTACAGGCCCCAATGTTTACTGATTTTCAGATACCTTCCCTGACAATGCCCTTGTGGCACCATTCAAGACTTCAAATCACTCTTGATCATACCTTGCTTGCTTGCCTCTCTAAGATGCCTATGCTTACTGAGACAGCACCAGGTCACCATGCAACTATTTTCTGCCTCAGAATATAGGGGAATGGAGGTGGTCTGAATACAAAGCATTGGCCAAGCTGTGTATCATCAGTATAGCTGTGGTTAGATTACACACCTCAGTAGGCTTCGAAAATAGTATTGTCAAATATCAATGTTAGAAGTTGACTCACAAAGTTGACACACATGCCTCAATCATCTCTTCAGTTACTTTTGATGTTTACTGAGTTCTCTAGATGTGATTATTACAGTGGAATTCTGTTTTTCGAAGTGCCTCATGAATCACTCACTTTCCTTTGAGACACATTATTGCAGGTGACGCCAAAAGCAATAAGACTGCGGAAAAAGTTTCTGGACGCATCAAGGTGTAGAACTACAAAGTGTGCAAAGAAGGCAGATTGAGACTAATTGCATTGTTAATTTTTTTTGGTGCTGCACCTATAATTAGGCATTTTGGGTAAAAGTGCTTACTTACTACTACCCAGTTTAGGCTCCAGAGTTAAATTTAGTCAATTTGCTCAGTTCTCACTAGTAGCCCTGTTTTGGTCAGTTGCCAAAAGATGAGGTTGTTGAAAAAACAGGGCATTCATAGCAAGTAGAAAGTGTTTCACACAGGAATTTAGCATATGAGAATAATTTGGCATAGGAGGAGGGCATCACCGAATTCCAATGAACTTTTCTTGTATACTTAGATTGGTAAGGAACATTTATTGTTTTGTCCACATTGATAATTCATGTTAAATTTTCTGGATAGGTATCAGGTCAGTAGCCTAGTATGATTAGAATCATTGGACATTGTTCCATCTCTGTCTTCATCTCATCTTCATGGAGCAGCAATCTCATCTTCTGCTTGTGGTCCACAACTATTTGACTATATGATTCTGGTTATCTTGCAGATCTGGTATCTGTGGCTGATTTAGGATTTATACAATTGAGAGCGCCTTGAACCCTGGACAGTTTATATAAAACTCGACATTTCAGGTAATGACAGCACTCCTGAGCAGAAGAAAGACCAACTTCAAGCCATCATAGCTATCACACTTTAACTAAATTCATGTCATCATAACAGTGAATTGTTTGTCACATTGGACAAGAGGTTTGCTTAACAAAGAAAGATTTCTATGGCCAATATGAACCTTCAGTAAAAGTGTCCCCATGGTACACCAATCCCTTCTCCAAAAATGGATATTTCTTTTTAGAGTTTCATTATTTAAAAAGTGGACATATTATCTGATTTCCATGTGCAGGCCTAGGTGGCCGCTAAGAACTGTTGGAGTGACATGTCATGCTAGAATCCCCACTAGACCAGTTGGGATGACATGTTAGCCTAAAATTTGCTTCCAAGGGGTTGCGTAGGTATGCATAGAATTGGAGAAAGTGTGCTACATTTATATTGCTACTGATGCATGCCAATCTCAAAAACTAACCTACATGAACTAGTGAAGGAATCTATTGCTTGTAAATTGCACAAAGTCAGGTAGGTGTTTAGACAGGTATACGGACTTAGAGTATTTTTCCATTAGGTTGTTATGATCACAATAGTCTAATGGAAAGCAATTGAAATGGAGCTTTGTTTCTTGTTGCATAAACATATGTTTCATTGAAGAGAATTGAATTTCAACAAGAAATTTACAAATAATTAATGCTAGGATTTTTTCATATGTAAGGAACTTTTTAAGAAAGCTTGCATGAACATATGATTTGATAAGAAAGGATGATAAGGGTCACTCTCTAATGATTCTTAAATTGAGGCATACAAAAGAATGATAGGCATCATTCTTTAATGATTCTTAAGTTGAGGCATAAAAAAGGTTGACATGTATCACTCTCTAATGATTTTTAGGTTGATTCATAGTTGCATTTGGTCAATGCTTGACTTGTAGAATTTTGAGATGATTGTGAACTAGATGATTCAAATGAAATAGAAAGTTTTTTTATTGGGGTAGATTTCAAAGTCACAACAACCTGATGGAAAGAGGCCCTTGTAATTGTGTAATTGCTTTGTGTCCAAGATGCAACACATTTTGATGGCTGAATTGAGGGTTTGGTAGGGCATTCGATTTTTTCAGAATTCCCTTTTCTTTTTTTCTTTTTTTCTTTTTGTATGTGTGCGTGTTGTTGAAGATAAATGACGAACCTTGGCAATATTTCTTTGTTTTTTCCTTTTTTTTCAGTTTTCAAAAAAAATGGGGTCAATACCAAGGATTTTTTTTTCATTTTTGTGAGGTAGGTGGGTTGGTGACCCTCCACAAGATATTTTAGTTGAATTTGGTTACATGTTAAAGAAGACATTAAAAAAAGTTCAGATTTTTGCCATTTGTTGGCAACACACCGAACTTGTTATCAAATTATGGCAATTTTTTTTTTCCTCAAAATATGGCAACTTTGTAAGATTTTTTCTAAGAAAACCCTTTGTAAGATTAGCACTAACATTTTTTTGTTTTCAAGTGGCAAAATTTCACATTAAAAAACATTGTTCAATACATAAACCCCCAAAGTTTTGTTTGAAAAGATTAGGCATTTTTTTCATTTTGTATTGTTTGGTATTGACATTTGAACATGGTAAGCTCGTCTTGGTATTTGTATTTTTTTTTAAAAATTCATACTAGCATAATCCTAATATTGGGCTTTTGAAAAAAAATCATGTACTAGCAAGGTTGTGGTATTAGGTCCAAAGAAAAATTTAGCAAATATGAAGTAAGTATGTACCAATGTTGGCAAGTTCCTAATTTGCATTATTTAAATTAAGGTGTTCAAGTTCCTATGACTCAAACCCAAACCAACACCCTTTTGATAGAATCGACATAACAATTGAATTGTGGAACTAATCTTTTGTTGGAATTGTGAAAAAACAACTTTTGAACTTGTCTGTAGGTAAGTAAGTTCAATTTTTTTTTAAGTTAACAAATCAATTGAACTTTACAGATAAGTGATAAGACTTAATTAATTATAATATCTTTGTACTTATACAATAGGGATTGTGTAGTGTACATGAAATTGAAACCAGTTTCGA
Organism: Sphagnum tenellum; assembly: GCA_963921925.1. NCBI lineage: Eukaryota > Viridiplantae > Streptophyta > Sphagnopsida > Sphagnales > Sphagnaceae > Sphagnum > Sphagnum tenellum. The sequence goes on along the minus strand of CAWUHI010000015.1, from coordinate 10,061 downwards.
ACAAAGTTCAAATGTCTTTGAATTTGGAAATGTATGATTTAGAAAATTGAAAAACTAGGCTTAAACTTGCACTTAAAGAACCTACCAAACAAATTTTCATTTCAAAACTAAGATTGAAAGTTCTCTTAAAAGGAAAAATTGATCAACATTGGCATAAATTTGATATTGAAACTAATATAAAACTAATAACATCATAACATTACCCTACCATGTTGGTATTAGTGCAAGACTAATATTGCCTCAACCATACCAACCTTGTAGGGTTTAAATCAAATTGGGTATCAAGTACCTTGTGCATAGACTACACAATATACCATGCACATGCTTATACATCAAACCAACAATGGTATATGCATGTTAGGTAAATTCATGTTTTACATGAACCACCTCCATACCACATGCATACATACACATCATAATTTAGAAATTGTTTTAACATGTGAACAAGGAACATTAGGATTGAATGACATCCATAGTAAATGAACTTGGCATTCAAACAATCTTTATTTCATTCAAATGCTTTTCACACACATTGTTTTTAGGTAAAACTAACTAAAACTTTAAACTATAATCAAAACCAAGATCATGTCTTATGGCAAACCTTCACAAAACGTTCACCTTTCAACTTCTTTCTCTTATACTTCAACTTGACGTGAATGAACATACTATCAACATACACCACTTTTATATTACGTAAACCTTTTTTTTATGTTTTCACATTAGGCCAAGGACATTTGTCAAATGATTATATCATTGTGGACTCACACTAATGAATGGATGTGATCTCTCAAAAGATGTCCATTATCATTGATATGGTATGCCAAAACATACCAAATTTAAGGTATCTTGGGATGGCAGAAGCAATGTTGAGTGTTGATGACAAGGTTGATGAAGATGATTTTGATAATGACATTAAGGAAAAAGATATTGTAGATGATGAAGATTACAAGGAGAAGGAAGAGGAGGACAAGGATCATGATGATGAGGATGATGTTGATGATGATGACGACAAGGTGGTTAAGTTAGTAAGTAAGAATGAATAGCACTTTTATCAAGATGATGATTCCATGGTGTTGATTAGTTTTGACGAAAACAAAGATGATGACAAATTACTCAAAAGCCAAACCCCATGGTTGCATCAACACATCAATTTAGAAAGTGTTTCAAAACTTGATGGTTGTAACCAAATCTGTGAATTACAATACAAGTGTCATTCAAACCTAGCTTAGTAGGTTAGGAAACTAAATTGATATGTCTTGTGTTGCCAATGTCATCAATGTTTTGTTACAAATATACTAAGAATTACTACATTAAGATGTCTATTGAAAAGGTGGTAATAATGAACAAGGTTTTTTTTCATTGAGTAATGAGTGTCACATGCATCTTGTAACCATTTCTTAGTTTTAGGAAGACGTATGGAGCCAGTGCAAAATCCTTGTCTACACTTTTCCACTTGCAACAAATTCGTGGCAAACCAATATTAGTATTGAAAAACAATTCTTATTCTAGTTCCCTTGATGAGAAAAAATGAAGTCAAATTACACCTTTTTAGTGTTGTCTTTAAGCTTGTTGCTATGAGTATTAAGGATTGATTATTAGCATTGAAGCACACAAAAACACCCAAAATACTATCACGAAAAATTTCTAGAAGTGGAATTTGCATGGAATTCTTCAAACTTAGCACATGATGCAAATACTTTGTAATCTATGCAGGTCTAATTGAAAAGGTGAAGCGCTACTCATATTTGGTCACTAGAAAATGGACAAAGAGATAAATCTTTAGCTTGGTTAAGTTCATGTCCAAGCACAACCGGGGCCCAACACCAAATGCTTACAAAAATCATGGCTTTATAAGTTCCTTTAAAATCATCACAACAATAAATTTTTTTTGAAATCAATGTAAAATCAAAAGATATAACCACTTAATTAAGAGCTAACCCTAAAACCTAAACCCACCCACATCTATTTCACATATGTTGATGTTTTTTTTGTAGACAGAAAGAAAAGTTGGGCAATTTGAACATATATTGATCAAAAGTGGGAATGTTGCACAAGCCAACCATCTAGAGAGAAGTTTTTTCTTTCTTATGACCCATAATGTTTTCTTTAGGCTTGGACACCACTCACCTCAAACATAGAAGGTTGAAACTCCAATGGGTCTTTGAAAAAGGTCAGATCATGATGTCCAACAAACAAATCCATAAACAACTTCCACCCTTTCTTCACCCTAAATCTTGTTAATGAATTCCAACAACTTCATGACATGTTATATACATAAGACCATACTTGCCAATCCATGTCAAGTGTGAAGGTAAGTTTTGGAGATAGAAAGACAAAGCACATGTCAAAGGACAAAATAAAAATGCACCATTGATGTTTATGTCATTGTTGGCTTCTCTTGGGAACCATTGCATGGAACGTGACAACCTTAGGGTTTCATTCAATACCTACATTTAAAGTAACCCATTCCAAATTCATTCAACTTACTTTTCATTTTTATAGATGTTTTTACAAATCTAAACACACAAAATAATCTTTAGCTAAAAGAATTTCAAAAGGTCAACATGCCACCACCTATATGAAAAGTCTTAGGGTGTTTTTTGAACATTGTTGTTGTTTAGCCTTCTTTTTCAAAAGATTCATCTTTGCATCGTCGCTAGAAATAAGAATGGAATTGAAAAAAAATATTCTGCTGAAAACATCTTGCTTGAGTGATGAACCAAGAAAGGTCTTACTTGGGATTCTAAGTTTTGCTATGGCAATGCAATACCCCTCCAAGTTTCAAAGTGAATGAAAATATCCCAAGATGATGCAAGTATTGTGAGCTCCATAACTTCGTTCAAATGGACCTTTTAACATTAATGTGAAGAACTTTGCAATACCCTCATTTTCTTGAATCAATATGTCTGTCAACATATAGTGAGCATGGAATAAGTATTTGTAAAAACTATTCTTTTCTTTCATTGTTTACAATATTATTGCAAAATGATGTGGGTAATGCTTACCTTCTAGTTTTGCTAGTGTTATGCAATACCTTTCCAAATTCCAAAAGATATGTTATGGAGCCCACCTTTGCCCCCAAACCATTTTTATTTTTTTTGGGAGCTTTTGAAACTTTTCCCACCCACCCACCTATTACCCCTAATTACCCCCCATCAAACTATTCACCTATATATTTAAATTAAAAGTAGATTCTTCCCCATCTACCTACTCACCTATAATTTGATTTGTTTGTTTTAATGATGTATTTAAGCAATGTGGATTATATTTAACAATTATTTATGTTAGCATTAGGCTTTTAGAATTTGGGGTTATGGAGACAACACATATTTATGACTTTTTACACCTTTTAAGCCTAATTACAATTAAACATAATATGGATTTTTGGGGGGATTTGGCATTTGCACATATATGCCACAATACATTTTTTATTTTTTATTTTTCTCTCAAAGAGAGTGGAGAAAGGCTCACAAGCAAAGACCAAAGTAAGAAGTAAGAAGCATGCCATGGTGTCTATTCATTTAGTCTTTTCAAATTAAGATTTAACTAGTGATTTTTTTGTTTATGATTTTACTTAGGGTATTTTGTTCCCTCTTGCATATGGATGGTCATGGAAATATCAATTGCATGCAAGTATTACACATTTAGATTGAAAGCCCTACATATATTCAATTGATTGTTTCAAGGAATATAAGGATTTGTTTTCTTTGCATAAGTTTATATAGCCATAAAAGTTTGTGTGAATTTTTTTTCCATTTGTAAACTATTGCTTGTTTATGGGTTGTGGTAAGGTTCACTTGTAAGGTTTAGGGGTTTTGTTGATTAGGATTTAATGGTTTTGTTGATTAAGGTTATTATGATTTGTAAACTTGAGAGGGTATTCCATGGGTTTTCACAAGTTGGGGACTCCTACTACAAGGTTATTCCTTTGACAATTCAAAACACAGGGCAAACTCCATTATCCCAATCCATGGAGATCCAAAACGTGGCAAAGTCACCTTTCTTGAATGTGGACTTGGTGTGGAAAGATGGGTTTAAGCATGGAGGCCAAAACAAGGTGAGAATTGAAACCGCATACATCCCTCATGCTCATGTTTTTGAGTTTTTATAGGGTGAATAAGGGGATATGCAAATTGCAGTCGAGTGGAACACCTCCAAGAATTTGTCCCCTCAACAAGAAATTAAAAAAAATTGACGATAAAAAATCACTTTAGACATACTTGGTATGGTTTCAAAACCTATAAACATTTTCCATTGGTCATTTTTGCAAGTTATAAAGTTAGTCACTTTTGTAAATTTTAATTTAATTGAATGGAAATTTTGTTTTATAGGTATGAATGTTGTTATGGGTAGGACAACCACCGCAAGGACCCCAACCACATGAGGTAAATCAAGCGTGGTTGTTTGGCCCACTTTTCCATAAAAAGGTTTTACACAACCAAATGTTGTGGAAATCACTTTTTACCATTGGACTCATATTGAAGCCAATGGAATTTGAATGACTTTGAACCTCTTTGCATATCTGCTGGCAAATGCTCTGTACAAGTTTACCAAGACCCTTTTATTTCCTCTTAGTTCAAATGAAAAATTTTTAGAATGAAAAAAAATAACAAACTTCTATTAAGTTTATTTGTTGGTTGTTCTGTAATGACATTTGTGCAATTGTTGACACTAGAGGGGGGGGGAATGAGTACTCTAAACCATTTTAAAATATTCAAGTTTCCTCCACAAAGAGTATATCCACTTGACATGGCATATTTATATCTAGTAATGTGAGTCCATAATCTGTACATGTTTATGTTCTAGTTGGGTTTTAGTTCATTTGTAATAGAGTGGAGATTATGGATGTCCCCCCCCCCGCCCCCCACACACCCTTACCCCCCAAATTTTATGCTTTAGTAGAAGTTGCCAAGCATCCCAATAACAATCTAACATTAACTAGTGGGTGCCCGTGGCCTTCTTGTGAAGTCCCCCGTGGGTGCCTGTAACCTTTGACCACTGTTTTTTATTTTTTCTTATTTTTTACTGCCTTGGATGCCCTGCCCTGCCCCTACCCTGCCCTTGCCCCTGGCCTACCCTGTTTCGAATTTTCCTTTTGCTGCCAAGGATAGGAGGAGGAAGTTACACAGGGAACGGGCAGGAGGAAGTTACACCCTGCCTTGCAAGACAAACAGACAGACAGACATCTCGTTTTCCGAATCCGATTGTTCGGGCCGGTTCTGCCGGCGAATTAAAACACGAAACTGTCGTGTCAGACAAACAGACAAACGGACAGACTAAGTGAATTTATATGTCGCAACCCTACTTTGGCCAAGTGTGGGGGTGAAGCCCAACACTTGGAAAAGTTGGGATTTGGAGTCCTCCGGGACTCCCGAATGTTTAGAGCTCGACAGCAGGACTCAAAACACCTCGCATCGGGGTGTTCTTGATGTCATTGGAAAGGTCTTGAAGCGTAGATATCGAAAATGGCCTCGCATTGGCCATTTGGACATCTGTCGCCCAAGTTATGGGCAAAAGAAGGGCCGAGAGTCAAACTGGCAGTTTGACTCCCGACCACTAAAAGTCGGGAATCGACCCCTTCCCGAAGTCCTAATTGGGAGTGCGATACGTCGTTGGAAAGATCTCGACGAGGGCTACAACTTTGGTTCAGACCTCGTCGCGATCCAACTCCGCAGTCGGGAGTTATGGCCGTTCAAAGTTCCGGGAGTCCCGCCGGGACGATTTCGGGACAACTCCGGGACTCCATTTCGGGAGTCCCGGGAATTTGTGCCATTTGGGTGTAGCCCCCACAACGTGGCGCAGAGTATACTATAGGGAGTATGGTGGTGGCATACTCCCGAGCCAAGGATGTGGTGAGTCCAAGTGAGTCCGGGTCCCCGTGGCTTGTCCCAACACCAAAAGAGTGCAAATGGATCCTAACCAACTCGTGTTGGTTTGTGATGCAGGTTCGTGTGATCTAAAAGCTTGATCTCTTCCTAGTCTAATCCCGGGGCTCCCAACTCGACCCTCTACCCCTTTCTAGAGTTGGAAGCCGGGAGCGTGCTACCAAGTCTCAATTCCGCAACTTGACTTTGGTGAGACCCTCAAGTGGGTTTCACCCCCGTGACTTGGGAGCGCGTCACGTGGTATCAGAGCAAGTGGTGAAGTTCACTTCTTGGGTTCGGATGGCTCCCAAGAAGAACCGCAAGCAACCGCAAGACTCCGTGATGGAAGAGCCCGTCGATGACCAAGTAGCCCCGCCCGAATCTATTGGGGAGGAGGAACCCATGCCCCGGGAGGACCGTGATGAGCCCGAAAGTGAGGAAGAGAGGAGCTCGGTCCTATTCACCCCGGCACAATTGGAAGTACTCCTCAAGATGGGAAGACCTGACTTCGGTGAGTTGGTGGCGGCTCTCAAAACGGGAGCCTCCAAGGGTGAAAGGTTTCAACCGGCCAAGCCCGGGAACTTCGATGGCGCCCGCGACCGCAAGGTTGTGGATGCTTGGCTTGCGGAGATGGACGACTACTTGCATGCCGCCAAGGTTGGACGGCATTCCGCCGTGGAGCTTGCCCAATCCTACTTGAAGGGCTATGCCGCCACATGGTGGCGGACGGTGCGACAGGAGGAGGGGAAGAGCCATGGCTATACGTGGGAGTTTTTCAAAGACCGCATTGAGGCGGAATTTGTCCCGAAGAACTCCGATTACATTTCAAGGTGCAAGCTTCGTGACCTTGTGAATGCCCCGAATGAAAATTTGAGGCAATATGTGAGGGCTTATTCGGAACTCATGCTCGAGGTACGGCACATGCACGAGATGGATCGGGTGTGCCAATTCGTGATGGGACTTCCAACTTGGGCCAAGCGAAAACTTGAGGAGAGTTGGCCCGCCTCATTATCCGAGGCCATCACGAAAGTGGAGAATTTTTCGGATGTGGGGCGGAGCGACAAATCCGGGTTCAAGAAGGACAACAAGTTCCTTCACAAAAAGCCAAGGCATGAAGGGGAGTGGAACCGGGGGCAAGGAAGCCCAACCAAGGATAAGCCCAAACCATTTCAAGGCTCGGGGTTCAAGCCAAAGGGAAATTTTGTGAAGAAAGGGGCTCCTTTCAAAGGGAGCCAAAACAAAGGGAATTCTGGAGACAAGCCCAAGGGTGCGTGTTTCAATTGCAACGAGGTGGGGCATTACTCCAAGGATTGCCCCAAGCCCAAATCCGGTGTTGGGAGCTCAAAGGTACTTGCTCTCAATGCCACTCTAGCCCAAAAAGAATGCAATCGACTGATCTTCTTGAAAGGGAAGATTGCTAAGCGGGATGTCTTATGTCTTTTGGACACAGGGGCTTCTCACAACTTCATAACTCGGGAGAGCGCCGAAAGGATGGAGCTCCACTTAGAGGAGCTCAAGGCACCCATTGAGGTGCATTTTGCGGATGGGATTCCCCATCCAACTACGTTACAAGCGAAAGGAGTCCCTCTTCAATTGGGGAATTGGAGAGGAAAGTTGGACTTGCTGGTTTCCACCTTGGGTGGAATGGAATGTGTTTTGGGGATGGAGTTCATCACCCAAAACAATGTGCTCATAGAAGGGCACAATCGGATAGTTAGATTCCCATCTAAAAGTGGGATTGTGCGAGTCAAGGCACATGAGTTGCCTTGTGTGGGTGATCCAACCATCCGCTTTATGGTAGGAAAAGCTTTTGAGAAGGAATGTGTGGGAGGTTTTGGCATGGTGTGTGTGATGCGGGTGTTGGACGAGTATGAGCCCGAGGAGGTCACCAAGTCGATGACTTCCGCCAAGTGCATAAGGCGAGTGTTGGAAGAGTTCCCGGATGTGATGCCCGCCGAGTTGCCCGAAGACTTGCCCCCGAGAAGACGGGTTGATCATGCGATTGAAGTGATGCCGGGAGTGGAACCTCCCGCCAAGGCCCCATACCGAATGAGCCATGAGGAGTTGAAAGAGTTAAAGGTCCAACTCGAAGTACTCCTTGCCAAAGGGTATATAAAACCAAGCAAGTCGCCATATGGGGCACCTGTCCTTTTTGTTCACAAGAAGGATGGGACTTTGAGGATGTGTGTTGATTATAGAGCACTCAACAAGGCAACGGTGAAAAATCGGTATCCTTTACCTCGCATCGATGATCTATTTGACCGTCTCTCGGGAGCCAAGGTTTTTAGTAGAATTGATCTACGTTCCGGGTATTACCAAATAAGGATAGCGGAAGGGGACGAAGAGAAAACCGCTTGCCGCACAAGGTATGGCTCATACGAGTTCATGGTGATGCCCTTTGGGCTCACTAATGCACCCGCCACATTTTGCACTCTCATGAATGACATATTCCGCGAATGGCTTGATGATTTCGTGGTCGTCTACATAGACGACATTTTGATCTATAGTAGCTCCTTGGAGGAGCACGCGGAGCACCTTCGCAAGGTGTTCCAAAGGCTAAGGGAAAACAAGTTGTATGCAAAGCTCGAGAAGTGCGAATTTGGGGTGACGGAAGTAGACTTTTTGGGACATAGGATAACTCAAGAGGGCTTGATGATGGACGATCACAAGGTTAAGGCGATTTTGGATTGGGAGCCGCCCAAGTCGGTTCCCGCCTTGAGGTCCTTCTTAGGATTGGCCTCATACTATCGCAAGTTCATCAAGAACTTTGCAAAGATAGCGGCGCCTTTGACGAACCTTTTGAAGAAGTCCGCCGTCACCTATGAATGGGAACAAGCATGCGATGAAGCCTTTGGAACATTGAAGGGCATTTTGGTGAAGGCGCCGGTGTTGAAGTTACCCGACTTCGACAAAGACTTCGAGATTCATTCCGACGCCTCCGACTTTGCGGTTGGGGGAGTCTTGGTGCAAGAAGGAAGACCGGTGGCCTTTGAAAGCAAGAAGTTGGGTGAGACGGAGCGAAGGTGGCCAACACACGAGAAAGAGATGTGGGCGGTCATACATTGCCTCAAGACTTGGGGCCACTACATAGGTTCCAAAGACGTAGTGGTGTGGACCGACAATGTGACCTTGAAGTACTTCGCAACGCAACCCAAGTTGTCATCAAAACAACAAAGGTGGCAAGACACATTGGCCTTGTTTAATGTGGACATCCGGCACAAGCCGGGAAAAGAGAACATAGTGCCCGATGCCTTGAGCCGGAAACACCAACTTAGAATGGTGTGTGTTGGAGAGTCGGAACTTCAAAAGGAAGTTAGACTAGCAAGCCGCCGGGATGCATTTGCCAAGGAGACAAGGCAAAGCATCCAAAATGGAGCCAAGTCCCACTTCCATTTGAGAAATGGATTATTGTGGTACAAGCAAAATCGACTTTATGTGCCGGAAGGGAAGATGCGAGACGCACTTTTGAAGGAATGTCATGATGGACCACTTGCGGGCCATGGTGGTGCCAAGCGCACCACAACATTCCTAAAGAAGTCCTACTATTGGCCCAACTTAAAAGATAGTGCGGAGGAGTACGTGAAGACTTGTTTAACTTGTCAACAAAACCGGACCCTCAACAAGAAGCAAGCGGGTTTGTTGCAACCCTTGCCAATTCCCGAAGGGCCATGGGAAAGTGTGTCAATGGATTTCATGGTAAGTCTGCCCCCTTCAAGGGGATTTGATGCCATCATGGTTGTGGTGGATCGATTTAGCAAAATGGCACATTTCATTCCCACAAAGGATGAAGCAACGGCACAAGAAACGGGGAGGTTATTCTTCTCTCACATTTTCAAACACCATGGGCTTCCAAAAGACATAGTGTCGGATCGAGACCCAAAGTTTACAAGTAAGTTTTGGCGGGCCTTGTGGAAGCGAATGGGGTCGGAGCTCAAGATGAGCACCTCTTTCCGCCCCCAAACCGATGGACAAACCGAAAGGGTGAACTTGGTCATCCAACAATTCTTGAGGAATTATGTGGCGGCGGATCAACAAGATTGGGTGGACCATTTGGAGTTAGCCGAGTTTTGTTATAACAACTCGGAACACTCCGCAACTGGGTCCACCCCATTTCAAATGGTGACGGGAAGGTCACCAATTGTGCCCATGACTTGGGCAACGCAAGGACAACCTTCGATTGATACAAGTGAGGAAGTG
>CAWUHI010000010.1:0-10013 GCA_963921925.1 Sphagnum tenellum | reverse complement strand
TCTGTCTAGCGTGAGAACATTCTGTTGGCAGCCAACAGTCAAGGTGTCGTCAAAGTGCTCGAGCTGGTCTGATCTGGACAGAGATAATTCTCTCTCTCTCCTTCGTTCTCTTATTTTTCTATATCTATCTGTCTTATTTCTGGATTCACGCACGCTCTCTTTTCTTCTGTGTGTATGTGTCATGACGGTCAATCGACTCTCTTTTCTTGGCATTTTTTTTCTTCTAATTTTCAGTGCGCTCTCTTTCTTGTGTTAAGCTAATCGTCGTACTGTGTCTGTGTGTGTGTATCTCTGAGATTGCTTACCTCTTCCTTTTTAGTTGTTCCTCTTCAACAACCTATTCTTCGTCTTCGACTTGTGTAAATATGAAACAGGGTGGATACAGAAGAAAAAAACAAACAAACGAGACAATAAAAGCGAGCACGTGGATGAATCCAACAACAACCATAGAATGTTCATTTTGTTACAAGAAAGGAAAAAAACCGATTCAGTGAAGAGCCAAATGCGAATCAATAGTTCTCGCTGGTATAGTGTTGAAAAACGGACATTTCGAGGTATTTAGATTATGAAGGCACTGACCTAGAAAGAATGTTCGAAAAAAGCGAGAGAAAATCCCTTGAAGAAGATTTCTAACTTGCCTCGAACTCTACTGAGAGTCTTGTGTACGACATGCTTTTCCGGTAATAATGATGAGTCGTGTTGTTGCATGAGTGTGCAAGAACAAACCAAAGCTTTCAACTTGAATCGTGTGTGTCTGATTTCATGCCTTGTTAATATCAAAGACCACCTACTTTATCCCTGACTTTCCTTGTCTCTAATTAATGAGCAATTGGACGGTGAAAGATGTCTGCTAAAAAAAAGCCGGTATGAAATAGGAAGAAGAATAATTATAATTCTACGAAAAAGACTTCTGTCATGCTAGTCATCAACTTGCGACAATTAAGACGACAGAATTCAACTTAAGTAATGCTACATTGTCATTAGTGAACTATGCGTGCAAAAAAGCAGAAAAGAACTGGCATCTCCGTCCGTTCGACAGACAGAGAGTTAAGTCTATTCCTTAGTCTCAAGCATTTACTTCGTCATCGTCGTTGGTGAAAAACAGAAAATATGACTGATCAAGCGAATCTCGTATCTTCTATCAATTTTGCCACAATGCAAATCAATCGATATGCAGCTGCATTCGTGCTTCTTTTTGGTACTGTTGGCAATTTGCTCAACGTTTGCGTGCTGAACGAACGTTCACTGATAGAAAATCCATGTTCGATCTATCTTTTTTGGTCTTCGGCATCAAGTATTGTTTTTCTATGGTCAGGACTATTAACTCGAGTACTTCAGGGGTATGCTACATGTGCAGTGTCGATTTTGCGGAACATTTTTTCGATCGAATTTTAGCTTTAATGTCAACTGGCCGAATCAGAATGAACCTGTTTGTAAACTTCGTATCTACTTTCTGAACGTTTCATGGATGGTGGCTGCTTGGGCTATTGTTGGTGCAAGCATCGATCGATACCTCTGTAGTAGTGTATCGGTCAGGCATCGTCAACTGAGTACAACTCGTACAGCAAGACGTTTCCTGATCACGGTGTTCATTTTTGCGGCAATCTTATTCCTGGAAGTTTTCTATTGCTATGCAGCAAGTGTGCCTAATGTTCCGGTAGCCTGTTACAGTCGCAATTTGCCGTGCCGACTGTTCAATGATTGGACAACATTTTTGTTCGAAATCGTTGGACCCAGCGTTGTCTTGGCCGTTTTTGGTGCGCTTACCATTCGCCAGATCCGAACAAGAGGTGTTTATCCGATGACGAACCCAGTTTTCGCGGTGACCACAATGCGTATCGGAACAAGAACGCGACAGAGTGATCGTAATCTCAGTCGAATGCTGTTAGTTCAGGTCAGTCATGCCTACTCTTTCTCACTTTCTAAATCTTAAATGATGACGTTTGTCATTTCATCACAGAACAATTTTGAAATATCATGAAAATCTTCTTCCGTTTGATGATAAGACTACGGATTCTGTAAAAGCAATCTTTCTGTTTTATTGATCTTTAACTAAGGAACAAATCAGTCTTAAATCCTGCTCATAATCTCGAATTCATCGTGGAAAAACTATTTAGGTGTTCGTGTTCCTTGTTCTGGGGTTTCCGTTTGGAATTTATCGTCCTTATGCTAGTCTAACATCAAACCTACCCAAAAATGCTCTGCGTGTGGCCATCGAAAACTTAATCTATGCGCAAATCATTCTGCTTATTTTTTTCACTTATACAACCTCGTTTTACTTGTACACATTGACTGGTTCCATTTTTCGAGATGCGTTCAAACATATGGGACAACGTTGGCTGCACTCCGTTCATCCGAGATTCTAGAACTCGAACAATATTTTTGATATTTTCTGCATGAGCAAAATGTATTTCATTGCTTTTTTGAAGGACTTTTGTCATTTTAACATTGTTCGATGGATTTTCTGCTTTTCTATTGTTGTCATGTGTTCAAATGCGCTGTTCATTTTAGTTACGTTTTTTTCTGGATCAGATCCTGTCGCGTCTCTCTTTTTAGTTATAAACTTATCAGTAAAACAAACTATTACAATAAAAGCCACATTCTAGAACATTATCAAAAATCTGTTATGTAATTTGAATAAAGACGTTCCTCAATACTTTTTTGTCCGAATACGCATCTTTCAATAATTCTTGAACACAAATTGAAAAGGTTCACGCTCTGTGGATGTTCATTTTGAAAGCTTATTATTTCAATATATCCTTTCGAAGTATGTTCTTATTCTACGTCTTTTTGAACCGAATAGAGGCTTATTTTATTCTCGAAGCAAGACGAGATGGAAAACAAAGTTAAACATCAAAGACGAATAGAAGTATGTCGAGAGATCGTCAAAATAGTTTCTTGATCGATTTTTCCAGTCGATTGTAACAGAAATGTGTGTACTCGTTGGGAAAACATTCTTCAGTCGTAAAAGTAGCATCGTTGAATTTGCTATGTCAAGCTCTGTTAATTAGTGTCTTTATTATTCTGTTTTTAGCGTCATAATTGGATTGTCAGTATGATGTTATATTATTCGTTTCGGTCTCTTTTTCACACTTTGGTGAAGGCTGAATGATGGGCTCAGGTGATCAAGTATTTGCAGTGAACGGACAAGAGAGCTTTCCAGCACACTCGAAACGATTGAAGACGGCTTCGTGACGATGCTTGCCTTCTGCCTCTTAGTTCTGGACTACGCGACGCACTTTCTAAAAGGGGTCGTGCGCTGCTGGCGTTTCATTACAAGAAAATGTTGTCCAGTAGAGATCTGCCAACTCACACCCAAAGACCGAAAAACTCGCGTCCATGAGAACGATTTTTAGCAAATCTTTTTGTAGAAATATCAGTTTTTCCCTTAATTCAGTATTTGTTCCATTCGAATGAAAAGAGGATGAGAAAGCATACAGGCGATATTTTACAGATGGCGCCGTTTGAATGATATTCTTGCATTGACGATTTTTTGGTATCTGTTAGACAGTCCATTTTCAATTTGAGTTATGTTCCCACAGCCAAATTTTTTTCGTTTTTTTGTGACACACTCCGTCTGTTGAGAACCCTAGTTTGACCAATTAGCCAGTGCTGGTCGCTCTTGAAAAGAAGTACAATGCCATTCAGCATTAATAAATCTTGACGAACAATCAATAAAGTGGTCAGAGGACACAAACTTTGGGAATCACCAATTAGAAAACATCCGATCGTCTGTTTCTGAAAGTGCGCCTTGCTCACTTCAGTCAGTGAGTTTTGTATTTCAAGTGTGTCTACTATTATTTTCACTCGTCTCATCAACCCATTTATATTCTTTTGAGTTTTGATTATGCAATTCATCTTTCAATGCTTATTGGTTCTGGAAATGACAGTGATGGTGACCAGCTGGTTCCTCGGAAAGGTAACAACAAAGTGTAGTCAATCCGTCGCACGCAAAATTGAGTCTTGCTGTAGCACTATGTAGTTTATTGGGATCCGTGAATGACTGAAAGTTATGCGAAAAATGTCAACATTTGTTCGGGTTTATACTGATGTTCATTTTTATCTGCATGCAAAAACATTTCTCAAATGAGATTATGCCAGACATTTTTTTGAAAGAAATTTCATTTCCTAAACGGATTGGGCGCAACTCAAATAAATCTCAAGAAAAACGTGAAATTCCAATCTCTTTTTTTCATTTTTTTAGCAATGATATAGCTTTCCTATTCTTCGATCTCAAACACACATAACTCTGATGTGCATCAATAAATCTTGAGTTAAATAATTCTGTAGACAGGAGTTGTGGTACAAATATCGTCCTTTTATTGATAGTCTAAAGTTGATAAACACGATCTTGTCGCCGCCAAATACGATCTCGAAATGCCTCTAAGAGTGCGCAAAATCTTGGAGAAAGTCGGCGATGAACCTATTCTCAAAATTCAACTGGGTCGCACGCCCGTCCAATTTGTTTTGCTTCTCGTGCTGGACTTCTTGAGCAAAGGCGAATTTGTCAACAAACAACTAGAACTTGGCTACGATCAAATCTATCACAACTATCTGCTCATCACTATCAAGAGCAGCAAAAACCCCAATGTACTTCAACATCTACTTGGAAGTACACAAAATTCCGTTGCCAGCCGTATTCTTAAACTCGAGAAAGCCCAGAGAATCGGTCTTATGGATCCGGCAGTTCCTGCCGAGTTTGTCGATGTGTTCGACATTCCACTGACACCAAGCAAAACGTTAACTCTCAATCGGTTGATTTCTACGGCATCGAATGTGGACAAACATTTCTACAGTTACGATGCTGCCAATAACAATATGTGTCAAACATTTGTCGAGAATATTGTTGATATCAATGGTCTGACACCTAACATCGTCGATAATGCGACACTGCTCGCCCTCAAACCACAGGATGCCAAAGCACTCATTGCTACGCTGGGCAGTCGAAGTGGCATTGTCAAGATTGTGACCGATTTGGGCGGTACACTGGACAAACTTGTATTCGAAGGAAAAATCAAGTGGAAAAAGGCGCCGCCCAAAGAGTTTGCTCTTCTGAGCAAGGCCGATGTGAAAAGCACGCGTGGTACTGAGGAGGTGTACAATGCTATTGTTGCACTGGAGCAAGATGAAAAGAAGGGAAAACAAAACCGATTGATCGCCATCATGGTTGGTTGCACGGTGGCCGCTGTATTGATCGTCGTCGCCGTTGCCGTATTCTTCATTCTGCGAAAGAAAAACGGTGTGTGCATCTATTCTCTTCCCGTCAAAAGTCATTTAGGAGATGTTTGATGCCATCCCGAATGGCTTTGACAACTGTAAAAATAACTGCTGGCATTCCATTCGAAATTCTCCTAAACTGAGCCCTCTTTGGCGAGGACCAAGTGTGAATTTCTCAGATCTTGTTTTAGAGAAGCAAGGATAGTGGAAGCGTTACATCTTGGCATTCTGACGTCAGAACGGCTTTCTTTTATTAGAACAAAAAATGATTGTGCTATTTCGGATAATCGAGTTCGCTTTTGCATTCCGAAAGCTGTAAACTTCAAAATCTGGGCTTTGTGTGGATCACTGACGGTCTGCACATTAGAACTCTTCAAGCAACTTCTCTAAATGCGATCTGGTATTTTGTTGCTTTTAGCTGAGTCTACAGAAAAAGCACCAAATAGAAACAACTTGGTTGAAGCTAAAAGCGATACGAGCATCACCGTGGTTAGTAATGCGATTTGAACTGACAGTATTACGAACTATGCTCGATGCTAAATGAAGAAAACAAATTTGATCCTTTCCACTTGTTATTCTCTTGTTACCATATCAGTATATGTGTCTTTTGTTCAGCAGACGAAGAAAAGTATTAAATAACAATTTGATTTGAAATAACTTTGAAATGCTTGCTTTCAGCGAACATCAAGTTTATATAAATAAAATCCGATACTAACAAAGAATAAGTTATTATTTCCGGTACAACCGGTGACGTCGGTAAGACATAATCAAAGTCAAGATGAATGTTGTTTTCAGTCATCGGTTGTACATGAGATGTCCCACTCTTGTTCTCATCTACCTCTACCGCAAAAATCGATAGAGGATGTGTACTAAGTTTTGACCCGCATAATCAATATAATTTTTTTACATCTTTGTTTCGTGCAAAATGGCTGATATTAACAGTATATATACCAGGTATCTCTACCTATCATATAGATGAAATTGAGCTTTTTAACTCGTATTCTTAAAAAGATACAAGCATCGTGACATGGCATCGAAAATTTTGACTAATTATTGGGAAATTTTTGACATTTCATTAGGAATGTAAAGAGTGACAACAGTGAATCAAAAGAGATTAATTAATTGAACTTTTCAATCACAAAATGAGCGAAAACTGCGTATGACTATCCATGTATTTGTTGCTCAACTTAATCAAGCACTTACTGCAATTGATTTGGTATTTTCTTTCAGTATTTTTTCTCATTTTGTCGCAGTCAATGTTTTTCACCCCCAGGTTGAAGTTTTCGTCAAAAAGCAGTGAAATACCGGTATCAGCCGCTCCCGGACTCTCCTGTTTCTCGTCGTCTTCATTTCCCTTTCGAAATATCAGTCTAATTTTCGAAACACGGTCCATTGATATCGATGCACCTAAAATGCTGACAGCTAGTAAAAGCGAAGAATTCAATTGAATTTACCACTGAAAATCGTTTTCCCAACGATTACACACATTTCTGTTAAAATAATGGAACTAGGAAACGACAGGACGAGAAAGCGCGAGCAGCTCTTCGTATAAAATGATCACTGTCATCCAAAAATAATCAATTCTGGTTGTAAGTTGCATAGACAAATAGGAAAATGTGTGCTCTATTCTACAATCTAAAGATCAGATCAAGCGAATGTAAGAAAGAGAGGCTTTGAGGTTTAACTGGAAATATTCAAGGCTGATGATAGCATCGTGTTGGCTGTTCCAGGGTTGACATGTTGTTTTCTTCCACTTTTCTTTCATATATTCAAACTGCCGAACATATGATAAGCACTCTTCGTCCTTGGATAGTGAAGCAGTTCGACAAATTTTGTAGCCGAACAGAAAGAGAGAAAAAGAGAAACAAGAGACTATATATATATCGACAGCTATACACGTTCTCTTTGCATTCTTTGCAGGTAGTTTATATCGTCGAAATGAATCCAATCGCTGCTTTACAAGCTGGTCGACGCACTACCGCCAGCTCCAGCACAACAAGACGAAAATGCACGTTCTTCGACGGTGTCGACACGACGACCACGACAAGTAAGTGCAAAACACCCAACACATTGGAGTAGATTAATATCATCATAAAGACACTTAAAAAGGAAATCCCAAATATATCATACAAAAATTTCAAGCACACTTTTGTCTGTTGCCTGAAACCATGATGTCGACTAGTCATCAGAGCAGCTCGATCGTTGATTAGTCCGCACTCTATCATTGATTGATACAAGAGTCATTGTTCAGCTGAGTTATGAAGTGTGAACTGTAGCAAGGTCAATTGCATTCACTCCCCAAGAAAATTGGCATCTTCTTCTGTTATTTTCTCCCTTAAATTTCGGAATAAATGTGCCGCATGGCCTCCTCACCTGCTATTCATATAGTAAGTCACTGAGGCGCTATAACAGGGTCACTCGTTTTCAATCAGTTTTGTTCTCTCAGCGCGCACGTGTGATGAAGCCACTTTGAGAAATTTGTCTGAAAATCGTTTGTTTCCTTATTGCAGGGTCCAAGAATGCCGGTGCCAGTGCCAGTACCAGTACCAGTACCAGTACCAGTGCCAGTGCAAGTGCAAACAATCGGTATACAAACCATTAATGGTGAAAATCTCAACGAAGGTCACACCGTTGGACAGCAACCGAATAGTGGACAAGCAGTCGATCAGCTACTCAGTGGTGGACAAAATATCGATCAGCAACTAATTGTTGAATCCATGCATGGTCGATTCGATGGTCGAGTGAAAGGTGAGCTTGATGCTCAGAAAAATGTTCAGTAGTTTCGTTTTTCGGATGAAATTCGTTCTTTTTCATCATCTTAGCGTTGTTCTCATAATTCGGTTTGACTCATTTTTTTAGGCAGACAGGCCACGATGACCGACGTGGTAGACCAATTGTGGGTAGCGTGGGAAGCAATCGTTGAAGTTGGTCGTCGGCTGTGGGACGTTGTTTTCAGCCAGTTTCATCGCTGATGGACGAAGAAAAATAAGCCACTGTTTGATCTATTTATTACCCTAGTGCACGTACTGATTTTTCAGTACCGGTACCAGTACTAACATACGAGATTGTCGCAAGCACTATTATCGTTTCGCCAGTATTACAGTACTGGACCAGTGATTTTTGACCAATACAGTGCAACACTGGAAAAACATTCCTAGTCCACCGACCGATGTTTTAGCACTTCCTTAAACTCAGTACTTGCATACAGGATCATCGCAAGTACTGACATCATTTTTACCAGTATTTCAGTACTGAGTAGCTAATTTTCAACCATGTAGAAACACTGAGGCAAGCATCTCGTAGGTGTTTTGGATCGATATTTGATTAAACTTGTACATCTAGTAAAGCACTACTCTGTTCAGTACTGGCTCAGTATTCTCGCGAACAGTACTGACATCCGGGATTGTCGCAAGTACTGACGAAAACGGTGTCAGTACTACCAGTACTGAAAAATCAGGGCGTGCACTAGGGTACGCAGAGACAATTTCATTATTGGAAATAAATCGAGCATAGGACACGGCTTTCTTGTGACCTTTAAGTAGATTACACGGTTCGTGTGTATTCCGTAGATCGAAATAGTATAAATTATGATCGGCAGTGCCAAAGACAATATTATACTGTGAATCGGGCTTGAATTTAACACAGCAAACATTTGATTTTGCATCAATTGTCGTCACGGAATAGTCATTGTGCATTGACCAAATTTTGACTGAAAAAAACAAAACGATCAAATTAAAAACAACAAAACTCCAAACATTGTCTACCTCGACAATCGTCCGAACATGAGGCCAGTAATTTCGGATCGGATGAACAAAAATCTACACTCCATGAATGTTTTTCATGCTCCTAGAAATCATTTCAAATATAAACACAACAACGATAGACCAAGAAAAAAACTTACTTGAAAAGTGCGCACTTTCTGCGCCGTGGCCATATCCCAAATCGAAACGAAACCATCATAATCACTCGATGCCAAATAATTTCTTAGATAAGGATTCCAACTGATACAACTCAACTTTGCCGTACAGGACACTTCTTTCGTCGGATAGTGCAAATCGACGGTATTGTCCAATACTGATTGATACTCGTAGAGCTGAAGAAGAAAAAACAACCGCGTGCAGTTCAAAGAAGAGACCGGATTCAGTTTTACTTTGATCTTTTAGAAACGCCGGCGACGGCAAAATTCTCATGATCACGATCGAATTCGATACTGGAGACGATGCTTGCTTGAGCAAAATTTTCGCCGACAAAATTGACTGTCGCAATCGGTTTAGAATCCTGCAAGCAACCTCTCTAATAGCAATCTGATGTGTTGTTGCTTTAGCTGAGTCTACAGGAACAGCACGAAAGAGCAACAACTTGGTTGAAGCTAAAAGCGATACGAGCATCACCGTGGTCAGTAATGCGATTTGAACTGACAGTTTTACGAACAATGCTCGACGCTAAATGAACAAAACAAATTTTATCCTGTCTCCTGTCCACTTGTTATTCTCTTTTTACGATATCATTATATGTGTCTTTTGCTCAGCAGGCGCACAAAAGTAATAAAAAACCAATTTGATTTCTTTCTAAAAAGGGCCATACACTGCCGGCGGTTGATCACAAGAAAATGATGTCGAGTGGCCATCTGCGGAATCACACCCAAAAGCCGAAAATGTCGCGTCCACGCGAGCAATTTTTAGCAGATATTTTTGTAGAAATATCGCTTTTCCCCTCGATTCAGTATTTTTTCCATTAGAATGACTAGAAACTGAGAAAGCATACAAGAGATCAGATGAGAATATCCCTTTCTCTTA
>CAWUHI010000009.1:0-16285 GCA_963921925.1 Sphagnum tenellum | reverse complement strand
AAAATGTCGATTAGGCGCGTTCGGTGCGGTAACAACGGAACACTCTCAAATTTTTACCACAGATAGATCTCGTCAGGCTCTATCACCTATGGTATTTGGAATTTTTTGTCCGCAGCCAAAAGGTACCCTTTGATGACCAATCAACTTTTCGGCTTCTTTAAGAGAGAATACCTCCCAAGCCGGTTGCCGAAAAATTGTAAGTTTTGAAACTGAGTATCCAGTTCGAAAGAGCACAAAAAGTTAGCCCTAGGACCTCAATATTAGCCCTTTTGAACAAAGTCTTTTAGTGATTTAGCGGACCAACTTTTCTGAGTTAGGCTAGGCCATTGCTGTGTGAAAAATCTCGATTTTTGAAAACATTTTGTTCATCGAATTTTTTGGCTCGAAGACGTGATCAGTAGTACTACTATATTATACCAATCGATAGAGAGAAGTCTGCTCTACAAAACCCTGTATTTGGTCTTGCTCTTCATACTGTCTATTAGGACTGAGAATCCTCTTATCATTGGAGACTACCCATTTTATACTCGATTTTTGCATTTTTTTATTACCCTTTTCGACCCTTTTTGGTCCTATTGGTTAGAGCCTACAATGGATTTCGGATATTGTTGTAGAACGTGAAAAGGCACCTCTTTTCGTGTAAAAACATCTGTGTTAAAGTACTCGCCAAGTTCCGACATTTCACAACAACGTGCTCCAGTACGGTCCATTTTCTGCTTGTTTCAAGCTCCGTATTTTATCAGTAGATCAATCATATCTCGGCGCCCAAGCTATCGTTTTAGGATGGGTTGGTGTCATTCGATAGAACATATAAAACTGCTAGACATGCTCATTTTTCTCTTACTATCAAGAGAGTCGAAAGATCGAAAAATTAGCCATGTCAAAATCTGGCTCTATGGCCTGTTTTTGTCTTCTAGCTCTGATAGCTTTGTCGGTTCTTACAAAGTTTACGAAACACGTATCATCTCTTCCGGGTGTAGATCATGAGAATCTGTGCGAGTTTCGCATTTTAACATCATAAGGGCTGCGCTGATAAGCTTTTTTCTTTTTTTAGCAAAGTAGCTCCATCGTGTTTCACATTTTAATCCCACAGGGATTGCGCTGAAAGCTTTTTCTTGATGAATCAGATCTGAATATCATTTAAAATTCTATTCATAGAACGATTCTAATAGTCTAGTTTCATCGAAAGGGTCAATCGAACTCAAAACTTTGCGTTGATAAAACACGCACAATCGAAAACATTGATTGCCATATTGATGACCCAAAATAAAAGCAAATCACATTCGTGGTTTGAATGGGTGCAACTTATTGCCACTGTATGCGTTCCAATAACTATCGGCATCTTTACTGTCATGCAAAGTCAATCGCAAAATGAACAAAATAAAGAGAATCTACGCACGGCGGAATTGAATCGTCTTAATGATATTCAAATTGCAGATCGTAATCGAGCGAAAGATGAATGGCTTGCGAATGATCAACAAAAGGAGAATGTTCTTGTTGAATATCAAAATTTTCTTGCTAATCTACTCGAAAAAAATGGCATGGAATTGAATCAAACGTTGACAGCACGCTTCATAGCTCGTTTCAAGACATTGGCAGCACTCAATCAGCTCAATCCAGCACGACGTTCTTTTCTCATTCGTTCATTGTATGAAGCTCAACTGATTACATTTCAAGTTATTCAAAGAAATTATCCGAATGACATCCATGGAAATGAGAGCGAGATGACAAGCGAATTATTTGACTTTCTACCGAGTATCATTGACTTAGCTTCAGCCAATTTATCCGGCTTGTCTCTAGGGATCAGTGAAGATGATAACGAGAATTGTGACGCTAAACTGACTACCTATGCCAAGATCGATGCTATTGAACTGTCACGGACTCGACTCACTAACGCATCATTTCGAGAAGTCTATTTTCAAGGTGCCTCATTCGCTGATGCTATAATCCCATGTCGCAATAACCGGCTGAAAACCGCCGGTTAACCGCCGGTTGACCGAGCGGTTAACCGTCACGGTTAACCGGAGGTTACCGGCGGTAGACAGTCGGTTTAACCACCGGTATTGACCGGTCGTAACTCGGTTCTACTGAGGCAACCGACGGTTCGTTGTTAAGAAAACCGGTTACTTATTTTGCGTGCCCTCTCCTCCCGCCGACGCAGTCTTTAGATACCGGCGTTAGTCTGCCTGTATGCTATCGGTCGGCGCACGTTCATTCGGTAGGTAGTATGTTCGAAGCTATCTTAATGCACGTATTCGTCTGTTAGTACGTGCCAAGTTGGCACTGCCAACAGCAATCACATTCAACCACCAGTTTCTTAAAGCGTTCATAATAGTATTTTTCAGTATCGGTACGTCTCATCAAGTTCACTAAGCTCGAACATTTCGGCATACAGAAGCTTTGAATCCGATCGAATCGGATCAGATCGAATGAGAAATGGAGCTGATCGATTTCGACCAGATTTTGATAAGTTTCAACGGTCACATCTTGTTGAAAACGGTCAGATCTGACATCGAAAATCACAGGCATCTTTCGGATACCGTCGGATGTCTCTCCATCGTAAAGGCACTACGATCGATAGAATGACAAAGAAAGTGTCGTTGGTGGGAACATCGAGAAAGTCAATCGTCCGGTTGCCGGCAATGAAGATGAGCCAGGTCTATCGATTGTGTCATCGGTAGAATAACTAGAACAGAAGTATTCTAATGCAAAGAGCAAAAATGAACTCACCCCGTCTCGCCATAGGAAATTAAGTAGTACTAATGACGATACCAGCGAAATAATAGCCAGAACAAAGACATTTTAGTCGTGAGAATCAAGGATAAACTCACCTAACTGACGTAGTAGAAGATCATGTTCTGTCAATGACGATGGAATCGGTAGAACGGTCCAAAGACAGAACTGTTCGTTCAAACGTCGATGAAATTGACCATCTAATTATTGTCGGCACAGAAGGTGACAGTTTCACCAACGATGTGATCGGTGAGATGACTACTATAAAAGAAAGATGTTAGCTGAGAGAGGGAGAGCGAAAGAAGAACTCACTTGATTTTCGCTGTTGAAGATTAGACGATGCCTATAACAAATGATCGTGCGAAGAAGTCGCCGTTCGCTGAAACATTGTTGAAATCGACCGAACGATTGTTGGTAAAGATGATGAGGCACTTGATTGATTATTTCATTGATAAAATAACTATAACAGAGATGTATCATCTGTGAGAGTGAAGGACGAACACACATACTCATGGTGATCGAAGACTGCATACTGTCAATGTCGATGCCATTGATAGCATGGTCGGTCAGAGGAGAACGCTGTTCGCTTGACTATCGTTGAAATCAACCACGTGATTGTCAACACATAAGGTGGCACAGTTCAAACGATGACATCATTGACTGACCGACTAGAAAAGAGGCATGTTAATTGAGAAAACGAAGAATGTCAGTTGAGTGTCGACATTACAATCAGACAGTGTCGTAACTGTGTGATCGATAATTGAACAGAAGAATCCGCCGTTCGTTGAAATAGCTATGATATCGTTCACATCATTGTCTGCATGAAAAAGTGACACAATTCGGACGACAATATCATCAACCGTACAACTAGAAGAGAGACATGCAAGTTGAGAGAAAAAAAGGATGAACTCACTCGATTATTTTTATCGGAGATGAGACAATGCATATCTCGATGTGATCAATAGAATGTTCAGTAGAAAACGCCGTTACTTAAAACTGACGAAATCGTTCACTCGGGTGTCGGCATAGGAGATGAGGCAGTCTGCCGATGATGCCAACAAGAGAATGACTAGAACAGAAACATGTTAGTGGAGAGAGCGAAAGAAGAATTTAATTGATTGTCGCCATCGAAGATGAGACATATTTTCAAGCTCACGTTTAATCCATCTGCATATGGTCTTGTCTTTCAACTTGCTTTATTTTCAGCAGTCAGCCTTTCGACTGCATCTACCGATCGGTTGCAGCCACTGCCAGTACATCTGAGTACCGCGGTATACAATTGGTCACACAAGAAATTGTGCGACATGGGATGGTTATGTAGCCATACATATTTGGCATACTGTGATTTGAAGTCAAACTTTTCTAGATTGTAGAACGGGCAATCGAGCGGTCAACGATGGTTTTGATTTGTGCCGCCAGGGAACCGACCAGTACCGCCGGTTAACCGACCGCTCACCGGTGGTTTTGACTCTTTTTACCGATCAACCGACAATACATTCGATTAATCGATCGATGCCGCCGGTAAACCGACCGCTCACCGGTGGTTTGCACTCTTTTCACCGGTCAACCGACAAATAAATTCAATTAACCGATTAGTACCGCCGGTAAACCGACCGCACACCGGCGGTTTCATCCGATTTTGACCCCTACCGCCGGTTTTGAAAAAAAAATCGCGACATGGGATGGATAATGCTGATTTCAGTTGTGCATTCCTCGATGGAAAGAAAATTCAATTTACATTTGCAGGTTCGTCATTGATCAATGCAGATTTTCGTAGAACACGTGCACGTAATATTTTCTTTGGATCGGCTAATTTCGAGAGTGCTCAAATCAGTGGCATGGCCTGTGCGAATTGTGTATTTCGCGGTGCCAAAATGAGCCGTGCTAGTTTAATCAATGTTTATTTCTTTCGCGACGATAACGAAAATAGACTGTATGATGCATACGAAAATATTAATTTTACCGAAACATAACTTGTCGATGCGAAATTCGAGCGTCTTGCATTACGCGATGCGCTCTTCATCGGAGCGAACTTGTCTCGTATACATATTAGCAACTGCACGTTTGATCGAGATCCTCTTGAATTTGCAGCAGCCTATTTAAAAAAATCTACACTGGTTACTGCTACCATTCTAAATTCATCATTCAATGGAGTTCAATTAACCGAAAGTAATTTAAGTGGAGCAACAATTGTCATGTCGAATTTTACATACTCGTTTATGCAAAATGTTGATTTAACGAATGCAACATTAAGTATGTGCCATTTTAATGGTACCAATTTTGCTGCTTGCATAATGACTGATGCTAACATGTACTTGTCTTATTTTGTGAATACCAATCTGACTGGATGTCGAGGCGTAACGGATGTACAACTAGCTCAAGCTAAGAGTATTACTGGCGCAACTTTGCCGAATGGAACACAAATGCCATGAAAAGCAGGCTGTACAATCGACAATATCATGTCGATTCAGTTCTTTTGCAAAGAGAGCTATTGAAACTCATTCTGTTAATCATCACTTGATCATCAAATAAA
Organism: Sphagnum tenellum; assembly: GCA_963921925.1. Lineage (NCBI taxonomy): Eukaryota > Viridiplantae > Streptophyta > Sphagnopsida > Sphagnales > Sphagnaceae > Sphagnum > Sphagnum tenellum. Next base: position 11,019 of record CAWUHI010000009.1, on the reverse strand, counting down.
ATTGTTAACCGATAATCGAACTCTCTATCTGTCACTTGCGTCAGTAGCACAGAAGAACCATGGATTATCCCATAGTCATAAGGTGGGACCTTTTTGTGAAGACTGCTTTTCATTGCATCAAATGTCAGCAATTTTCGCCTAGTACTAGAAATAAACTAGTTATTTGTTCAAAAGATCAACCGTTTCATTCTCTATGGAAAAACAAGTAAAATCATTTTGACAACTGAAGATTTCTGTCACAGTGCACTTTGCCATCGCCACATTAAATACGCTTTGATTTTTCGTCTTAAAAAAATTCGCACAAAAAGCATTGAGTTGGACGATCGATGCATCTATCATTTGTGCTTTTCAATGCTGCTTATTCACAGTGGATAATATTTCGAAATGAATTTTTAACTATGAAGCTATTTTTCACTATTTTCATTCGATGAACATAATAAACAAAGATTTTCCCAAGATGATCAAAACGATCAAGTCGAATTCAATCATCGATCGTCGTTTCTCAGTAGAAGAAAATACTGGCGGAGCCAGGATTTTGGCCTGAGGGGGGGGGGGGGGCTCAGCCCCAATATTTCTCAGACCTACAAGGGTTACACTTTTTTTCTATATTGTACGAACATATTTACAAGCAGAGCTGTTCCAGGCAATTAGAATTTCAGAAGTCCATATTTTTTGCATACAAATTAGTGCAAATTTTAACCTGACGCTTGAAAATTCATGAAAAGGGCTCCGGGCCCAACACATATTTGTATCTAAGAATCGGACTTATTCCGAAAGAATTCGTTAGATCATAGAAAACTTTCAAAAAAGCTCTCGTCGTGCTGCGCAACTTTTTTCACACCTTTCAAACTGAATACTTCGCCTTACAGTGTTTTCAGAAAAAAATTTCCGTTGCATTGAACTCAGAAGTTATCTCGATCGCAGATGAGGAGATTGTCGGTCTGTCTGTCGAGAAGCACATCGTATGGACAACTCAGATGATCCATCCGATTGCCACCGGCCACCACGCGACCCAGAGTCGCATCTCGTTTCCATTCCATAACACGATGATTCTTGTTGTCAACGACGTAAATCGTTTGATCTTTATCCACAGCAAGACCAGCAGGGTGTTTGAGTTGGTTCAGTGCATAGCCCTCACCGTGTCCTCCAGCAACGGTAACACCATTTTGTGCCCAACGAGTATTGGAAGGAAGATTGAGAAGAACTGCAATATAAGAGAGAGTGAGGTTCGATGACCGGTTCGTCGCTGCCCGATCGCTATTACGCGACGAGAAGAAGAGAACTGTGTCTGAATGAACAATACGGTGGAATAACAGCGTCGAGCATTAATGGAAATATTGCCCTCATTGTGGAGCATTGGGGAGTTTTGTTTGAAACGGAGTGAAAACAACAAAGCGTTCGACAGGTATTTTTCCTCTCAGAGAAGGAACATTGCGTGTGGTGAATCGATTTCTAAAGACAGGGTGATTCATCTATAAATCATGGACATCTCTATGTTGGGTTAACTTTACAAATCTCGTTCATCTTTGAGTGATAAAAGGCAGTGCAAAAATTCTCTGGAATTTGCTACAACTTCTTTCTTAGTGATACAGCATCACTGTTTTTCAAAAATTTTTGCTTGAGAGAATGAAAAAAGGTCATCGGATTATGTACAGCCCCACGTACCTCACATTCTCAGTACGCCACCGCGAAGGGCTCTGCCGTCTTACAGCGCGGGTTGTGTATCTTTGTTTTTTCTGTTCTTCTTTCTTTTTTTCTCACCAATATTATTGCCTGATGAAGAAAAAAAACATATTGTGTTACCTTTATGTTATCACCTCTGTTTCTTCTACGATTACAAGCAAAACTATGCACGCTATTATTTAAAAGGGGGTATAAAGCCATTTTACGTACGTAAATTCTGATACGTCTAGATAAAATGAAACCGGTGCGTTTTTATCAAATCCCGTTTTCCCATTTTTGTGACAAAGCCCGCTGGTCGTTAGATTTCTACTCGATACCGTATCAAGCGATTGATTATAGTGTCCGTGGTGAAGCACCGGGGCTTGAAGCCGCCCCACCGACGCTGCCGAAACTCGTACCCATCATCGAAGATCCCAATAACCACTCTTTGTTTATTTCTGATTCAACGCCAATTATGCTCTATCTCGACGAACGCTACGGAAACGAAAAGTCGTTATTTCCTGCAAATGGCAATGTAAAACGGGAATTCATCATTGAGTATTGTTTGAAATTAGATAGTGGATTGGGTTTGTATGCTCGACGTTTAGCTAATCTATATTTAATCAGTGAAAAATCGGCCATTCTCTCCATCTTGTTGGACGGTGATTACGAGAAAGCGTCGTGTGACGATTGGCGATCGTATTTTCTCGGTCTCTTGGGCTCGTGCATTATGATTGCTCGACTTGGAATTCATCGCATACGAGAAGATCACATTTTCGAGAAAACGGAACACATTTTAACAGAAATCAAACAAAATATCGACGGAAAACAATATCTATTTAACGGCCAGTTTACGGCTGCTGATTTGACACTGACTGCATTGATTAAACCTCTGGAAATAGTACCATCGTTGTGCACAAAGTACGAATCAGTATTTCAATATTGCAATAAAATTCGAGAGTGGCATGACCCGAAAAGGCCGGCAGAGTTGGTCGTGGAACGTTTACTCAAACGCCAACGTAAAAAAAGGCAACCATCGAAATTTCAATCAACTGTACGAAACATATTTTGGTACATTTTTTATGTTCTATTTTATCCACTAACCCTGTTTTTCACTACCGATACGGAGCAAGCACTGAGAGCCGAATACCCATCGATAAATGCAAATAAAAAAGCCAACAACGATGTTCGTATATTGAAATTCAACTCACTGATAGATGCTACGGGTTTTTTCATAAAATACTTCTGGCATCTATGCTTTACAATACCAAAACAAATGAAATTCGTCAATGACAAAGGAAATCGAATTTTGGGCATACCTTCGTAAATGAACTCTATTTCACATAGTTCATAGCAAAAATACCTATTTTAAATTCTACATTTATCTTTTTATCAATAAAATTCCTGACAGCATTTTGTAGAACAACTATTTCTCTACGCTTTGTTTCTAGTAGGTTACACGTGCACGTGAAGAACCAGATGTATCGATTAAGATGCGTGAAATGATGCTCGAATCATGCAGAACTATCGATTATTCTGAGAGAAATCCAAGGAGAGAAAGTGGATTTGGAATTTAAAATCCCGAAAGAATTTTTGGGTTTTTTGAGTCTTTTAGGTTTTTGAAAATATATGTTTGTAATTTTCTTGAATTCTTGTGAACTTTTTTCGAGTATTTTGCACTTTTTGGACTTCGAACCACATAGATATGTTTTCTAGTTTTTAAACGTTGTGATCGAGTTTTTAAGAGTCTTGAGAGCATCTTTAATGCAGATTTCTTTTATTATGGCGAGTTTTATGGATTTTGAACAGATCATCTGCACACCATGAAGAGGGCATACTATCGATCATGCTTCTTTCTGAGGCGCACTTTCGTTCAGAGGTACAAAATATGCCCGTCTACCCGTACGCCCGTGGAGGAAAATTTCGGATTTGACAGCACGTGGAGAGAAACCATGTGAAGTGCTTACGCACAGTCTTCCCACCACCACTTTGACATTGACCCTCGTCGGCCCTGATCTCGATCACACCACGCTCTAGCCCATAAAAAACGCGTCTAGTACTAACTATCTTTTCTCCATAAGTCATGTGCGGGAGGTTTTTCTGGGAACCCAAAGTCTACAAAAAGCGCATTTTGGCACTTTTTTAATCATCTAATTCTGTTTCTCCATCCTAGCTCTACCATTTTCGACGAAAGTCCTCAATTTTTTCTACGAAAATGATCAGGAGAAGATTCTCAATAAAAGTTGATACCTTGCCATCAATACTAAAAACCTTGATTTTTTGGTCAATTCCACAGGGAAGGCTAAAAAGTGCTGTGTTCCCAGCATAGGTCTCCAGAAGACCCTCGCGCACCCGACTTATGAACGTATGAGGGATACTAAGCATGGTTTTTCATGGGCCACAACGTGGTGCGGCGGAGATCATATGGCGGCGGGAGGTCGTGTATCAAGTGGGGAAAGCTGTGTGGAAGCACCCTCTCGGGAATAAACCATTCTATTTAGGAAAGTTTTTCCAAGTTACGATAGATTCTGGGGCTCCTCTTGCGTTTCTAGACTTCAACACCCTTAAAAGTACTTATTCATCATCTGAATGCTTGAAAAAAAATTGAGAGAAAGTTTTTGAAGTGAGCATAGGTCTTATTCATTGAAGAAATAAAGGAAAAAATGTTTGTATAATGCAGCTTGATAGTTTTCGATGCTATTTTGCAGAGTTTACGATCCTACCGGATCATCTTCAGTGCTTGTACTAATAGGCGGTAGATTCAGTACTTATACTAATCGATGTGATGGTAGAATTATCGCTTATAGAAATGCCTATATTTTGCTGCTATTGATGTAGTATAAATACTGAATCTACTATCGATTAGTACAAGCTCTTCAGATGATCCTGTAGGATCGAAAGCTCTGCAAAATAACGTCGAAAACTATCAAGCTGCATTATACAACCATTTCTTCATTTCTTCATTGAGAGAAAGTTATTAAATATGAACATCGATTTGGAATTATCTTGGATTTTCCGAGATTTTTTCGAATTGCTTTTTGGATTAAAATCCGAAAAAAATCCGCTTCTGTCCCCTTGTAAATAACATTGGTTTTGGATGAAAATTGTAGTGCTTGGCTAACGCGATGCGGGCTACAATCTCCGATGATGAAAATGCATATCCGAAGTTTTCAATGTATCAACCATCTATAGATATGTTCCTCGTATTTTGACGAGTTCTCGAAACCCATAAGAGCAGATTCAATTCTTGTGTGTTCTAAGAACTATTCAGACATCTATTGGTCGAAGCAGCATATTAAAAAAAATCATTCGAGATACTTTCCAGAAAAAGTGATATTTTTTCCTTGGATTTACCCATTACTCATTTTTGTCCCGTAAAGTTCTCTAATAAGTTGGATATTTGATCTTGTTTGTTTGGGTCTTTTTTGATAAAACCTTTAATAGGAAGAGAAAAGCCTCTAGAATGCGGTGAAGGGAGCGGATATCATTGATCGAGACATCTATGCCGTAGATATACCACATTGATGATTTGTGAGCTGTGGTTGTTTCAGTGGAATGTTTCCAAACCGACCGGCATTGACGAACCAACAGTGGGCATTAGTTTCCCAGTTGTTTGCCCAATATAATCCACATGGTATCATACCAAAGGCACGATGCTTTCGAAAATACTGTCGAACGAATTCTTTTGGATTTTCGTGTATATTATCGGGTATTGAAAATACAGCATCATTAATATCACCTGTTAATGTAAACGGTGGTATAGTTTGTTTGCTCATAGTAGGTGTTCTTTTTAACCAGCGTCAATAACCTAAGCGAAACCTGTCAATATCATATTGTACATCATTCGTGACGTTATTCCTCTCTAGAAACATAAAAAATAAAAGATTATATACAGTTGATTCATACGTAAAAGCGAACCTCTCCGCGGCCTTCTTTCTTTATCGGAAAATCTATGGGTATCCAACCACATTTCGGGAAAAATTGTCGAATTTTTTCTTGCTCAGTAGTTGAGAAGAAGACAGAAAACACCTTTGGTCGAAAAACTAAGTTGACTTAGTTCGAGAATGTTGGAGATCTAGGTCGTTCTTTAGGAAGATCCAGGTACTTCCATGGGTATTTTACCGCCAACACATCAAGGTCTTCAACGTTTTTGCATAATCCATTTGTATAGCTTTTTGTAATGATCATTTTGGTAAAAAATTTCTAGCTTCATCGACAAATGACTGTGTCAGGATCAAAGTCAAGGAGAAAACAGCGTACTTCAGTACGTATTTTGGCCATACGTCGTACTTCAGGGTGTACTTCATATTTGCTCATGAATAATCATAAGTACTCATCATTACTCAGTGATCATCAATGAGTAATGATGAATATTTATGAGTATTCATCGTTACTCATTGATCGCCAATGAGCAATGATGAGTAATACTGTTTCCTCTTTGCCGGTTATTGTTAATTGTAAATTATCCAGTTTAATGGCGTGAATAAGTGGCAATGGCGTGTGGTTGTTGTCAACTAAACAGTCAGCACTTTGATTCACTTCCTTTCTTAACATCACAACCAGAATAAATATATAGGTTCACCGATCGTAAATAAACGGTTTATATTGTTGACAGTCTGAGAAGCCCACGCAACGCTCGCAGCTTTCTGCAATATCAATCGAAATTGCACAAGAAAAGAGCTGTGATGTTGACAGTACCAATCAAGATGGAACAAGTAGATTTCTGATGTCTGATTGAAAAAATAAGTATCAGGATGTGATTGCAAAGGGAGCTCTGATTGCATAGTGATTTTTGAATTTGGGCAGTCAAAGAGGAATCTGTTTTTCCTCTTGGGATCAATAGCATTATGTCGGAGCTGCCATGTGTCACAGACGTTTACAGACGAAAAAGAAAAAGCAATAAACAAATTAATCATCCATCTGTTCGGTCTATTTGTTTTCTCTCTCTCTCTCTTTACTTTATATATCCATAAACAAACTGTATGTAGGCCAAAATCCCCCTGAAACCATTCATGCACAATCAATTTGATCACCACCTTTTTTACTCGCTCATCGACATCACTTCGATCTTTTTCTCATGTTTCTTTCTTGCATGTTGACATAGACACAGAAGCTTATTGGTATGCATATTCAATACAGTTGACCTTTCGAACAGGAGCGCTTGCATCACTACTGAAAAATAGGAAGCCGGAACCACAGCCCCCAAAGCAATCTATCTATAGAAATGAAGGCTAATGGTTGTATTGGAAAAGTATTTTCCTATTTCATGGCATTCATCAGACGGCTCGGTGCACGTATGCCTATGACAAAGATTCAGAATACAATTGAAACGCAGAATGAACTGAGGCGCTCGTTGGGACCATTGCAATCGCTTGCAATAAACATCAGCTACGTTATTGGTGAGTGCAGAGATCGGATGAATCTCGTTGATTCTTTTCATACTGTAGGTACTGGGATATTTGTACTGAGTGGACAAGTGGCTGCAAACAATGCTGGCCCAGCTGTCATAATTTCATTTGTTCTCGCTGGTATTGTTGTTGGACTCTCTGCTATGTCGTTCTCGGAAATGGCGTCAATGATGCCCATTTCTGGTGCTGCCTATTTATATACATATGCCAGTGCGTTATCTCTTCCCTTATCTCTACAAAGCTTGTCGATTTCTCTCTCTGTCTCTCTTTGTTTTCAGCCATGGGAGGTCTGTCAAGTCAAACTCTTTCTAATAGCGGATAGTTTTATTTTTCTCATACGTGTAGAATATTTGGCGTGGATTATAGGATGGAATAAAATTCTTTCATCTTTTGTGGCTGCTGCTACCGCTGCAGTGACCTGGAGTGGTTATGTCATTTATTTTTTTGAGACGGTATCAACGCATAATGCCACAAGAATGATCGCACAAGCGCCGTTTGCCTGGAATGAAGCCAGCACGAATTTTTATGTCACAGGTGGAATTATCAATTTGCCAGCATTGTCACTGATTATTGCGCTGACCATACTTTTGGTGATCGGAATTGTCGCATCGGTTCGAATTTTAGTCGTCATTGCGGTAATCAAAATTATAACTATTTTGTTATTCATCTTTGCATGTTGTCCTTACATCAAGCGAGACAATTTTGTGCCCTTTATTCCTCCTAACAAAGGTACGAAGCATCGACAGACACTTAGTAGAGTCTTATGAGTTTTATTACAGGTTCGTTCAAAGAGTTTGGACTGTCAGGCATGTTCTACGGCACCTCAATCGTCTTTTTTGCTTACACTGGCTTCGATGCAAGCACAACAACAGCACAAGAAACAATAAATCCACAGCGATCCTTGCCTAAAGGGATACTTGGATCGTTCCTTGTGTCCATGGTACTATATGTGGTCGTGTCCATCGTAATGATAGGTGCTGCACCTTACACGAAGCTCGGCACACGCATTCCGCTCATCGACGCCATGTAAATTATCATCTATCCTAAATAAGACAAATGTTGCAGGTCAAACTAAGGTTGAAGTATAGAACCCTGCTTGGTATCACGCAGAGAAAATTAAATCAGTTCGAATTTTCGGTGTCAATATAGTTTTGTAGTACAATGCTGGCCATTCAAGATTGTTTAGCCTCTTCACTCTCATTCGTCCATTAGTTTATCTGAGACAATATGGCTTAAAGAAATACTAGTTGTCACCACTTCAAAACTATTTTTTTCGAGACGCTATGAAATATGCTACCTATTCCTCGGTTGGTAACTATGAGTTTAAGCAATGAACGGTAGAAGAAAACAATGTGCTTTGTATTAGAAACTATCGTAAAAGAGCATTTTTCATCAAAATAAGGAAAATAATTGAGTGTGTTGTTCATGTAACACAATATGGCATGCTTAATAATTAGCATGCCATTTTGCTTGCTTCGAACAATCTGTAGACTACTTTGATTTAGAGAAATTCAGGTTTCACTTATTGACAAATCAATTAACAGGAATCTTTGTTATAGCCAAGCCACACCTCATGGATCATGGCTGAAGATTATCATGACTCTGGGCATCATTGGCGGTCTTCCTGGTGTAGTTCTTGTCGGTCTTCTTGGGCCCTCACGTGTTTTCTACTCCATGGCACACGATGGTATTGTACCGTCGGTCTTTGCAAAAGTCCATCCTCACACCAAAACTCCGTGGATTTCTACGATTATCTTCGGTAAAACCATCCCGCCCTTCTCATCGAACACAGACTATGGTTTACTTGCCTTCATGTTTCTAGGTACAATTTGTGCTGTCTGCGCAGGTGTTCTTCCCTTGGATCTTCTCCGTGAATTGTCATCGCTTAGCATTTTGCTTCCCTACTTTATCGCACATGTCAATGTCATCATTGTGAGTTCCTTTTGTCCATCTATCTATTCTCTATCCACGTTCGACTTCTAGATGCGATCCACACATAAAGATGTCCCTCGAGGCTTTCGAGTCCCACTGAGTCGCTGGATTTTTCCACCAATAGGTGCTGTACTCTGTCTACTTTTGATGACTGCATCATCAAAAGGGTCAAATATTCGACTGGCCGTATGGGTAGGTATTGGTCAAGTCATCTATTTTTCGTATGGGTTTTGGCATTCGAAACAACGATCATCGAGAAAAGCTGCCAGTACAACAGTGTCTCTTGATAATCTTCCTCGATCTTCTCAAAGTCTCTCATCGGAATCGACAACAAATCAAAGGAATTCAGATCATTCTAGTTTAGACATCAACTCGCTTCCATAATAAAAAATCTTCGATGGCAAAAAGTTTGAAAGACGTATCCCAAGAGCCGACTCTGCTAATCTATTCATAAATAAAATTCCAGAAACTTTTCAGTTTCGATCGAACAGTAGTGCCAATGGACACTCAGTTTCGTGGGATGATCGAGATATGCTCTTCATATGTCCGAAGAGGACTAGAAAGAGAATAGGCAACATTCTTGCTCTAAAGTATCATGCCGACTTCAAAAGTCAGTATCTTCGTCAGTTTCGAGTTTCGCTCGAGTTAAACTCCATTCGCAGTCAACTTCTGGCTAGAAATACTATTAAACTTTCACGTCTTTGCTTCAGTTGCTCAGCTGATTACCGAAAGAGCATCAAAACTACTGTTAAAGTACAACCACAACTGCTGTAATGAGTTCAAAAATGTCGATTTCAGATTTTGATGGAGATTAAATCAACCGCATGCTTGTTAATGTCCCGTCTCGATCACGCTCCCGCGGGATTCGAACTAATCTCGTACGTCTCTAATCTACTATCATTCATCGACTTGTTATATCTTCAGGGGTTTCTTCACATCTCATCGATGATTGCAAAAAATAACCGAATTTTTTCAACAGTTAGTGGTGCATTTGAGATCGAGGTCATCTATGAATCCCTAACGCTGTTTGACGGCACCGATAGAATTCACATCGAAAATTATCAATTTCTTTTCTACTGCCTTCTGTCTTTACGGCGGCTGACAGGTTGACCTACTTGCAGATAATAATACAACGCATCAATAGCGCTTATAGTACAAGTGGGGAAGGATAAAACTCGTTAATTTTATCTAATAAGTCAGGAAGAACACCAAAAAATGTATTTGAGGCACATAGTGAGATGTAACTGCACAATCTAGCTTATTCTCACTGTGCACCTAACTTGAAAGAACTGAAACCATGCACTCCCGCAGACAGAATAGACTATAAGCTCGGAATCATTTTACTTTCCTGCCAAGCAAGCTAGACTTCGTATCATGTGAACCTAGATGCTTGACTATACGCTTCTTCGTACTTTGTATATGCTAATAAAATGACCAAAATAAATAAATAAACCAATAGATACAATTTCTACTCGCTGAACTCACACTTCAGATCAATTAATTCTTCTTACGATACTATCTGTCCTTCGAAGATATGCATATGTCATATCGAAGTTCTTACTTAAGTAGAAGTTGACATCAAGATATGACTGATGACTTTCTCTCTAAATCTCCTTATTCTACCAGCAGAAAATATCTGCTTGTTTCATTATTAGTTATTGACAGAGATCAATGTAATATATTAAACATTAGGAGAATAGCTATTCGAGTAATAAGAAAAACAGCCTTTTACACAGATAAAAAACTTGAAAAGATTCTTTGTTGTACAGGGTTGGAAATCATATTTCGCCCGGGGGTACCGCTATAATTTCAAATCGATTAAATAATGAATTTTATACCAAACGAAAGCCCATAGAAAACGGAATTTAGGAGTACAACTGATCCTTCAAAAAGATGAGAATGGACAAGAGAATTCTGAGAAGTTTCAAATTTCAGGCATAAATTTGGACACTTTCACGGATAGTCAGCCACAAAAACATACGGTTCTCGCAATTTGTTTTCGTCTATTGAGCTTTGT
>CAWUHI010000008.1:0-10553 GCA_963921925.1 Sphagnum tenellum | reverse complement strand
GGGACTCAGTAACGGGCGCACCGCTGCGCTTGACGCGCTATCAGGTGGACTGCCTGCCTGCCGATCAGTTCCAAAAGTTCCTGCGCATACCACGCGTAACGAACATTGACCGAAGGAGAGAATAAACATGCCCACGACCCCCATAATTTATATCGATAGGGACTTCCTACTTGCTGCCCAAGAGCCGGATGAAGTCGAGCTATTGAGGCAAGAGCTGGCCGAATTGCAGGCCGAAATATCTATCAAGACCGTAGAGCTTCAAGCTATAGAGCAGTCACTTGCAGGCACTATCAACGCCTAAAGATCAGCCGCATAACCCCGACTGAAGGGCGCGGCTGTCGCTACGTCCATTAGCGTCCTAAATCCCTTCAGTCATCCTTCCCCAGGAATAGACATTATGAATCCAGATTCTCCCGATCCTTCTCAGGACGTTGTTAGCAACGCTCTACCTGACGCTGCTACGCCCGATGAAACGGCCTCGCAAGCCGCACAGCCGCAGTCATCGCCAACCGCCTCACAATCGCAGCCGAATGCCCCTACAGGCTCAGCGCCGCTTCCTAGCTCCACCGCTATCGTAACGAACGCGCCTAGTGGCACTGTAGGCCCTACAGCAGGCACTACAAGCCCGGTTCCTGCTACCCATCCAGCGGTCCAACGTGCCGGTATCCTTCACCAGATCGGCCAAGCCCTTGCAGGAGGCCCAAAGTATCAAGTCAGCATAGATGAAAACGGCAACACTATCCGGACTCAGCATCTTCTCAGCCGTGGGCAGATAGGCATGGCAATCGCGCTAGAAGCGATCAGTGGAAGCCTTACCGGGTTGTCGCAGCAAGGAATCGGCGCGAATGCGCGTGGTGCAGCCGCAGCCTTTCAGCAGGGCGAACAACGGGTGACAGCGCAACGTCAGCAGGCCGAACAGCAGGCCAGTGCCGACGCTGCCCAAAAGAGTTCAGCGCTGGTAAGGCAAGCAAATATTGCCCATCTCAATGTAGAGACAGCAGCCGCCGCGCAGGAGGCCCAGTCAAGGGGTTTGGATTCGATTCTAAAGCTGGTAGCAATCAATCGCGCCAGCGGCGTTTTAGATGCGCCCCCTGAGTCCTTAGACAACAATGGCGTACCGCTTACCAGCGCTGAAATCATGAATCAGATGCAGGACGGAAAACTCTCTTCGCTGGATCATATCGGCCCGATTGCCGGAGCGGTAGCAATAGAGAACAAAGACGGCAGCACTACATATCAGCCAACACATTTGATTATCAAAGACCCCGAAACGAAGATCGATCTAACGCCTGAGATGTATGCCCGCTACCACACAGCACAGGTTGGCGGGTTCGCATCGCCGCAGCCGCCAACTTCTGCCCCCGTACCAGTACCTTTGCGGCTTATACAGGGATTCAATGAGTCAGCAGCAAGCCATCTTCTAGCAAATGACCGCTTGCAGGATATGCGCGATACAGTTGCCGGAACGCCTTTAGCTGAGCAGATTCCTGCATCGATTGATTTCACCAAGCCAGGGGTTGAAACGGCGATGCGAAGATTTCGCTTTTACGTCTCGCATAATGCTGACAACGCGCTAGACCCTTTCATGGCACTGACCTCGATGGGGCAAGATAAGCGTGATCCCAAGACTGGCGAGATGCAGGCTAACCCCGATGCGAAATTCGTGGATACCGTAGCGCAACAGCTTGGGGGTTGGAGCCTTTTACAGAAGATTCATGACCAGATTGCAACCAACAAAAAGGACGCTGAAACATTCTCGATAATTGACACAGCAGACAAGGCGCAAGCCGTGCTAGCAGCCCCCAAACGCTTTACGGCTGACCAAGTATCCAGCGCTACGAACTTCCTGAGAATTTCAGAACAACAGGGGGCCAGGAAGGCATCCGAGGAAGCTAGGGCCAGGGCTGTAGCAGAAGGCAAAGACACCGAAGCGATGCTAAAGACCGGCATCAATCCGATTACGCATGAACGCCTCAGCATCGATAACGCCCCAGACAGTATGCTGGTGGACTCATCCGGCAGACCAGTCCCGCAGAATCAACAGTCACTGTATAAACCCAGCGCTCAAGAGAAACAGACTGCCGATACAGCAAGGCAAGTCTTAGCTATCAGCAATGACCTGCAAGCACAGATCAACAAGAATCCTGCTTTGATTGGACCGCTGGCAGGACGTAGCAAACAAGCGTTTGCGAAGATCGGCATCGGTGACGCAGAAGCACAGCAGTTGCTGGACAACGTTTCTTTCCTGCAAACCGCGTCCACGAAAATGCACACAGGCCGGTTTAGCAATCAGATTCTCGACAAAATGTCTGACCTGATTAAGCCAGGGATGAATCCTGACCAGTTCAGAGGCGCACTGTCCAGCATCAACGCGGTTGCCCAGCGATATGCCCTTGAAGACAAGCTGGTGACAGTTGCCGATTACAAACAGATGCAGAATGGCACTCAGCAGCAGGCTAATGCTCTACAGGGCGCTGGGAATCACCAGCCTACTTCCAGGGTAGTCCCGCCAGGGGCAACGCCAGGAAGGAACGCGCAAGGCCAAATCATTGGCTACAAGCTGCCCGATGGTACACAGGTGAGGTTCTAGCCATGGAAACAACGCAGCAAGCAATACCGCAAGATCAGACCACGCAACCGATGGTTTTTGACGCTACTCCTGTAACAACCCCAACGCCTGTAGTAGCGCCAGCGCCAGCCGATAGCATGACCTTCGACTCTCAGCCAGCCACCAGCGCTATAACCGTGCCAGATACGGCTACGACGCCCCAGAATGGCGCTACAAGCCCAGTACAGGCTTCCCAGCCGTCTCAGCCAACCAAACCCGCATACTCTTGGTCAGCAATGCCGCAAGCAACCAGCGTTGCCGAACAGCTTGAGGATTGGGCGGGCAATGTCCAGCGTGATCTTATGCACGGAACCGACCTGACAGGCATCGGCTCGCTGCTAAAGAAGCTAGGCGCTACCGGATTGGATAAAGGCGTTTCACCTGAAGTAGCGAAGTTCATGGGCAGCTTGCCGCTTGGCTCATTTCAAGCCCTGCAAGGCGCTTCACAGCTTCCGCAGACGGGTAAGCGGTGGGAAGGCACTAAGAATGTCGCTGGTGGGCTTTTAGACGCTGCCACGATGCCATCAGCATTCATTTCACCAGATGCAGCCGAGCTTGCAGGAGCCGGTATCGATGCTGGTGTATCAGGTATAGGCAAAGCAGCCGATACTATTGGCGATGCTGCCAGCGCTGCAAGCAAGGCCATCAAAGACAAGATCAGCTATGCGAATATCCAGCCTGAATTGCAACAGGAGTTGCGCTCAATCTTCACCCAGACTGCCAAAGACGCGGGCGTAGTGCCAAAAGATGCTGCCAGTATCAGGGATGTAGCTGAGAACGTAGCTACGGCCATCGAAGACAAGGCGGGCGCTATGTATAAGACATTGGATCAGGCCACAGGCGGCAGAGTTCAAAGGTTTGCCGATGCACTCAAAAACATCAATCGCGGCATTGCTGAAAGCGCGGGTATCGATCCTGAGACTGAGCAGGCATTGCAGGTCAGACGCCAGGAAGTCATGGACGCCCGGGACGCAGCGTTACAGGTTGCTAAAGCCGCTGGTGTAGACCCAGGATTGATCGACACCGCCAACCGCCTTTACAGGCAGGCTATGAGTCTCAGTGATCTGTCCAGCCATCTGCGCATGTCCACTGAAGGCGTACCGGCGCAGCTTGCCAAGCTGGGAAAAGCCAGCGAGACCGTCAACGTAGCCAAGCTGCTACCCAGGATGAACAAAATGCTGGATGCGGGCAGGCTGGAAACAGCTTTGCCGTCAGGCAATACGCTACAGCGGTTGTATAACGCCGTACAGGCAAGCAAGGAAGCTGCCGAAGGCGTGGCGGCAGTCCAGAAGTTTGGTAAGTGGGCAGCAGGCGCAACCGGTCTCGCTGGTGGCATTGCTGGATATCACAGCTTTAAGCACCTGTTCGACTAGTGCAGCGAATCTGTTGAGTTACTAGGGCTTGAGTCCAGTGTTATGATTGCAACAAATTACTCCACGTCTAAGAAATTGAGTACATACACATGAGCAGCGAGGACCGTTCAACAGATGCGATAAAGCAGCGGGTCAAACCGATTCTTGATCGCTTCGCCGTCAAAGCATTGAAGGCGTGGCTAAAGGTGATTCAACTACCAGGCACAGCCGATACCAGAGCTGCGATTACGGAACTGGTAGTTAAGCACATTGCAGAAAAAAAGCTCGCAGAACAGGCGTTAGAGAAGGCGCTCGTTGGCTTTGAAGAGGCCAGCGACATGCGCATCTACCTGTTCCGGATGATCGATGGACCCAAGTTTCCGCCCACCCAATGGCTAATTGATCGCATTCAGGCGCTGAGTATTCCAATGTCTGCGGAGCGGTTGTTTGCTGGAACAAAATCCAAGCCAATGTCCCCGATATATGCGCAGCTTGAGGGCGGCTTCCTGCGCGTCAAGTGGGCTGAGGAGCAACGCAGAGCAACGCTTGACGATCTAACCGACCAGCCCAAATATGAGTCTTTCTTCAAGAGAATAGTCCTTATCGTTGATTTTCATTCGAAGACGGCGGAATTGAGGCTAAACCCGCCAGAGAATCGGCACGCCCACTATGATGGTGGACGGCCCACTGCGGATGCTTATTACAAGGCGTATCTCGATAAGGCAAAGGATTTGCTGAACTGTTCTTTACAGGCCATTGAGCTGCGCCCTATCATCAAGCGTTTGTTTGAAGAGCAGACGCCGCGTGTGGTCCGCATCCACATCGACAACCATACAAATCAAGGTGACTTTAGGTCTACTACCAAATCCTCTAGGGCGGATGTGAGAGATGATCCAGACTGGAAGCTCACCTACGACAGCAGTGGAAGGTCATGGGCTTGGGACTCGCCTTCATTCCACTGGCTACCAAAGGTATCCCATGAATTTCTTGCAAGAGAACTTTTTACACACATCGATGCGGACGAAGCGTTCATCAAAGTCAATGCAGATTGTAGCGATGGTGAGGTAGAGTATGTGGTCAACCAAATTCGAGCGCGTGAAGCGAAACCATCCGAAATTGTCTGATTTGCTGGAAACGCTGAACGCCTACGTTGACACGCAACTGTCTTCAGGACAACAGTATATCGTTCCAAAGTTGACAGCGGCAGAGCTTGGCCTGACTGACGGCGAGGCATTTGTATTGCTGGAGCTATTGGCACGGGAAGGGATGATGCAGCGCGTCTACAACGTTTACTGCCGCAGGGAGCGGATGTGGCTGACGACCGTGGACTCTCTGGATGCGTTGGAGGATGTCCCGCACTGCGATTACTGCGATAAAGAACACGACGCATCGGAGTTGAGCGTTGAAATTGCTTTCAGACCAACCGATAGCAACGGTTCGGTCTTAGCTGCATGACAGGCGCACCCAAGAGAACCACTCGATCATCTGGACTGAAGGATCAGGCCAACAGCCAGATCGCGTACTACTTTGAAACGGCCGAGAAGTCCGATAAGCCCGAGATAGTGGCCTTGGCACTAAAGCTAGCTGAAAAAGAGTCCGGGCACCAGCAACGGCTGTCGAAAAGACTACATCCACTGGTGGCGGCACTCTTGTCAATCGCTGTGTGCGCCGGTGCCGTGTGGATATGCGCTCATGATTTCAAGTTGCAATCAGTAGCAGTCGAGGTATGCGTGCGTATTATCGCCTTCATCTTGGCCGCTGCACTCCTCCTTTTCATGGGTCTAATGTCTGGCAAACTGTCAGAGTCGGGATTCGCCAAGCTGTTTGCAAAGCTAGGAACTTGGATAAAATCGCTCTGGCCCAAGTTTGGGAACGAGAAGCTACCGTAATTGCAATTTGCGAAGACATCGTTGACGGCCTTGCATATTCGCCTTTTGTTCGCTATATTCTTTCCATGCCACTCGTTCCCGTAGCGCGCAAAGTCTGGATCGTGGAATGCAAAAACTGCCAGCGTGACGTACCAGCCTGCATAACGGAGCCGCCCACCGAATACATTGCCGTGCGCTGTCCATTGTGCCAGGACGTGAGGCGATACCTGCCCACACAGGTTGGGCTCGGGTACGTCCACGCCGATGTCCGCAAGCTGGTCCGGGAGCGGCAAGTTGTTTGACCCAGATGCAGGGATGCCCCGCCTGAATCGGTCGCTGGTCTACTTTGGTGCCTGCATCATTGCAGGTTTACGGCTGGCGAGGGAAAAGCAAGTTCATGTACGGGTGAATCCGACCAGTGCAGCCATAGATGAATCTGTGGATCTGGCGCATGAAATCTTCAACCGAGTGTTTCGCAAGACGTACCACCGCATCTCGGACAAGTAGAATTGCACGCATGTGTGGCAGATACGGAAGAAGGGCATAATCACTGTAAAAGTCTGTTCTCATACTACGGCTGTAAATTCTTGTGATTCAAATTCGTCTTTTGTAGAATCCAGTCAGCACCACGGGCCCCAGCAATAAAACCTGCGCTTAAAGGGGCTAGTAATATGCCAGCACTGGTTTACGTGGTAGACGATGAAATGGTCATTTCGACCACTCTAGCGGCAATCCTTAACAAGAGTGGATTCGATGCTAAAGCGTTCTTCAATCCTTTGAAGGCGCTAGAGGCAGCCGATACAAACCGCCCAGACATCCTCATTTCGGATGTAGCGATGCCAGACATGAACGGCGTAGAACTTGGATTGCAATTCAGACTCAAGCATCCTTCGTGCCGCATTTTACTCTTCTCTGGGCAAGCCACTGCCTCCGCCTTACTCGAAAAGGCCCGCGAAGAAGGGCATGATTTCCATATACTCGCCAAGCCGATTCATCCCACTGATCTTTTGGCTGCGCTAAAAAATGTGGATCACGTTTAGAATGCCATCATGTGTGGCAGATACGGAAGAAGGGCTGACAAGCAACGGATAGCCGAGTGGGCGCAGAGTCACAACACCAACGTGTTTGACCCCGACGCGTTAGAGCTTGCCCCGTCGTACAACATCGCTCCCACCAGCCGCCAACCTGTCATCCGACTTGACCACGAGACAGGCCAGCGTGAACTAGCAATTATGAAGTGGGGCCTGATCCCCTTCTGGGCCAAAGACGCCAAGATCGCTTACAGCACCATCAACGCCAGGGCTGAAACGCTGACTACTGCCCCAGCCTTTCGAGAGGCCGTGAAGCGCCGTCGATGCCTGGTACCGGCAGACGTGTTCTTTGAGTGGCAGAAACTAGACGCCAAGACCAAGCAGCCTTATGCCATAGCGTTGAAGGATACTGACCTGTTCGCGTTTGCTGGCCTGTGGGAGCGATGGAAGGATAAGGTGACTGGCGAGCCTATCGAAACCTTCACAATCATTACTACTGACCCAAACCGGCTAATGGAACCCTTCCACGACCGTATGCCTGTCATCCTGCGACCAGAAGACTATGAACGCTGGCTTGCACCGGCAGACCCTGCGAGACTGCCTGTTGATCTGCTGAGGCCCTATCCAGATGATGAAATGACAGCGTGGAAGGTCGGTAAGGATATTGGCAACGTCAGGAACAACAGGCCTGAGCTTGTCGAATCGATAAACTGAAGCTCTTACGATTCCCGATAATTTTCCAGCGTGTTGTGAATCTAGGAGTAGGATTCTTGTATCTCACTCGCTCCCCAGGAACGGTTGTTACCATGCCAATCCCACTTTCGGACGGCAAGTTGCGCCAAGAAGCTGACCGCATCCCTATCGCAGATGTAGCTTCTCAGCATAGACAAGAGCCCACCGACCCGCTAGAAGCCAGCCTGCTTGACACTTTAAACTATTTTCGGGCCCAGCCTGTGCCGACGGTACAGCGGCGGGGTATATGGCCGTTCAGGAAGAACCGCGAGTAGAATTGGCTCCATCTATATAACCGTAAGCTGCCAGGAAAATCCTTTCGACAAGGCTCAGACTTTCGTAACTTGCGTTTGAAGCACTATGCAGGTTGACTGAAATCCACTGGCTTGTTCTCTTCTGAGCACGCCCAAGGTGCAGTCTCGCCTACTCTACGGCAATAAAAGTTCGGGAGGTAGCCACCATGACCACCTTCATCTCATTCGCCCAACGCTACAACCTTGACCGGACGGTAGATTCCACTTGCACCCGCTGCTATCAAGTCGTTGCCAGCGGTTTGCCATATGCCGAAGCCTCTCAGGCCGAAACTCAACACCAGTGTGAACCCCAGCCATTGCAGGATTGGTCGCGGTTCCAGGTTAGTCAGGTTAATCAGGTCAAACAGCAACCCGCCTAGCCAGACTGGCACTCCTTGCCCGACCTGCTGCCTATTCGCTCTTAGTTAACCGGTTGCTGTCACGCTGTGCTCAACTCAGGCTCATCCGGCCCTGCAAGCCAGCTAGCGGCAAGCTCCAGAAAAGTCTTCGGGTGCACAGGCTTTTGTAATACCTCAAAATGGTGTCCTGCCTCGCGAGCCTTATCCAACAGATTCGTCAAGTCGCCAACTCCAGTAAATAATGCGACTTGGCAGTTTGGACACCGTTCCCGGAGGTACATGGCAAGCTCTACGCCGTCCGTCTGTTTCAGGTAGATATCAACGATGGCCATATCGGGATGCCAGGTGGTCAAGAGTTCTACCGCTTGCTCTGCTGAGAGCGCCGCATGCGCTTCGTAGCCTTGCTGCGCGAAGACTGTCGCAAGGGTGTTTGCGATGACGGGCTCATCATCCACGATCAGGATTCTATTTTTGGCAGGCATTTGAGCGCCCCAGTTGAAGTCAAAAACCGGGCCCAGTGATTGCGATACCAGAAGTTTACTTCTTGTGTTGGTTCGCTGCTAGATGCGCGTGAGCAAAACTGCTCAAACGCTTTCGATGCGGCAACAAAGCGATCTTAACGCTGCAACAAAGCGGTCTTCCTCCTACCCAAGCGCTGCAATGTCTCATTTGGATTCCTGGTTGGTTGGCAGAATCCGTTTTGCCGGTTTGACTGCCCAAGATCAGCCCCAAGATGCTGCCAGTAGGCTGCCAATATTGCCTCAATTCTTACTATAAAAACGTTGGCAGTAAGCCTGCCGGTCTGCCCTCGAATTTATCGCATAATGGGCAATTTTCCTGTTGCGGATGGCTGGCAACGGGCGTACAGTTTTGCTCATACAGCGCTCATCCTCTGAGCTAATCGGCAGCTTTCCTAGCAGCCTGCTGTACGCAACTGGCACTCGAACTGCCAGCCTGTCCTGATCCCAAGCCGACCCGGCTTTGGCGATCTTCTTAATTCCAGCCTGGCCAAATTCATCTTCCTGCGTTTTAAGGTCAGCCAAACCTATTGCTAATTCCCTGCCCGCATCCGCAGTCCTGTGGACGCGACCGTAGCAACCCGCACGTTACAGCCCGCCTTGAAAGGATTCACCATGAGAAGGAAGCCGATTGCCAGCGTCGCATCATGCCGTCAGCCGAGCCGTACAGCCGCCGAATCACAACACGAAAGTCCCGACCCGTTTGAGCAGCACTACAGCCCAAAGCAGTTGGCTGTCCAATGGGGTTGGACACCCGACTTTGTTAGAGACCTATTCCGCAACGAACGCGGAGGTAATCGTTATCGATCATCCTGAGACAAGGAATAAGAGGGGATACGCTACGATCAAAATCCCGAAGTCTGTTGCCTGAGCGAGTCCACCGGCAGACTACGGGTCAAGTAGGCTAGGAGCCTGAATGGTTGGGCAGGCTAAAAGTGCGGAAAAAGTGCGGAACAGCCTGCCCATTTCATCCTGTTTCGATCATTTTAGCGGTTTCTTAAGCCCTTTAGAATCTATAAGTCGTTTGAAATCAATAGCAATTTATAAATTCAATCGATTCTAACAGGTTTTGCCCGGTCGCATTATGAATGGATTGTGCAGTTGAACTTGCCGACATGCGCGCATCGAACAAATAGAAAAAAGAATCCGAAACATTTCCCACGATTGGCGTTCGTGCGCGTCCTAAAAGATGACAAAACAAAGATTCTCGTTTGAAATGGACTGGCATATTGGTGCCACTGATCCGCTAGCTAACTTCGCGAGGGGCCAACAGGATGGCGAGCCGTTTTCGATTCAATTTTGGTTTGCAATTTTTGTGCCAGGTCGCAGCGTCTCTCGCCATTTCAGGACCGCTCGTATCAGCCCGCTCGTATCAGCCCAGACCTCAACGCCGAGCCCGATGCCCGCACCTCAAGTGCAAGCGACTCTGGTTCCTGAATGGCAAACGGCTGCCGCGGGAAGATGTCTTTCGATGTGGCTTCCATCCGTCCTACAAAGCCAGGTGACTTTACTCCGCCCAACTTTCCGCTGAGTGATGACAACGCCTACGCAGAGACGGCAGGTTTTTTCTCGGCTGATTTTCCGCTCTTTGTCTATATCGAATTTGCCTACAAATTTCTTCCCTCCCGCGAGCAGCGCGAAACTATGCTCGCCCATTTACCCAAGTGGGTTGAGACAGAAAACTTTGAGATTCATGCGCGGGCCGCTGGAAATCCGACCAAAGATCAGATGCGTCTCATGATGCAATCTCTTTTAGCGGATCGCTTCAAACTGGCAATTCACTTCGAAATCA
>CAWUHI010000005.1:0-23445 GCA_963921925.1 Sphagnum tenellum | reverse complement strand
CAAGACAAATGTAGATTTACACACAAGAGAATTGTATGCAATTAGACGAATAGAGAGAATTAAAAGACCACATCTCGCTATTGTTGCTTTCTGATTTTCTTCTTTCTCGTTCAATAGCTTAATAATTTCAAGTGTTCAATGTAGCTCGTCGCAAGTTCTTGCTGTTCCAGTTCTTCGAACAGTTTCAATTGCGCTTGTTCCCATTGTTCCTTGCATCACTTTGGTCCTGGTTGTAGACTTGTAATTGATGTAGTTTTTCGTTCAGTTCATCTTCGAGAACCTCTTCATCAATATATCGTTGTCGATCGAATTCGTTCCAGTTCGTCACTTGACCTTATCGGTGCTGCTGCTCCGGCTGCCATTGCTGTCGTTCTTCTCGTCTTTATTGGCGTTGTTGTCGATTTTGCAGAACAAAGGGGTGAGTTAAAGAATTAGCTACCACGACCGGTTTCGTCACTGCTACGTGACTCATCAGGTGGCTTCTGATGTTCTGCATGAATTGTTGAGCCTAGAATAGAAAGGGGTCATCTTCTCAGGGTTATGGGTGGACTGGTTGAAGGAGACATCTATGTACTATGAATGAATGTGTATATTAGCTCTATGTTTTTATTTGTTGTCGTGTGGCTTCTTTTATGTGGAATATTTTATTTGAAGAAAGAAGCAGGATATTTTGTTTTTTTAATATTTTTATCATGCATTCCATTACAGCGAATAGTCAATTTATGATTTGATGATGTTTGTTAGTTCTTGTGGTCTTTGGAGGTGGAATTCAGTATTAATGATTGATGGATAAATTATACATTGATAACATTGCTTGTGGTGGCTTTTCTTGACGAGAAGCTGATGTAGATTTTGTTTGCTCTGTGTTCCGAGTCTGAGGTGAACAGTTTCATCGAGGACCCGTCGTATAAATGAGGGGTGAGGGTGAGTCAAAGCTACCATTATCGTGATTTCATCCTGGCTAAGGGAATCATCAGATGGCTGTAGTACAAAACGTAATGGTCCGAAGATCAACACAGTCTGTACTTGACTACACTGTTACAAAAGAGTCATCCGAAGACAATTCACTTGTAATGGCAGTTCCACAATAGAAATAGTGGTGAGTCAAAGCTACCATTATCGCTAGTTTTATTTTAGAAAATCGAGTTTATTTCATTTATAATCCCTGAGAGAATTGTCGATTCTAGTTGTTTTGTTTATGTTTGAATTGGATTTTATTTTTGAAGATAGGCATTTGTCCCATGTGTGACCAACAGTGATTTATTCGCTGGTCTCAGAGTGTTTTACTAATGTATTTTAAAAAAGTTTGTGTTTTAATGTTGGAATAGACCAGTTATGACTAACTAGTGTTCATTCAATGTAAGTTTTTGATAATTTTGGACGTTTTTGTACGAGGTCAGATTGAAGATTGGGACTGTTGCGAGTGCCGACAATGATTTTAACGTCAGTGGCTGGTGTACCGGCGAAGGTTTCTTGCCATAGTTGATGAAAGTCTCTTTTGAAAGCTTCTAACCGTTTTTCGTGCATGTAGTGCCAGATGAGCTGATTTTTCTATGGTTTGACTGCAATTACTGCCGATTTGTTTAAAGGAATACTCGGAACTGGATTGTTGGGTTCATTTTTGCTATGAACTGTAGCGGCACTTTCAACACTTGTGACTGCTTGACAGTCGGAATAGCTTGTATTTGTCGTCGCAAACTTTGGAAGTGATTTTTGCTTGAACATGAGGGTGGCGTGATGGCGGCTGCTGTGCGTGTGTCGCGGCTAGCATGTGACAGTTCAAGTTCAACAGTTCGTGTGAACTGAATCGAAGAACCGGGTCACCAGCTCCAGTTCACATGAGCTGAACTGTTGACCAGCTCCAGTTCACAAGAATTGAACTGGTCACCAGCTCCAGTTCACAAGAATTGAACTGGTCACCAGCTCCAGTTCACAAGAATTGAACTGGTCACCAGCTCCAGTTCACAAGAATTGAACTGGTCACCAGCTCCAGTTCACAAGAATTGAACTGGTCACCAGCTCCAGTTCACAAGAATTGAACTGGTCACCAACTCCAGTTCACAAGAATTGAACTGGTCACCAGCTCCAGTTCACAAGAATTGAACTGGTCACCAGCTCCAGTTCACAAGAATTGAACTGGTCACCAGCTCCAGTTCACATGAGCTGAACTGTTGACCAGCTCCAGTTCACATGAGCTGAACTGGTCACTAGTTCAATTCATTTGAACTGGAGCTGAGCGGTTTGCAATGCGAACTCTCATTTATATTACCGATGTCGACTGTTAAGAGCAATATCTATACGGGTTGAAGCATACTAAACATGGGATACAGGGATGCACCAATTTCAATTTTAACCAATTCCAAAGGATTGAACTTGGTTAGAATTGGCTGTAACTGTAAGTGACAAGAATTTAGCAGCAGCGAGACCGAATTTCGCTAGAATTGATCTTCAAATGATTGGAATTGGTCAGACTTGATGTGAAGTAGGTAAGGGAAGTTACCGTTACCGATCAGATACATTACCTGAGAACCGAAAAACTGTTGGGCTAGATTTTTCTGTCAGGAAGGGCCTATTTTTTGAAAATAACGATTTTTTTATAAACGTTGACGAAAGGTTTTTCGAGACGGGGAATCGGAACCTATAGTAGGTTTGTCGAAATTTCAAAATGAGTTTTCTAGGCCAAGGAAGGACGATTTCTAAATTTTAACAAAGCGACTATAGATTCGGATTCCACACCCCGAAAACCTTTAGTCAAGTTTTATAAAGGAAATCGCTACTTCGGAAAAATAGGTCCTCACTGGCCGAAAAATCCAACTTGAGTATTTCGACAATTCAGTGATAATCTCACATATGGTGGCTAGCGTAGTATATTTTGAACATTATCATAGACATATAACTCAAAGTTAATTCCTTCGTTCCTAACCACTTCAGAATTTTTCGAGTTCTTTTCCAACCAATTCCAATTAAAAAAGGAATGGGAATTGGTGCATCCCTAATGTGACAGTTCCAGTTCAACAGTTCGTGCGAGCTGAATCGAAGAACTGGGTCCCCAGCTCAAGCTCAAGTGAACTGGAATTGGTGACCAGTTCAGTTCATGTGAACTGAACTGTTGACCAGCTCCAGTTCACAAGAATTGAACTGGTCACCAGCTCCAGTTCACAAGAATTGAACTGGTCACCAGCTCCAGTTCACAAGAATTGAACTGGTCACCAGCTCCAGTTCACAAGAATTGAACTGTTGACCAGCTCCAGTTCACAAGAACTAAACTGTTGACCAGCTCCAGTTCACAAGAACTGAACTGTTGACCAGTTCCAGTTCACAAGAACTGAACTGTTGACCAGCTCCAGTTCACATGAGCTGAACTGTTGACCAGCTCCAGTTCACAAGAATTGAACTGGTCACCAGCTCCAGTTCACAAGAATTGAACTGGTCACCAGCTCCAGTTCACAAGAATTGAACTGGTCACCAGCTCCAGTTCACAAGAATTGAACTGTTGACCAGCTCCAGTTCATGTGAACGTGAACTGGTTCGAACAGTTCCAGCTCTATGAGAAGAAATGGAACTGTCACATACCTAGTCGCGGCATTAAAATTGCATCTTGGTGTCTGTCGAGCAGAGGTTGACAGTAACATTCAGTCTCTTTCTGCTGGTCAACTTTGTCCTGCGATCAACGAGAGTTTTCAGTTCTTTTCACATGCGGATCAGACCGATGACGAGGAGGACAATGATGATGATGTTGGGAGCAGTGATACTGCTAGTAGTACTGATAGCGACACCACTCAGAGCTGGAACCGGTCCGGCAATCCGGCTCCGGTCCGGCCGGACCGGACCGGACCGGACAGGACCGGACAAGATGTCCAAACCGGCCGGACAGGACCGGATTTTTGCCGGTTCATCGTTGCAAAGTTTTTGCTTGTTTTTGAGAATTTTTCACCGAAAAACGAGATTTTTCTGCATTTCTTAGTCGAAAGATGATTAGAATGATGTCGCGTACAAGAAATAGGCAAAAAAGCAGAGCCGCGTTCCTGTTTGTCAGAACGATTTCAGTGGCACGGACAATAAGTGACCGTGTATGATGATCGTACTAATTAGGAAAAGACAAAAGGTGTAAGGGAAGAGAACCAAAATCCAGATCGATTATTCCAGCCACTGAAACCTTCCGGAGCTGGTCGCCAGAGCCGACCGGTTCCGTTATGTTGCGGTGTGTTCCTTGCAATCAGATTCTATCAGAAGAGTCATCGGAATTTTTTGGCAAAACAGCAGGCCGGTTTCAATAGAAATATCACGGAACCAGTTTGAAAAAACCCAACCGGAATCGAGTTCAAAGGAACTTGCTTTTTTCTTCTTTCAAATAACGGCGAACAAACAGATTCGATCTGATCGGCTCATTTCTCTCGATATTCAGCCTGTAAAAGGTTGGTATCTTGTGATTCGATAAGATAAAGATAAAAGAGTTTTTCCTAATTTTGGGCTCCCCGCTTCAGATTCCTGCATGTAAACATCGAAAAATTTACCTCACCACCCTTTTACGTCAACAAGTTCTTTTCTTGTTTCACGGTTTTTACCGGATTTTCGCCGGTTTGCCTTCGAAAATGAACCGGCCGGACCGGACCGGTCACAAAAAAACCGTCCGGTCCCAGCTCTGACACCACTAGTAGTACTGATAGTGATATCAGTACGAATAGGGACGATTTCACCGCTTAAATAGTTCTATGTTCTACACTTTTCTATTGAATACATATGCTTCACTCCTCACTTACATATCTGTTGACAGATTCTCACAGCTGATTATAGAAGAAAATATGGTTTCGCGACTTTTGTAGTGGGACACAAACATAGTCAATTTACATATGTGAAAAGAAAAATATCAGACATCAAACAGCAAAACATTCATTTAGCAACAGAGGATGTGTATTGCAAAGAGATCATCTAAACGGAGATTATATTATAGTTACAGAGAAAAGGGGAACGCTCATTTCTGAGATACAATGAAACATTTTTTCACTCATAAGTTACCAATTTTCCTCATAGGAAAGAGAGGAAAATGAATACCGATGAATTCCATACAGAATTTTCGATTTGTTCTTCATGATGACAATATTTTTTGCAACCTCAAAATACAATAGTTTTCTAGCATTTGAAAAGCTCTATCGACTGGGTAAAGCGAGAAAAAATGTCTCGGAAGACCGAAAAAAGTCGAAAAATATCAAAAAAATTGCGTTCCAAGGGTAGTTTGCCCGGACGTTTTCCAAGTGGCCAATGTTTTTTGAGTTTGAAAAGTATACAGTTTTGTAGATCTCAAAAAGCTCTATCGGATGGGATACATGAGAAAAAATGTTCATTCCGATTTTATAGGAAAAAGTGTCTTGGAAGATGAAGGTGTATTCGAGGTACCAGAGCCAAATAATGACACTTTGTGGATGACTCAAAGTGTTTTAAACTCAATAGTGACCCACTGAATTTAGGGTCAAAATGTCGGCCTCAGCGAGTACTTTCATCCCATATGTGATTCGACTTGATTAGGAAGAAAAAGTCCAATGGGCCCAATTTGTGGTCTTTTGCGCCCCCGTCCTTTGGTACTTGTTTGTTATCGAACAGCAATAATTTTTTGGTTTTTTAAAATTTATTTCTGAGACAAAACAAGGTCATAACCAAAAAACAGATCAACGCTAATGCTAGTCCTCGGGCGGCCAGAATGCGGCTATGTCATCTAGAATCGCATCAAACGGGTCACGTCCATTCAGCCTTGAGCGCCACATATGTTCACATAGATACGAATCGACAAAAGCTCGATTGGCTCCTTGTCTTATCCTGTTTTCATCCTTCGGGCCTCGCCAAGCTCTTTTGATGGTTTGCGTGTGGGCTCCACTTACCGGGTCCACGAAATTGTACTTATGATTGACGGTAAGGTGAGTAAAGCCATTGGCAGCCAATGTCCTGTAAGCGCGCCATTCGTCTGTTATGATTGTTGTTCCGGATTCAACTCGATGAGTGATGATTGGGAGAAGTGTGGCTGCACTTAGGGGTGGAAAGTTACCGTTACCCAACAGTTACTATCAACGATCAGTTAGTGTACTTAAGAACAAAAATATGCTACAGTTACCAGTTACTAGTACTATTGAACATCCATCAAATTCCTGTTCAGCTCCGTCCATTACCAATTGACAATTCAACAACAACCCTCAATGCATCGTAACTAGCTTGGATTCGATCTCATATATAAACTCACCATTTATATAAGAAACACTGTGACGACTATTAGAAATAGTAGTGATTATTTCAAATGTTGAAAGTTCTTGGAAATTTCGAATTCCATATACTTTTATAATTGAAATACATCGATATACAGTGATAGTCTCCGAATCTGCCTGATGATGACCCTTAGCCAAGGTCGAAATGCATCGTAAATAGCTTGTATTCTATTTCATATATAAACTCGTCATTAAGCTTTTATGTTAAACATTGGAAGATTTTGAATCTTTTCGATTTTATCATAAAATACTATGTAGAGCTGAAGCTGTCTGATGATGATCCCTTGAGAAAGGATCGAAACTAGTCATAGCCTCTATTTAATAATACTTAACCTCACCCTCACCCTCAAAGCTAGAGCTGAGAACTGCGGATTGAACTTGTTTTCTATTATAAGTCAATCCGTCTTTGCGACAGGACTTGTGATGATAACGTTGATGTTGATAATTAACAGACGCTATTACACGTAATTTTTTCAATGTACTTAGTTTTTTTTCTTTCAACGAACATATGACATTGATAGGACAACTGAAAAAAGGCTGGTATACACATATATATATATATATATGTTACGATAAAGAATAGTGCCTGGAGAGAACGGAAACATATAACAGGAAGGAAAGGGAGAAAATATATATTGAGTATGATGTGCGCGTGATAGCACGGCCCTAAAATAAGGGTCAATGGTGGTTTAACGCGATATCTCATATATACGGTAACATACTGTATTACTATCCTCACAGAACACACACGAAGTAACAGGAAAGAAGACACAACGGCACTCCAATAGCAGCAACAGCTGTACACCATACACATATTTTTTTCAGCTGGTACGTATATCTCTGTTATTTCTTCTTATATTCTCCTACAAACTAACTTTAAAAAATTGCGCATAGTTTCATGCTCATAACAAACGCTGATGCAAATACACGACCCTTTCTCTTCTTATAACTCCTAAAAGCTTGATTATTAACCGTGCCACAGTACATTAGATAGTACTAAAAAAGCGCGGTTTCGAATGCCACCTGAAAATCACACTAAGCTGACTTACTTATGATAGTATTCATATTCTTTTTTGCTATGAGCACCCAATTGCGATTTTATATCCCGTGATTTATCAGATATTGTTGAAACGATGTTTCAGAAAACATGGTACATTGCCATCAAACTCTCTCATTTGCGAACAGCAATTTTCAGCCGTAGCAACACAGCGAGTGGATCAGAGCAAATGAAATCTAGTTACTCCACGAATTTGATTGAACATGCGACAATATGTCGTTGCTAAGCCGAATTGTCCTGTTTGTTTGCAATAAATACAAAATTTTTACCCATTTTGTCGAATTTTTTAGGTTGTAGTAAACGATTCATAAACACCAATGATGATTGATGCACTACATTTGCAGCAGTTCGTACTCCAAGTGTATAGGATCATCCAGTTATGTCATATTTAGTGTGGGATGCAAGCCGCCTTATGGGCGTAGAGAGGAGACAATACGAGACGTACTTGTTCATCCTATAGTGCAGTAAACTATGGTTCCTTTGCTGTTATTTTTTTAATGCATCGAGCAGTCCTAAAGATCTCTCATTTATAACGTTTACCGTCAGGGACGAGTCACAAGCGACAACTGATTTGATTGATCTGTATTTAGAGCCAAACAGTTTCAATAATTCCCGGATTCGGACCCGGAATCGCAGTTTCAAGATCGGTTCCCGGTAGAAGAAATTGAAAAAAAGTTGCGATTCGGTTCCTAGAAAACACTTTGGAATCGTTGATCCAGTTGATCACAGTATATTGAAGGGTTTTGGTGAGTTTTCATCTATTATTTTTGGACATTATTCACATTTAGTATTTTATTGAAAAAGTACTTTTCACGGAAATAAAAGAGAAAGAAAATCATTGAAAATCTTTTTCGCACTACTGTAAGTCCAATACGCAATTGCGTAGCATACGAAAAGTTTCAAAAAGTGTCTTGCGTTGTTTCCTTTACGTTCTTCATTATAGAAAACAGCAGCATCTACATCAATCATTTTTAACTTTTTTTGATAGTATTAGTGTTATAACTGTTCTTGATTATTGGACGAGATTGTAGATGATGCCTGTTCGGCCCTTTTCTTTCGTTTCAATTAGAGTAACTTCATGCGCTGCTCGTTTATCTCACGAAGAAACTACCCGTCTGATTACGCATCTTCGAATTGATCTTTGAGCTATAAGTAGATCTCGATGATACTAAGAAATTTCTAAGACTGTTCGTGCTTGTGATTCTTCGTTTCGGAGATATGTTAGAGTTTATATCAAAAATAATCATTTTTTACTTTTTGAAAATCTCGTTTCTCAGTTATTCTAGCGACCTAGCGGTAATATTTTTATACAAGTGGTCTCACTAATGTTAGTTATTTGCTCTAACAGTTTCTTATGAATGCCTTTTACCTGAAACTCAGAATATCGAGTTTTTTGGTTGTGTAGATAGGATGAATAAAAATTATAAACCTTTGTGTGGAGAGAATAAATATTCAATTCTTGTTTTTTCCGATGTTCATTGTGCTCGAAGGTGTCTATACCAACTATTCTTATCATTTTTAAAGACATTCTTATTTCCACTTCCTGTGTGATTTGAAGGTTGTATCATTGGGATGGTGTCCGAATCTCGAAAAGCAAGATTTCGAAAAAATAAATCCTCGAAAAAACAGAATATTGAAAGAGAGAATTTCTAAAAAGCGGAATATCGAAGAAAGAATCTCAAAAAATATTATTTTGAAGAGCATTGCGGTAAAATATACTACTACGCACCAAAAGCTATCAAGCTAAGATGTACGACATATGACATTACTTGGAATACATATTTTCAAAATTTCGCAGTAAAGCATTGAAGTAGGAAATTCGATTGAAGAAAAACAAGGAAATATCACTTTTTCATCCCAAACAGCATAGAAAAGCCCTTCCACAAGATCACAGAGACATATGGTATTTTTTTCAGACATCGAGCCGAGTGAATGTATTTGAACTTGAAGTGCAACAGTTTTTCTTGTCCTGCTTCTTCCTCCCACCCGACAGCATCTTCGTTAGTTCTTGCCGAAAGAGAATTTTCCTTGCCTTGGAGACATTCGAAAAAGTACAAGACATTTGGATGGTATGTGGCCACTCGTCGGTTGAATCGATAATGTCAGTCTAATTATTTTTTTGAGATTGAGAAAAAGACACAGAATAGCTCACCTTCCACCATGCTGTTTGTGCGAACATCAAGGTTCGAGATATTATACAAGCTCAGTTTCACTTTTGTCATCCAATATTCACTGAAATTTTCCACGAGCGATTTGATCGAATCGAAAGCCTGTCGAGCGATTTCTTCAAAGGCGTATTCGATCTTATCTAATGGAATAAGCGGAAGAACCGTACGTTTCCGTGCACTAGACCGAGCATGTTTGTCACGGCGATAGGTAATTGCTAAACCGAGCGTCTTAATCTGTCGTTGGATCGACTGTGTAAAATGGAAATAACATCCCAAGTGACTTGTGTTGGAAACCGAATTTACTTCATCAGCCACGGCTTTGATAAGAGCAACCTCAAAATCGGATATAATATGAGCTGCACGAAATTTGAGTTTGAGCCAATTGGCGTGATGAGTAAGAACCGAAAAAAGTTCTT
This sequence comes from Sphagnum tenellum, assembly GCA_963921925.1. NCBI lineage: Eukaryota > Viridiplantae > Streptophyta > Sphagnopsida > Sphagnales > Sphagnaceae > Sphagnum > Sphagnum tenellum. The sequence continues at coordinate 13,553 of CAWUHI010000005.1, read as the reverse complement.
GGTAGATCACCATTAATCGGCCGCAGAGAAAGAAGAGCAAAGATACAAACAAACAGTAGTGAGTCAAATTAGATAATAATAGAGGCGACAGCAAATTTGAAGTAGCTTACTTTGATCATTTTTCATTCCGTGAATAGAATAAATATGATCAAAGTAGGTGATGCATGATGAAAATGTTCCGTCCATCATGACACAAGTGCACATGAAGAGAAGAAGAAGTTGCTCGTAGGTTGCAAGATGATCATCCGTTTCAGAAACGTTTCATTGGCACGCTGCACGCGGTCGGCAAGTAAATATCGCTCTCCGTTGACTGTTTGTTGATAGAGCAACGGGATATCGAAATTTATCAAACGGGTGTGTCCTGCCGACGAACTCGACTCAGTCCGGATTCTAGGAGAAACAAAATGATCAGATTTTTCGATAAATAGTACTATACACGTACTAGCTTCTTTAGCGGTAAGAGCGACGGCGTGATTCGCTTTGAAGGGATTCAATCGGGAAAGTTCTTCATTGCAGATTTGGCTGATAGCCGTCCTCACTTTTGACTCGATCTTTGACGCTTTCCATCAACTTGAGAGCTTCCTGTCGTTCGGGAATGAGCATATGAGAATGATTAGCTTTGGTGTAATTGAGAAATGGATCGTTGGAATTGAGATGAGCACTCGCCTAACACAGCTTCTCCTCGCACACCCAGTAGGTCACTTTCTACATGGATTTCTTTGTTGGTAAATGTAACCGTCAATGAAGAGAATACGTTTGTTCTTATTGCTCATCAGAAACGGGCGGAATCATGCTCGCGAGAAAATACGATGAGGATGGGTGAACCTTAAGCAACAGAAAGTCGTGTGTCACGGAGGACAGATAATAGACGAATGAATGAAGATTGACAGTGAGCAAAGAAAGAGAAAATAGTGCAAGGATAGATGAATGATCGGCAACGGTAAGACGGATGCAGCATGAAAAGACGCAATAATGGAGCAGTGCAAGAACATCTTTCGAGATAGTTCGTTTTCGAGAATTCGCATTTCGAGATTATGTTTATTCGAGACTTTGCATTTCGAGATTCGGACAGCTATTCATATCATTCGTGTTTGTGATAAATAAATGAAAATGCTGTAGGCTTACCTCTCTACTATTGAAACTGCGATATTTTATAATCGATTTTAGCAAAAGATTTGAGCTTTAAACAGATTAGAGGCCATTATTATTTGTTCGACATCTATTTATGGCCAAAAGCCAAAGTCAAAAAGTACGTAATTTTGAAGGGAGTTCCTTTCGAATTTTTTTTAATTATTTTTAAAACTTATTATAGAAACAATAATTTGTTTACTTTTTGCCTAAAATTGGAGTACATGGGAGCAAGTGAACTTTTTTATCGTGCCTCTATGATACTAGATTGTTATATAATGTATGACGTTGGTCGACAATTCAAAAAGTAAATTCGATTCCAAATGGTTCCCATTCTGTTCTCGGTTCTATCTTTTTTTGGAACAGCCTGACCGTACAGACCTAGCCATATCTCGTTTAAGTCACTAAACCGAACGAGTAAAGCGGCGCTCTTTTATGATGCATTTATACAAATCGATCGATTCATTTTTAATCTAATTTGGCTAGCTACCTTTGCTCCATCATGCAACCGCTCCATTTATTAACGTGCACTGAAAAAAAGATGGTATAATGGATTCCGAGAAGTGAAACCCCTTTTTAAGCTTTTTACCGTACATTTTTTCGGTGTTTTCGATGCACGCAACTTAAAAAAATTGACGTTTAGGCTACGTAATTAAAATTTGTTCGGATATATGTTTGTGTGATTTTAGATACGATATATGCTAACTCATCAAACACATTGGCTTCTATTGCTACTGGTAATGACGCTATACCATGATGTTTCCTGCACAGAAACGAAAATAAACAGCTATGAAATAACCCACATAGGGCAAAAATACCGAGTTTATTTGGAACCATCGGGTCGCAAATGTCTTTGGACTGGGGACGCGCCGTTCTGTTTCATTAGTGCTGGCTGTCCACCGCGCATGACGACCATGAAAACCGACAAGTTTGGCGACGGCGCATACTGTTGGATCGGTTTTAAGTTCTATTGCTGCCTGTAATCGGACAGTTCAACGAAAAAAAACCAGACTGACTAATAAATAAGACACAAGTTAATCTCCTATTTCCAATTCTTTCTCAGAAATCGACGAACTTGAGATATTATTACGTACTTTTTGCTTAAACAATTAATAAAATTCTGAGTTTAAATTAGTTGATATGTAGCGTATCTTTATTAGGATTCCATTCATCAGGACTCTTTATTTACAACAGACGAAGAAGCGTACATAATGATAATAAAAATGCTGAAATGCGTAATTGGTAGTGAACAATTGATGACGGCTAGTTCAGTATGCAGATAAGCACTATAAAATAAGTCACATCACACGGTTAAATAACCATTCACACCATCAGGCTTTTGATCTTCTAACGTTCGAGTTGGTATAAATTATGCTGTTTCCATCCTATTTAGTGATATTGTTTATTTTTTAAACATAAACAAGTACGCTCATTCGATGGATTTACCTGGCTTTTTTTTAAACAACGCACCGTGTTTTGAGAAATAAATTTTGTCTAAATCTCACAACGCTCTTTATCATTGTCGCTATGTATGGTCTCTGGAAAAAATCATTACCATTTAACTAAAAAACGTCTGCGAAGTTTATTTCTCATATGAAATTCCAATTCATCTCCAACTTGGCCGTTCAAACCTCTACAGAGTGCTGCTCCAGGCTCATCGTTTACTTCACAAAATACCTTACATTTGTTTAAAAATTTCTTTCAAAACTAGCTCTCGTCCGAAGCTATAGAAGGCATCTTATATCTCTCTGAAAACTTTCTGTAAAAAACTTTATGCCATATTCAAGTCAAATATTATCTCCTGATTCGCCGCATATTTATTCCCTGCTTCCATTTTTCTTTTATAAAACACTTACTTAACCACCTTATGAACTTTCTCAAGGGAGATTCTGACCAAAAAATGGTATTTGGAAGTTAAACACAACTTGTCGGATTTCTTTTTAGAAGTGTTCTACTGAGATACTAAGCCTACACACAAAATAAAAACTTCTGTGTTGATTTTTTACCTTTTACCACCGGTGGTCAAGTCTCATTCCATCATATCAACTTGTTCGAAAAATTGAGTTTTGTGCAGATGCAGTAAAAATGGCATCATTCGAAAGAGCGTAAAAAGCTGATTATTACTGTAGAATATGAGCGAGACGTATTTCCAAGTCCCCAGCAAAATTTTTCAAAATACTATTCCTAGCAAGAACGCAAGAGGCTTCTCTTGCTCTCTCTATTGCCGTCTATTTTTCTCTTGCGTTCTGTCACTACGCTTGGCGATGACGATGCGCGTGTGGCGTGCACTTTGAACAGAAGAGAAAGAGAGACAGCTGATGCTGATGAAGATCAATGGGGGCTGTTGATTTTTCTACCGATTATATCGAAGCAATTGCGACCTGATCGAGATATTCACATGTTTTCTTCTCAAATTCTGTTTCGACAACCGAACTAAAGGCTCAAATCACTAGCATTCACACAGAAGAATTGCTGAACAAGAAATAATCCGATTCGATGCGACAATGAGTCTATTTGGTGATCCATTTAACATATCTTTTCATTCAGAATTCAGAAAACTATTTGAGAAAAAGGTTGAACGCAAACGATAATGACCACTCGTTCTCCAAATTCAAGTCGACTGATTGACATCGCACGTATGCACAATGAAAAGAGAATCCTCTCGATAATTCAAACGATCATAGTGGCCGGTTTTGACTCGTTGAAAACGCTCAGCTTCAGCAAAAACGCGTTGTTTTTCTTTGCCTTCTTTTTCTGATCGATATATACATAGTTAAGTGAGCATCAACAACTTAGATGTGACTGATCTATTGCATCACTGATAGTAAAAAATGTGATCAAGCATTTTTCTCTTCTTTTGATTGAAATCGACAGCGTGTCTGTCGAAGAAACAACGCAACATGCGCCAGTCTCAGAAAGAACTATGTGCTACGCGTTCGATCAGCTAGGAAAATGTTGGTGAAAGTGGTGATGACGCTGAGATAATCGATATGTCAATCGAGCCGATGAGAGATACATTTTAGTTCTAGTTCATTCAATCGATGGCACACAGCCATTCATTGGAATCATTTTGTTAACATAATTCAATGCAGAAGAAATTCGAACGTTCCTTTTTGTCACCAGGAATCGGTTTCTGTCCATTAGAACGTTTTGCCGTCGAACATGTAGCACGTGCTTTCTTTTGACACTGACGCGCGGTTTCTCTTCCTCTCTGTTGGACACGTCAGTAGCGTCAAACTTGAAGAGCAAAAGAGATAGAATCGATATGTGCACTATCGAACACACAGGGGGTAGAGCAAGCGCGTTTTTTGTGCACAAGTACGCATCTACTTCTCTCGACATGACATCAATGCTGATCGAAAGTGATGAATAATGAATAGGAGATGAAGTCTTTCAATGACGACGTGATCGCATGATCCGCTTTGAACAATAATTCTGGAAATAAAAACTCGTATTGATTTAAATTGTTTTATTTCGCTTCTAACAACTATAAACGATCTTCTGTCAGAAAAAGACAAATGAAGAAAAAAGCACTATGTATACGATGTCCGATGTTCCACATGTACACGTTTCTCCGTGGATCAACAACCGCTGTTGAACGAAGCACCGTAGCCGATTGTTCATCTGTTGAAAACAAATAGAAAGACATCGTCAGCGACAGGACGTTGAGCAAAAAAAAGATGTGGAACACTGGATGATGATCAGTTGATTGACTGTTCTCCAACACAGAAATCGGAGCACTGAAATGAGAAAGAAAAAACGACGACAAGAAAGTGCATCAAGAAGAATGTCTCTTCGAAGAATTTCCATACTATTTCTAAGCACATATTCGACGAATGTTCCCTTTCCTCTCGAGTAACATTGAACATTCGGCACAAAATCAACTTCTGTAAGACATTTTAGATCGATCTCAAACCGACTTGATTTGTGTTCGACTGTCAATGGAACGCAAGAGTCGGGGTCAGATTGCATTGTGCTCGCACCATCGGCAAAAACTTTCTGATCCCCGACAAATCATACGTGAAACCGAATCAAATCATATCATAACCTATCATGCAGCGGCGGCCAAATGAGCAAAGAACAGAGCGGCAGAGAAAAAGCGAAAGAGAAAGAGGAAAAAAATAACGAAGAAGTGTTTCACGAAGCTCGATTGCTGTATGCGTGCGGAAAAAAAAGAAGAAAATGTAGAATTTTTTTTCACATCGGCCTTTTCAGGAGGATGTATCGTTTTGGAATATATATTTGTCATCAAATAGTTATCATCGAATGAAGAAGAAAAGTTTTTCGTAATTATTTGTTTAAATAGGTAAGTGAAAGATCTTTCTCGCATTGTCATTGGCAATATTGATAATAGTGGTGGCGTTTTTTCCTGTTGCACGGAGCACATTTTCTAACCATTTTGCTGTAACGAAGATGCCGGTGCAAGGATTGTATTCCTGTAATGACAGACCTACAGGGCACAGAAACGGACAATCGGTTTCAAGTACAATATGGTTCAGAAGAAATGGATGATTTCGCAACCATTTCTTAAAAACTTTGTCGAGGTCGTTGTCTTTTATCATCGTAGTTGATCCGTTGAGAGAGACAAACGAATTGGAAAAAATCGACATGAAATCGTCCATGACCGACAGATCACTGTTAGCCTTAATACAATGCCAATGTATCGGGTGTGAGGAAGAAAGATTATACAAAAGGCAATCGAGCATCGGTCGAAACAGATGACGACCTCGACAGTGAAGAATTAATGGTAAACCCGTGTCGCGTGCCATCAGAACCTGATGTTCGAAAGCAATTCGCTGATAATCCATATGAAAGCGACTGGTCTCGTCAAGACCTGTTTCGCCGACACCGACGATTTGGCGGTTCGATAATGGATACTGCCGGTTGTATAAAATAGTTTGCAGCTGATGGATACGATGATGAAAATCATCTTCAGCAAGATATTTTGGATGCATTCCGAAACTTTCGTAGACGCGACAGTTGTCATATGGAATAGGGGAACACGGTGTCCCACTGGTAAAACTTGTGTTTATTTGAGATCATATGTACCTGTCGAATGCTCGAGTTTGCAACCGACTCGAAGAAAGATGCATTCGACCAAAATTCATCGATGTGACAATGTGAATCAATGAGTGGTGTGTATGGGTGAAAATGAGTATGACGAGAGCAGAGACATGACTCATACAAGCTCTTGAAACAAAGTTGAGAATTCATCTGAATGAATAACTAGAAAAAAAAGCAAAGTTTGCGTTCATGCAGCTTTTTAAAGAAGAAAAAATGATAAGAATACAAAACGTCCTCGTACAGATTACGATTAGAACAATAGTAAATGCTTTCCCAGAAATCATTGGACACCTCCAACTTAAATTAAATTATTTATCCAACTTCTCTTTTATACTCAAAGAGACGTGTCTTTCGCGACCTTTTTCAAAGGGTTCTGAAATATTTACTCGATACATCGGCCAGTTGAGGAAGATTGCATCGAAATTATTTGATACACGAGACCATCGCCTCTCTGGTAGAAAAGGAAAAACTGATCGAATCAATAGGACAGGCTCAGATATGAAAGCAGGTTTTTTATTTATGAGACACAGTTGTTTTTCTCTTGAAACTGCTCCAACGATTTTCTTTTCGTTGCACAGCGTAACTCGTTTGTGTGGTATAAGACGGTCCTCGGTCTCGAGTTTCATCATCTTTTTCACCGCACTCTTCATCGTCAACACTGTCATCATGTTCTTCTTCTGATTCATCACCATCGGTGAGCGATTCATTCGATTGACTCGGGATCGGAGAATAACCCGAAGTCGAACTAGCGGCATTATCCTCATTCTCGCTATCTGATTCATCGAATGTTCCATATAAAGCGTACTGGCCCATGGCCACTCTGTCACTTGGCTCTGCAAAATTCATTTCGAGCCTTCTATATAAATTTTGAACCATCGTTCGCAGGGGATTTTTAGCTCGATTGCTTGACGAAAAATAGAGTCGAGACAGCAGGTCGTTTGATTTCTCGACCCCTTGCATGTCATACGCTGGCAAATACTCTTGTTCGTCCTGTTCGGCTAAATGCGTCCCGATCAAATGCATGTACGGTGTACAACCCGTTCGCAATCCTGATTGACGGAACTCTTTTACAAAAGATTTCGCAACATCAGCTAGGATACTTTTTCTTTTTGATTTCTCTGTCTTAATGAGCTCCAAAATACATTTGAATTTCTCAACAAGACTTTTTGCATTCTTTGAAATGCTTTCATTCTTGTGAGATCCAACTCCCACTCTCTCTTTTATTTGCAGCAAGTGAACGTCTATATATAGTACGGTGATCAACTGGGAAAATCCATGAGAGGAAAATCCCAAGATGATGCGCAGAGAACAGCTGGGGGAAATCCCAAGATGACGTGCAGTGAACAGCTAGGGAAAATCCCAAGAACTGGACAACACATGTAGAGTGTCAAGAGAGAAAGGAAAAGTCCATCGTATAGAAGGAAAGGAAAGGAAAGGAAAAATCCATCAGTCATGACTAAGACAGAAGGAACATACCAAGAGAGAAAAGAACAGAAGAACGCATGAGCTAACATAGAGACAACAAGGAGAACCCTTATGACTGTATCTGGAGAAGATGCAGGTCATAACACGTCCCGCCAACAACAAAGATGCGCGTCCCGCGCATCGAAAAATCAGATAAAGAAACAAGGGAAAAACAACATAAACGAACGAGGAGGGAAAGAAATATAGAGATCACGTTAACAGAGTTACGAAAATGAGAATAGAAAAAAATAGGAGGGATGGTTCACGTTATGGAGCGACAGATGATCGTTGTCGGAGAGAACCGTGTTATACCAACACTTGTGTTGCCACATCACAAGCTTGAGTTCCAATTATCAACGACAATTCTGTTGCCGTATAGTTGCGGTAAGTCAGCATATCGATTGAGAAACTCGACCTTTGAGGACAGATTTTGGGAGTCACTTGTCGAGCCCATCATAAATTTGAGTCGCACGTATATGTGTATTATTATCATATCGACGAATCGGAGACGTTGCCACACCGCCCAAATTGATTCGTTGTTTGTCTATGTTGCCGTTGGAAATGGCACTGTATGGTAGACAGTAGTGATCTGTAGAATGTTTATTAGACGATATGATCCCGCCGTTCAACAACTGGACGCAATTGAGATATATGTGCCCAATCAGTTCTCCCTGTCACGTTATCATGGACAAAATATGTTTGTTCACCTGCCTTGTTGATGATACAGCACGGGCCAATCCAACGTTCGTCCAACTTTGTTCGACCGGTGCATATTTTAACAAACACACAATCACCAATCGAATAAGACGTGTCCTTGCGATGCTGGTCGTATCGATGCTTAGCTCTCTGCTGTTGGCGACGAATGTTATCTCGACTGTGGTTGATCAGGATCTTGCGAGTTCTTGCAAGTCGATTATAAAAATCACCTGTAGCGGGAATTGTGATTGTTGGTGCTGTTGGATCGAATGGGCTTTTTTGTTTACGACCAAATGCGAGTTCGTATGGTGCGAACCCAGTTGTCGCATGAATGCCGGTGTTGTAGGCATAAACAACTGACTGCAAATAGTCGTCCCAATCATCGTGGTCCTCGTTGCAGTATTTTGCCAACTGCGTACAAAATGTGGCGTTAAAACGCTCTACTTGGCCGTTTGTCTGTGGATGGTACGATGCCGAGAATGCGTGATTGATATTCATCGTTGATGTGATCGTTTTAACAAGGGCATTATTGAAATGAACGCCATTGTCAGTGATGATGCGTTCTGGGGCACCATGAACCAAAATGAAGTTGTTGATGATAACTTCAGCAGTAGCCTTGGCTGTGTTATTTGGTAATGCCTGTGCAATCACGTATTTGGATAAGTTGTCGGTAAGCACAAGCACATATTGATTGCCTTGCTTTGATGACCGGACAGGTCCCCAGAAGTCGAGGTGGATTACTTGGAACACATCATTGGGTGGCTCGATTGGTTTCAAATGACCAGGTGTTTTCGCGCGACCAATGTTATGATGAGCACACAGTTGACACGATGCAATATGATTTTCGATATCGCGACGCATATTTGGCCACCAAGCACGAGTTTTTATTTTATATAGAGTACGTCGAACTCCGAAGTGGCCACTGAGGGGATGGTCATGGAATGCCTCGAGCACAGTAGGCACCATTGAGGATGGAATATATGGGATGCGACGCCTTGTTGCACTTTTGCCTTTGTCTACAAGACGGTATAGAATACTGTCGTGTAGAACAAAGTTGTTTTCATTTTTGTCGTCTCTGATCCGGGTAATAATATTGCAAATGTTCGTATCACGTTCTTGCGCCGCCTTTATCACGTCCAGGCTCAGATTGATAACAGATGTGTTAGTCTGAGTAGGCTGTGGATTAGGGACGGGCAAGTTCGATTGTGATGATAATGGAACGATCGGATGCGGTTGTCTTGACATGGATCTTGTGATAGCGGCGAGTACAGGTGTCGACTGTTTTGTTTCGGTTTTTGATTGGCAATCACGTGAAGGTATGAGGGCAGAAGTAGATTCATTGGTGATTGTCTCGTATCGAGAAAGATAGTCGGGTCCTGTATTTTCGCTACCTTTACGGTACTTGATCTCGATAATTTGAGGAATGAGATCTTGCATTTGTACGAGCCAGTTGTCAATGCGTTTGTTGCCATAATTTGGTTTCTTGTGCATATTGACGAGCGGTTCATGGTCGGTCTCAATGATGATGGGCGAATCACTGATGTAGTTGCGTAACTCCTTCAGACACCAGTATATGGCTAGTGCTTCTCGCTCTGTCGGTGAATATCGACTTTCGGTTTCAGTAAGCAACCGGGACTTATAATAGCACACTTTCATTCCGTTTGCCGTATCTTGTTTGAGCACGCCAGCTGCGCGTATTTCGCTGGCGTCTGTTGACAAAATGAACGGCACCGATCGATCTGGAAACTCCAGTAACAGTGGTGCTGTGGTCAAAATGGACTTGAATTGTTCGAAGGCTGCTTGTTGCTCTTCACCCCAGTAGAATTCATGACGTCGGGTACGTGTCTTATTTGTCACTTTGTGCAGAGGTGCTGCTATCCTGGCGAAGTCGCGAATAAATTTGCGATAGTAGCCTACTTTACCCAAAAATCGGTTGGCTTGTGAGAGTGTCTTGGGCGGTGCCATGTCCACTATTGCCTTGATTTTGTCCGGACTTGGCTCCACTTTTTCACCAGTGACTATATGGCTCAAGAACTCCAGTCGTTGAACAGCGATAGCACACTTTGGTGGCGACACTTGAAAGTTGGCCTTGTTGAGAACAGAGAGTACCTCAGCCAAATGTTGTTTGTGTTCTTCAATAGTCTTCGAAAACACAACAATGTCGTCCAAATATACGACGACATAGTCCCAGCGACCATTTGCAAGAAGCTCGTTCATCACTCTTTGGAATGTAGGTGGAGCATTCATAAGTCCTTGGGCCAACACATTGAATTCCCAGTGGCCGTCTTGAGTGGAAAATGCCGTCTTCGGCTTGTCTGCTTCCGCAATGGGTATCTGGAAATACCCGCTACGTAGATCGAGCTTTGTGAAGTAGTGATGACCCGCAAGACGATTGAGTAATTCTTCGGCCGACTGCTGGGGGTATGCATCTTTTATTGTCACCGAATTGAGTCGTCGAAAATCGACTAAAAACCTGTATGATCCGTCAGGTTTCTTCTTCAGGATGACGGGTGAAGACCATGGAGAGTGAGACGGGCGAATGACACCATCTTCTAACAGCTTGTTGACAACTTGGTGTGTGTCTTTTCGTTGTTGTGGCGTCTTGTAATATGGACGGACACTGGTAGGTGGGTGATTTCCTGTAATTATGGCATGATGAATAACCGTTTTTGCCTGTGTTGCCTTTGATGTATCAAACGTCTGTCGATTGTTCATCAGAATGTTGTGGAAGTCTTGCTGTTGTTGTGGATCAGTGATGTGTTCGACCAGTTTACAAATCGTACTTTCGACCAGCTGTTGTTGTTCGTTTTCGTGTTGAATTGACGAGAATTGAGCCGTATCTTCAGGTACCCAATTGAGTTTGTCGATCTGGTTTCGTTCTAGACGGAAGTCTTCCCTTAACTTTCCACCCAAAGTGAGAGTCGGCGATCGAGTCGGTAAGAATGTCACAAAGCCAATATTTGTACCGGCCGATATCATACGTGGATTTGCGGACAAATTGAGCACGGTCATATGAGAGCCATATTTGTTTACACTGAGCACAGATTCGTACACCATCACATTTAGTTTGGAGCGAAGATCTCCGCTTGGTGCAAAACACACATTGTTTGCATTAGAGAGGGCTACATGCACCGGTATCATTTGCTCTTGATACGGAAGCAGGTGAACGTTATTCGTAAGCCGAACACCGATCGGCGCCTCAGTGAGAAAAGGTGTAATTCTTTTCCCCAGACGATGATGATAGAGTTTTAATTCTTGTCGTCGAATCGAGATTTCCACTTGATATTTTCGGCACCAGTCCATGCCCAAAATCATATCTGTTCCTAAATAATCGACAATCAAAGCGTCGACATACGTTTTCAATTGTTTTATTTCAACACACAATCGCACTTTTCCCAGTACAGCAATGTTCGTTTGGCCATCTCCAAGTCGGACTGTTGTTGGTGTTTCTTTTATAGGCCCATGCCGGATAGTGTGTAGTAATGCAGATGTAATGAGACAATGAGTGGCACCCGTATCTACCATAGTTTGTGTTTGAAGATTATTCGTGATAGTACTGATCATAATAAGCGATGATGGTTTGTATTGGTTCGATCGGGCAGTGTTACCATCACACACCCCCGCTAGTAGTTTTTTGGGCAGTTGTTTTCGTAGTGATCATGGCTACCGCATGACCAACAGCCAATGTCATTGTATCGATTCATTGTGCGTGACGCGTAATCCGGGTTGTTGTTATATTGATTGTAGGAATAGTTCGAATTACGTAGTTGTGGTGCCACATAGGGTCGTCCTACGTTGTTATTTATCGGTCGTACAGGCATTGAGACTCGCGTCTTGCCTTGTGCAAAATATTGGTCATTTCGTACCGGTGTTGGCGCCTGTCGTGAGTCTTCTTCAGCCAGTACTTTATCGCATTCGATGAGTACCTGCAAAAAGTGTTCGGTAGTGTCTGGTTTTCTCACCTCAATGTACGACTTGGCGCGCAGGCTTAGACCATTAAGCATATGCTTGATTTGGGTAGCGTCGTCCATTGTTTCGTTAGCTTTCAGACAGAGCTTGATGACATTGTGGAAATAGTCAATAGATGATTCGTTATTGTGACGTTGCCGATTGTACAGTTGTTTGTACCGTTCGAATGGATCAACACCAGCAATTAGTTCGAAATGTACTTTGACCTTTCTCTTGAACAATTGCCAATTATTGATTACCGCTTTGTGCGTGACGAACCACATTTTCGCGCTGCCCTTCAGTAGATCTTGAACAATCGAGAATTTTTGTTCATCATTCAATTGAACTTTGTCGCATTTGTCTTCGAAGTCATCAAGCCAGTCGAACACATCTTGAGGAGGCTTCCCGGTGAATGCATCTGATTCGAGCAAGTGGCTGATGCGTTTTGACAGAAGGACCTTTGTGGTGTGTTCAGACAAAGTTGATTTTTCTGCTGTGTCGCTAGTTGTTGTCGGTGTAATTTGCATTGAACTCGCCATGGACCTCAGAAGGGAATGCTGTTCATCCAGTTGGGTGTTCATTCGCTCTTTGTCTTGTAGACATTCTTCGTGCTGTTTTAGTAACAGTTGAAATCGATCGATTAACGATTGGTTTTCTTCTTCTTTGATCGACTTGCTGTCTTTGTTATCAGCCATCATTGCTGTCGATGTTGTATTCGATTGCTTGGCTTCACGTTCTTGTTGTTCCATATTCCGTTTTCTTGCACGTTCGTTTCGTTCGTCCCGTTGACTTACCTTTATCGGATCCACCGAGGGAGAAATATCGATTTGAATTGTAGAGTTTGATCGCGGCCGTACCGGCTAAGTGCACCAATTGTGAGATCCAACTCCCACTCTCTCTTTTATTTGCAGCAAGTGAACGTCTATATATAGTACGGTGATCAACTGGGAAAATCCATGAGAGGAAAATCCCAAGATGATGCGCAGAGAACAGCTGGGGGAAATCCCAAGATGACGTGCAGTGAACAGCTAGGGAAAATCCCAAGAACTGGACAACACATGTAGAGTGTCAAGAGAGAAAGGAAAAGTCCATCGTATAGAAGGAAAGGAAAGGAAAGGAAAAATCCATCAGTCATGACTAAGACAGAAGGAACATACCAAGAGAGAAAAGAACAGAAGAACGCATGAGCTAACATAGAGACAACAAGGAGAACCCTTATGACTGAATCTGGAGAAGATGCAGGTCATAACAAA
>CAWUHI010000004.1:0-20127 GCA_963921925.1 Sphagnum tenellum | reverse complement strand
GAGAATGGTGAAGAACAAGTAGAATCACTTGCATTTAGCTACAATTGCTATTGATAATTCTTTTGCCAGATAAGACATATTGTTGCATGTATGGATGGCACGTTTCAGTTAAGTTGATTCAACTTTCGAATTACAGTTGAAATTTGATCAATCAACTTAATTCCAAATCAACTCGAATTTCCTAATCTTAGCCTGAGAATAAAGCTGAACGCACTTATCATTATACTCATCAGTAAGAGATCACTATTGGATCTCCAGTTCCTCGCCATTGAAAATCTTTGATCAGTTTTATTAGAACTTGTGAAACAAAATTCAATATTGATAGGACAATAGTCCGGATTTCTATTTAAAGAAATGAAATATTGGTCATTGATTCAGAACTGTCACTCTTAATAACCCAGGACGAGTAATCCGACTCCAGGATCCTGTCGGATCCGACTGGTTTCCGACGCAATCCGACATCTTCCGACAGGATCCTGTCGGAAGTTACCGGAATCCTTTTGACTGGATTCCGACGGGAAGTTACCGGGTGTCGGATCCGACGGCTTCCGATAGTCGGATCCGATAGACGGAAAACGTTGGATTCCTTTCAAATGAACTAAGTACAGTAGTGGAAGAGTTCTTAGCTATTTTATGAAATTATTTGGAAAAAAGTGTATTTTTTTATTTTTTTTCCCGTCCATCGGAAAAAACAGGATCCGGCGGGTTCCTTGATATCGGATGTTGCCGGATCCGGCTATCGGAAACTGTCGGATCCGACAGTAGAAACGAAAGGGATATCGTAGGTTTCCGGGAGTCAGATCCGACAGGTTCCGACAGTCGGAAGTTGTCGGATCGTCCAGGGATCCGACTGGGTGAGTTTCACCTGGGAATCTTTGCTAAAATTCTATCAAAATTCATCAAGAAATAATTTGATGATCGCCAGACTTGGACCGAAAACAGCAAAACGTTGCTATTGACTTCACTTTTTTTCGATAGTTTATTAGTAATATGAGTTGTAAAGTACTATTTCTAGTGAGAAGGAATCAAACATTCCTTGATTCTCAAAGTTGAAGTTGATCGGAGTTGAATTCAACTTTTCAACTTAACTTCAAATCCACTTTAACGTACCACCCCTAGTTGCATGACAATTGTATATGCATCCAATCTTTCAACCAGAGAGAATAATTTACGAATTGTGGTTGTGTATTTGGCTAGCATATTCTATAACATGACAGTGATAGATAATGAGCTTCAGAAATATCGGATGATTTACTATTTCAGACTTTCGGACGGTCCATTCTTAGTTGTAGAACTTTTTTTAAGATGCAAAATTCATTACAAAATAATGTTGACCTACTAGCTACTATGCATGATATTTCTCAGGTCGATTCCAGAGGTGGAACCGTTTGGGAAATGTAAACCGGTCTGGTCCGACCGGTTAGAATGTAATTCTAAACTGACGAAAAAGCGGCGTTTTCAATCGACTTTCTGGAAAGAAGTTCGGCTAGGAAGAAGTATTTTCGAGCTGTGTTTCAGAGAATTTCATGTAAGGAGTCCATTTAATCAAACTTTAAAGCAAATAGATGGAAAAGATATCTGTAATCGCTACAATTCAAAACATATGCACTTTGAAAGCCGGATATCGAGAATAGTCTAGCTGAACAAATTAGTTGCTGTTCTTCTCTTGTTTGATACAAACACAAAGGACCTATGTACAAAAAATCAGTAAATAGCTTTTCCTGAATATTCTGCTTTTCTTCCAAGATATACATGTAAAAGTTTTACTATTGAATGGTCCTGTTCATGGCCACGCATAGTATTAAAAAAACAACCAATGCAACTACAAGGGACTGTACAATTATAATCAACGAAAAGAAGACGTTTTCATCTAGGCAAAAGCTACAATCAAAAATGCTCTTTCGGTCCTTTCACAACCGGTCACATCTTGTTGATATAAGCTTCTTTGAGCACGACAAGAGCTTCAGCACAGTTAGGCTCGAGACCGCTACGGAGTTCTGTCACCGTTTGACCGGCAGTCGAGAAATGACGTTCGCTCTCCGCCGTCATCTTTATGCTTATGCCAAAAAGACAAAGGATCGTTGTTGTAATTTTTATTGACCTCTGTGCTATCGTACATTTGAATTTGTCGATCCAATTCGATTGTCGATATCTTTTTTGCTAGAAATCGATGGATTTCGTGTAGTCTCCTGATTTTGAAAACCCGCAAATGGGTCATCTTTCGCTCGTTCCGACGGTGGCGAATTGTCAAATGAAGGTCTTGCCAATACAAAAGTATCCGAATAGTAAATGACATCGGAGGCCAGAATAGGAAGACTTTTTCGGATATCCTTCTACTGTTTCTCCAAATAAGAGAGACCGGAAACGAAGAAAAGCGATTGGAAAGATGGATCCAGGTACGTAGCAATTCAATGGATTTGTTAAATCCACGAGAAATTTCTCATCAAGACAAAACCAAATTTCTGTTTTTAATTCGCTGATGATCTAATGATTATTCGTATCGTTCGATAATAACTGGGCGCGACATTTTGAAATGTAGGTTGATCGGCCATTTCGAGTTCGTCGAAAATCAATGAAAATCGATGTATCTACTGAACAATTTCGTCTAATAAATTGGATCGATATTGTTCCTGTCTTTCATGAAGGATTACATTGAGCTGCTCGAAATTGTACAATGAATTATGAACAGTGAAATATGATCGCCAAGGGTGGCTACCACTCCCGCTTTTCAATGTTTTTGGTAATTTATCTTGAATGCCGCTTGTTTGTTGAATATATTTGCACAAGTCACGAACGGCAATGTTGAGCATAGCAAATGTAGGATTTCTCTCATCTGTTCAATTCCAAAACAGTTTCAAGTATAGGCGGCGGAAGCGGGAGGCTTTGAGCCCGCAACTTTTGAAAAATTGGTAGGGAAGACCTTTTTCTCCCGGTTGAAGCTCACAAAAAATTCGATTGAGCCCTCTCCCAATCGATACAACGATGTGAGCACCCACCCCCAACCCAGAATTCATTCCGCCGCCCCTGGTTTAAAGAGTGGTACTACATCGATGAGCCATGCACGGAATGCGAGTTTCTTGAGTAATATTGAATGCCGCAACCATGTTGCTTCCTTAATCGGTTACGCTGGGTGTATCGCCGAATGACAAATTTAATGATTCGAAAATGAATTTGAGTTCTTGCCAAACATTGACGCCTGTTTTACTATTTTCGGAAGAAATTCTTACATCGCAACACACAATGAGCCAGTTTGTATTCATCAGTCACCCAAAACACCAAAAAATTTAGATATGAACGTTTGATAAAATCATCAGTCCACATGTCACATGTAGAGCGGCGAGACGATGATTTTTGATAGGTTCATCGAACACAGATCGAATAGTAGTTAAAAATTGATCGAATTTGACCATAGCCTCATTTCGAATTGTTTTACGGCTATACAAAAGATATCATGAACATTGATTTTTCCCATTTGAGCACCGATTTCGATGGTAGCTTGAACGAGATCAATAATATCATCGGTCTCAAAAGCATTGAACGAGTGGTTGCTAGCCGTCACAAATCTGAACTCGGCCTCTTTCAACTGTGACTCTAAATGTTTCCTCAATTGATTCTTGTTGTAGGCAAAATGAGGCATAGCCGTTTGAACTCGAAAGGATTCTTTTGGCACTACAATTGCCGATGCCAAAGACGTTATTTTACTAACACGACGCTTTACATTCTTTGACATGTTTATGTAAGGAAGTGAAACCATAATTTTTTCGATTTTGATCTATCTTTCTTCGAATGAGTTCGATATGCGATGAAACAATGGTCGCAGGTGGCCCAAGCATTTAATATGTGTTGCTTGCCATTATTGTCAATTCAACGGACAAGAGAAATATCATTCATCCAGATTTCATGAGTCGCCTTCGAATTTTTCACAAGAATAACTGTATCTGACCACATTGGAGATCATCAGGATCGATCAAAGCCGAAGATAGTAAAAAAGATTCGGAATAAGGGTAATTTTCAATTTGAAGGAGAAAGCGACAAAATAAAAAGAGAGCAAGTATGCAGTATGCGTTACGCAGATCGGCGAGAGGGAGAGAGAAATGAAGAATGATAGAAAGAAAGAAAGAAAGAAGAATTAGCTTTAAAACTTTAAAGAAGACGGTAGTGTACGCAGCTATCGTGATGATTCATCTTCACTCATGCGTTCACTTTCCTTTCTTCCTTTATTCTTTGCTTACGTTTCAGGCAAGGTTGCCAACTGTTCAGGTCTCAAATGGGGTACAAATGATCTCGAACGGGGTACAGTTGTTTCCCAAATGGGGTACGCCCATGGGGTACAAAACTTTTTTTAAAAGACATGAAATTGCCGTCGAAAAAAAGGCTAACAAAAGCAAGTTTTAGGAAAGATAGATCATATTCAACTCCCTTTGTGCAAGACATGGTCTGGCATATTTATTTTCAAACAAAGAAATTCACCATTATAGTTGTTTTCGACACATTTCTCTTAAAAATTGGACAAAAATGTTCACTTAAATCAAAGGCTCGTTATTTACATTAACTAACACATGTCTTTTTTTACGTGACTGTACTTTTGTTTGCTTTTGGTACTTTTGATCATTTCTGGTTGCGACCGTACAAACGAGTAAAAATCTTCACATTTCATCTTACTATTCAATCTAACTTTTAATTCAGCAGCAATTGTCTGAGTTGACATCAAGTTTTGACTTGGTGTCCATGCGTGTTTCATATGACTTAAGACGCCTTCTGCGAACGCATTTAAACACGGAATCGAATAAACATAGGGGAGCACTTTTCCATCTGATTGCGCGCCGTTGTTGTTCTTGAAAGTAGAAATGCCCAAAGTTAATACTTCGCATCTCTACAGAAAAAAGGATGCAAACTAAAACCAAAATTTCATTAATTTCTATCAAACGATGATTTATATATGGTGTCTAGTAGTATTAAAGGAAAAAGTCAAAATGGGGTACAAAAATGCGTACCTCACGGGTGCTAATTTTCTTGCGGTACAAAAGGTCAAAATGGGGGTACGGTTGGCAACCCTGGTTTCAACCGCTCCAATCGATAGTCATCCGACTAAAACACTCTTTTACATTGTCCGCATTTTCAAAAGGCATTCCTGAAACTTAATGATTGAGGGTCTTTTTATCTATTCTCAAAGAGAAAGACATTTAAAACAATTTTCTCGCGAAAAAGCAGAATCGAAGTAGGAGATTTTCAAACTTTGCAACCAGTGAATTTCCGGTCTGTACCGGCCCAGTTCCAGCTCCGAGTCGAAATGGTCGATGAACTTTGATAATGAATATTTACAGCAGATGGCTGATTGGTTGATTGCGGTATTTGCTGCTGTTTTTAGCATGAAAAATATCTCCGAAGTCTGATATATAATATTAGGTTGCTACAGGTCACGCAAGCTTTTCATGAGGGACAAAAAAGTCACTTTTCCGTTGAAACATGCTGTCAATCATTTGTTTCTTCTTCGGATGTATTTATCAACAACGATCTAGTTCCATTTGTTCATCAATTCTGATGTTCGGCTACTTTCGGTATTTATTTATTGAACGTTCTCTTACTTCTTCTCGCTAAACTGACAGTACAACGTCAAACGGATTTGTCTCTCAATTTTTTCTCTCATTTCTCTTCATCGCCATGATTTTCTCGTTCAAATACAGGTTGTGTGTTTGCAGTGCTATTTTTATTCATCTTACTCATCATTCAAACAGTCAATCAACATCATCCACTACAGTATAACCTAGGCATGCACCAATACCAACACTAGTATTGAGTATTGGTATTGAGCATTGGTGGTATTGGTGGTATCGATGGTATTAATGGTATTGGTATTGATAGTATTTAGGTATTGGAGGCATTGAGGTATTGGAGGTATTGATTGGTATTAGTATTGGCAGTATCGGTATTGAAAGTATTGGTATTGGTATTAAAGTATTGGTCTTGACTGATGTCCTGTCTTTTTGTTTCGTTGTATTCTCAAGTGACGAATATTTAGTAGATGCTTAAGCGCTGATAGGAAAAAATATTCGTTTGAGTAGTTACATAATTCGAAGTATGTCAGTTATAAAGTCGATTTTTTTCTCCTTGACATTACTCAAACGAATTTTTTTTCCTATCAGCGCTTGAGCATCTACTAAGTATTCGTCAGTTGAGAATGCAACGAAACAAAAAGACAGGACACCAGTCAAGACCAATACTTCAATACCAATACCAATAATTTTCAATACTAATACCGCCAATACCAATACCAATCAATACTCAAGACCAACAATACCAATACCTCCAAGACCTCAATACTATCAATACCAATACCATCAATATTAATACCCAAGAGTATTGGTATTGGTGCATGCCTAGTATAACCTCTCTTTAGTAGACACCCTTTGCACTTTTCAAAAGTGTCCACTATGGAAAGTTATATTGCGTTTAATTGAATCCCCTATATTTTTCGTCTCATTCCAAAAGTAGCACATGCCGTCAGTTTTGAACTCATGATATGATCAAAAGAAAGCTCACTATGTAGGCTAGTTTTTGAGAAAGTTTAGCCGGGGGGTTCTTTTTTATTCTTGAGATAATGTAACATCAAGTTATCATATTCACGCGATACATATGCAATGTATGCATGCTGAGTAACTTGGTTTCAAATTTTATGTAAAGAATAGAAGCTTTAAAAAAGGCTGGTGATGGTAAATCAGAAAGTCTATAGAGTTGATCCAAAATATGAAATCAGAATTTTAAACCTTCTTTCACTGTGGAGAAAATTGAGCATCAGGCGTCGCATGAATGTCCTTATATGTCCTAATTATACTAATAGAACGGTATAAGCCTATCTCTGTAGATAAGACCCCATTTCGGGAAAATGAGATTTATAAATGTGTGGCAGGGTCCTAGCCACAAAATTATGAGATCAGAGTATCATTTCAGGGGTATGGCAGATTTGACCCCTTATTCCTTTTCGAGATAATAATAAATTCAAAACTTTACTTTTATTCTGTAAACGACAGAAAATCAGCTCTTGTGTGCACAGATCGATGAACAGTTATAGAAGGTCAGATATTTCACTTGTCTTATGATTTTCTAGACATGTTTTGCATCATCATAACAGACCGGTTTTTTGTATCGATCATGATCTGTGCGGCCCGGAGGGAATCCAACGTTCCCACTATAGAATTCAACACTTATTAATAAACATCTTTCGAAAAAGCAAATTCGTGACTTTATCTACGCCGCTTTCATAAGCAGAGAGGGTTAAATGTGACTGCGTATTCTTTGAAAAAGTCCTAAGAAAATTTAGTGAGAAATCTAGTGCTTTCAATTGTGTACGTGTCAGACATAAACCGTTGACTCGAATGGATTTGATGTTTTCGAGCGCTCGAAAAATATCGTAGTCATATTCAAGAACATGTTGGTATTAATGAGGCACATATCTTTTTCGCTTTTTTGTAGCTGTTATTGCAGTTCAAATGCTGGATCCGTCATTCAAAGGCGATATTGTTTAACTGCCCACACAGGACAGATTATTTTTATTATTCTTCTCTTATCTGAATACACCCATGGATTCGTTTTCAGTTCAGAAACATTCTTCATAATGTTATCGATCCTATGCCACAGATTTTCGCTCCAGTTCTCGCGAGCAGTAGAGTTTGAACATTTCCTGAACAGAGTATGCTCTCCATCGAAATGAACTGTGTGAAATAATTGTCATCGTCACTCTCACGTTCGTAGAAGACCGAGGATTTCCTTTGACACTGATCATATTTTTCATAGATTCGAACTGATTCTCTATATTGCATTCCTGAAGTGAATCACAAAGTACTGCATCGCTCCAGATAGCATATCGACAGTGTTGGAATTTGCTTCTTCTCAACCTCAAATTCTGAGTTCATTTGCCAGACATCAGTTCAAGAATGGCATTTGATAGCACAACCTTTTTTATGTAATAGTTAGCAGTCGACGCTGTGCCCCACCAACTGTCATTTGATAGCGCATATTCTGAGTTATTGACCACCTTTTGTTTGATCTGTTTTGCATAAGTTTGACGAGCGGTAATCGATTCAGAACAGTTTGTCGCGGACCTGAAGCATTTTTCGATCTCCACTCGTCTTTGCAAATGCATTGTGACCCAATTTCAACAATATGGTTCGATGTTTTGAGCAAACATTCAAACAAGTATCATGGTACGATTCAATCATACCACGCAGAGAACAGTCAATAGTGATCGAATTACACACCAGCTCGAATCAAGAACGAAGAAGCAAACGGATAAGCCGTATTGACATCATTTCAAGCAAATATAGAACAGTTAAAAATATCTCCGATGAGGTTTCACTAAGCCTTCAATTTGCGACGGAGAATTGACGCAAGTTTCACTTCAATATATTTCTTCTCACTTCTCACCGACTTTTATGGGTTTCTGTTGATGTAAGAGCTCATTTTGGTATATCGGCGAAAATTACTCGAACTTTTATCGTACTCATTCTTTTTTCTGCTGTACTTAGAATTCGGAGAGAAAAGAAAATGTTTGATGACGCGCGAAAAAGAGAGAGAGAGAGAGACAGGGACAGAAAGAGAGAGAAAGCAAAACTCAAATATCGTTCACCGGGCTTGCGACGAGGTACACAACCCATCACACACTCAACTATACAGAGATGATCAAATATGAAATTCAGCAAAAAAAAACGAAGTCAGACAAAAAAAGAAGAAAACAAAATACATATATGTATATAGAAATAAACACACACATTAACACTCGACAAAGAATCACAGTAAGCTTCTTTGTTTTGTTTTTTTTTGTTTTTGATCTGTGTTTTTGGTATAACTGCACCCACTACAACTAGAAACAGTAGATGTGTGTGCACACACAAGATAGACAAAATGAACGAATAAAAGGCACTTTTTGTTTTCTTTGTTTTAATGTTGATTTGTTGTCTTCATTCTTAGAGGCAGGAGTTGCGTTTGGATGATGTACTATTCTCGCCGCTAGTTAGATTGCCATTCGATGCGTCCAATATCGTATTACCACGGACAAGCATTTTTGCATTCTCGGCGGCGGCGACTGCTGCTGTTTGTTGCTCGTTGATGTCTGATTTAGAACGACTATTTTTCTTCGCTTTTGTTTTACGTTTTTTTGAACCTGTCCTTTGCATATCTCCAGCGCTGGGCGTTGCTGGTGGCAATGGTATGGCACTACTTGTACTCGCACGACGTTGTCGACAACACACAACATATGGACTAAGTGTCCTTTGAAAGGCACGAAGAAAATCTCGATTGTGAAACGCATAGAGAAATCTAAGTAAACAAAAAAGAAAAGTTTTCAATAGAAATATGTCGTGTGTTCACTTACGGATTAATCATTGAATTGAAATAACCAACCCAAAAGACAATATCTTCCACAATCGGCATATATTTCCATTGGCAACGATTCGGTTCACATAATGTATAACGAAGAAAAAATGGAAGCCAACATAGTAGAAAGGCAAACATGATCGCACCTAATGTTTTAACGGCACGAAATTCACGTCGCAAATGTTTCATTTGACTATTGCGCGGATCGAGTATATTTCCGGGCAAATCGACAGATGCATGTCGATCCATTTGAGTATCAATACTATCATGTTGTCCTGAACGACGAGAATGTGGATGAAAACATCCGTTACTAGCTGCTGTTGCCAATTGATGACTACGTTGTAATGATGCACCGGTAGCCGGTGGTTCAGCTAATGTTTGTTCGTCACTCGATCGACGTCGAGAAACAATTTGATTTGGTTGGGATGCTCGTCGACGATGTGCCACTGCGCCCATCATTCGATGTGCTTCTTTTTCTTTTCTATCAGCAATTCGTATCAACATGCCATAGATAATTACCATAATAGCGCCCGGCACCCAAAAAGAAAAAGATGATGAAACGATAGCATACACTTGATTGACAGCAAATATACAACGACCGCGAACATGACGGAGACAATCAATTTGTCTAAGTTGTTCTCTTGTTGTGTAAATACCAGTAAAAATAGGAATAAATGAAAGTAAAGCAGAAACTACCCAACAACCGAGTATCATTATATAACGGCGACGTTCGGATGATGATCGTTCATGTTCAAATGGACGTACAATTGAAAGATAACGATCGAGTGATATACCAGTCAAATGAATAATTGATGCAGTCGAAAATAAAACATCACATGAAAACCATAGACGACACATAAACTAGAGACAAAAACAAGGACGACAAATCATTTATTGCCATGACCATTGAATATTTTTTTTAAACTTTCTGTTTATCTCTTCAAAGTTAGCTTCACAAGTGGATGTTTCTGAAATCATGAAATGCAATGCTGTGTCTGTCATTTTATATCCAAGAAAAAATTGGATTGTGCATAAAAACCACATTTCTACGAGTTCATCAGTTTCAGTTGACAAATGATCCGGAACTTCTCACATGTTCAATAAGAACAAGAATAGAATTGCTTGTTAGTGAGGCTGTTTCTTTGTCTTGATCATATTGCTAGACATGCATTCAGTGCATGTTCTCGTTTCTTACATAGAAGGAATGAATAACGATCAAATACAACTAGCCTTTGGGTTTCGGTGAAGAGAAAAGAGACTTGTTATTGACTGCTCTCGGTTTTTTTTTTCTTCTTTCCTGCAGAATGTGAGAGAAGAGAAGCACTTCGGATCGATTCGCTCATGCACATATGTAAATGGAACAGACAAAACAATTCGAAACTGGCAAACAGACTTGCTCGCTCGCGGCTCTAGCTTTATTTTTCGAAAAAAAACATACTCGATTTCCAGGAGTTCGTATTTTTCGACCCTTTTTCTTCTTTCTTTTATTTGATATACACTTACCGGTCCAAGAACCCATCTTCCTAGAAGTAATTGTAGCCCATAAAATGTCATCGCCAATGTACTGACACCAACATCGGCGACGGCAAGTGAAGCAAGAAACACATTGCCAGTGATACGTAACGCATGATAGTGTTTGATAACATAAATGACAAGTATATTGCCTGATATGGCACAAACTGTGATGGGAACAATGAGTACGCCGGCAAAGATTCGATAGGGTAACGAGAAAAAGGGCAATGTTCGATCGATTGTTTCTTCCTTGCAATCAGCGGTTGTCGTCCATAGGTCATTATTATCGTTATTATTATTATAATTATTATTTGTATTATTTATCGGTATGATCGTTGATAAATCGTTCAGAACAGGACTAGTAGTAAAACTTTTAATAACGCCAGGAGCTCCGTCGACAAGCACAAGGTGAAAATGAACGACGACAACGATGATAAGGCACGCGAATGTAAACAATCGACTGACGCTGCTGTGGTCACCGAGAAGACAAACAATCATGGGAAGGAAACACGAACGACAAAAAGCGTATTACGGCAACAACGACACGGTCAGAATTGTCGAGTCAGATTTGGTTGTCTAAAAGAAGTAGAAAAAAAAGAAATAATTTCGAACAAAGTTCAATTGATATTGAAATCTTTCGAAGAAAAAAACAGACCAATATCATCAGTTGCGTCCGGTTGAAAACGAAGCCCACACTAGTGATAAATGGGTTGTGCATAATAGAATGAATGAAATGCAAACGGAATGTGTTCCGAGCGTGATTGACTCGCTCGTCAACGGAAAAGGGACGAATTGTATTTACTCTGGTGAACCCACGGAGTTCCATTTACACACACACACCCACATACACATAGAAAAAGTCACGCTGGCAATTAGCGCTTATATTTGTCGGAAAATAGATGCTATCTGATGTAGGTAGAGAGACAATAATCGTTCTTCGATTCATCATGCAAACAACATGTCAAAATGATCTTCGTTTCTTTGTCGAAGGTTTTTTTCGCTTCTCATTCTTCTTGTTTTGCTGTTGAGCAACCACATATGCACAATCACATCGCCATACTACTCCCGTCAATTTGCTTTCAAAACAAATACTTTTCTCTCCATCATGCACAAAATGCACTCTCTTCATTTTCTTCTCTCTCTCCCTTTCTTTCTCGTCTTCATCTACACTCTCCATATATATATATATACATATATACACATACCTGTAAAGCAACATTGAAACGGTGGCTCGTCGCTCTGCATACGTTTCTTACCGACGACAACCCGAACAAAACTATTTTCAGGCACTACCATCGTCACTGTTGCTCGGTGTGCATTATAAAGTAAAGATGACATAGCTAGGCGGACGAATGAGGTATCCACTTCAAAATTCATGAATATGATGACATTAGAAGGGAGAGAAATTTCGACTTCACATCGACGACTACTGCTGCAGAAGGTGCTGCTGCTTCTATCGAGACGTAGATTGAATAGTTTGTGGTTATACTCAGTTATTGCTCATCATGGCACGGAAATAACATCATCATCATCATCAACAACACCAACATAATCAAACAGACGTACCACCTGAATAAAGACAGCCCTTCTCTGGTGTAGTCAAGACTAATTAGAAAAATGAGAGTGAGAAAGAGAGAGCAGCAGTGTGAAACCTAAAGCGTGACGTGGCTGTTCTCTCTCTCTCTTCTTGTTCTGCTTCTTGTGCGAGAGAGAGAGAGTAATGGCATGTGAAATAGAAAAAAAGAACTACGACGTTGCCACGAACATCATTATAAATCCCTCGTTAAAAATAGTTAGTTACCGTCCCGTCGAACTTACACTCGAGAGTGCTGGACAAAAAAAAGAAGCCATTTGTCATCTACGAATGTTTCAACGACCGACGACGATGACGATGACGGTGGCACATCGTCGACATTAGGCAGCACAAAATGGTATAGTTACGAAAACAAACAGACGCTTTTTTTGAAATCGAAAAGAAGAAGCGAGAAAGAGAGAATAAGGTGAAAGACTAATAATAGGCAAGAGAAAAGGGGAAGCACGAAAAAAAAGAGTAAAAGTGGTGCGGATTAGTTCTCTTCTCCCTCCTCTCTCTCTCTCTCCTTCCCCAATCGCACACGCGTCTCGCGCGCGCCATTATACGTTTCCTTTTTCGCGCACACGGCATCGACAACAGGACAGCAGGAGCACAACCATCCGTTGTCTTGATCTCCCAATCGCTCGATTAACGCCAATTTGTATCTCGATGTGTGTCAGATATTACTCGTCGAAGATATTTCTATAGAGAGTGTGCGACATCGCCATCGCATCTGTAGACAATCGGGTATAATAGAGAAAGCATGCATCGAAATCGACCTGATATGAGTATTATTCATATTCTTCAGGGAAAATCGTCGAAGCAGAGACATGATAAAACAATGCTGACTGATTAGTAATTTTTCGTCTTTTCCATGCTGGCTATTTTTTCTCTCTTTTTATTTGTGATCAATTTCCATGACGGAAATTAAAATGGTTGAATTTATGACTATTTGCTTACTGCTGTTAGCAACTGATGATACAAAAGAATTTTGGACAATAAATAAGATACGATTTGTACGATATTTTCTTAGAAAAATAAATAAAATAGAAGGTGATCTGAGAGCATGATCTTCATTATCGGGCAAAAAAGCAAAAGATTCCGTCGTATTGTTCCTTGAAATATATAGAATGGCATTGGAAAATTGAATAAGTCGGGTCATAAACGTTCTTCGGTAAAACTTTGGTTGAAGTACGTTCAACTCGTTACTCCTAAAAGCGGTTATTTTTATCAAAGTCGGTTAAGCAAATAGCACGCAAACTTATTAGTCGAGAAACGGAAATGAGACACAGGGCAGATCTCTTCTGGGTCAGCCACCACCTGCCTTGCTGTTAAAATCTTTATAGTTTCCCATTTTACCTTTTCGGATCCGCAAATTTCGTCAACAGATCGATGAATAACCGATGATATATATATATATATATGCGTCTCCGGGCATATTCTCGTACGAGCGTATGCTGTGAATGGCGAAGAGAAACGTTCCGGAAAATATCTCTGATATCTACTGATCCATAGGTCATTGCAAACTCACTCACGCATGATTTGGCAAACAACCAGGAAAAAAAACATACACACACGCGCGCGCGCGCGCCGCAGGAAAATAAGGCGCAAGAATCTCATTACGTACTTTTCCGCCTCGTGCATCGTTTTTCCTGTCGAAGAAGAGTAGGAAGGAATTTAGCGAGCCGACCACTTTTCAGACAGAATAGTTTTTAGATAATACTTTTAGCACCACTGTCAAGGTCGGCAACAATGATGTGGATAACTGATGATAATAACAACGACTTCTTTTGGCTGTTGATGGTCTGTATGTCTGTCTGCGTAGCAAGAAAAGACAGAAAGTGTTTCGGTGATGAGTAGAACCTTCCTAGTAGAACTCTGCTAATCAGTCATCTATCTATCTATCTATCTATTTATCCGTATATCCTGTCACTTTTCCTAAAATAAAGTGAGACGCGTGGCTCGTATACATAATCTATTATCCGAAAGACACACAACAGTAAGAATACTGACAGTCGTTCTGTATACATATATACATGTATAGTATATTGGAAAATGAATATCAATATCTCATTTGTTCTTTCTCTTGCTTTCGATGTCTCTGGATACATATATGCTGTTGCATTAATGACAAGCCAATCAATCGCCACCCCTCACATCATTACAAGGAAGTCTATCACATGTACACGTCATCATCGATCTTTGATCAATCATTGCACGCGCAGAATGGTGATCTTTGTGTCAAGGCAATAGGAGAGAAACAAATGCAGAGAAAGCGAGGAAAAACGGTATAGACAGAAACATCTGGTGGCCCACATATTGATATTCCTATAGTGTTCTAGTTCAAATGTACTCGCATGCGCACGCTTATGTGAGTATATGTCTTACCATCAAGACCGTATTGGCGACAACGATGGTGATGGCATCGAAGCATCATCTATAAATAGAGAGAGAGAGAGACAGAAAGAGCGTCAAAAGACGAGATAGAGATATCGATAGGGTAAACATTGTTTTCTCTTTCTTCTTTTTCTTCTCCTTCGCCTTTTTCTTCTCACACATACACCCAACATACAATCGATCGTCGTCGTCGTCGTCGTCCATGATCGACCCCTCGAGAACAACAACTAGGGTCTCGTCCAAAGTTCTTTTCATGCATCTGCCTAAATGCAATGAGTACACTTGCTCATCTTCACTGCATGCATGCACATCGATAGAGAGATAAAGATGAGAAAAGGTTGATTTGTTGTTGTTGTTCTTGTCCTTGTTCTTGTTATTATTATTGTGAACAATTGGAGCTTTCTTTTTCAAAAATAAAAAGATAACCAACCGATCGACCGACAAACATAAATAAAAGCAAGAACACACAAGCAAAACAGTCAAACCGAGCATGCTTCTCGGCTGGCGAATGCGCAGGATTTTAATCGGAAAAAGGAAATCGACGGGCGGGCGCTTGCCTACACGCCTCTGCACAGAGAAAGAGAGAGAGAGAGAAAAGAGAGAGAGACGCGAGAGGCGAATGTTGATTTTGTGCTATAGCAGGGTGTGCACAAGCGGTGTTTTCACTAAATCAACATCAGAGAAGCAAGCGCACGATGGATCTGTGTGTTACTACGATTGCCATGACTTACATCGGCAAGCAGACAGACAGACAAGAGTAAGATCGGAATGGTCACAGAAGAAGAGAGAAGAAAAGAGAATAATAGGGAGACTGAAAGCTGATGGATCCAGTTGCTTAGGCACATACACGAGCGTGTGTGCACTCACACTCTGCGTCTTCGTTCAAATAAACGCAACGACAGAAGGCGTTTAGCGCCGACATGGACAACAATATGTGTGTATGCATCAAACTAAGGGTAATTGAATTCAAAACTAGAGATATGATTTCAGCACGGATCGTACCGCGTCATCTGTTCTAGTCCTTGTGCTACCATTGATGCTTTGTTGTCGTTCTTCAACAAAGAAAGAACGATAGACAGTCAGATCGAACCCCATATTTGTCGACAAACAATCGATGACTGTTCAATAGGCGTCGGGGCCGGCCGCCATATTCTTGACAGAAGGAGAATAATAGAAGGAATGAAGAGGTTCATGCATTCCCTTCTCATCAGTGACGACTACATAAACAAACACCACTCACGCGAGACACATGATAGTTTCTCCTTCTTCTCTTTTTCTGTTACTCTCTTCATCTCGTTTTATTTTCACCCCTTTCTCGTCCTACACATTACCTGCCATGGGACACTTATTCGACAGAGTTCGTTGGAGTCTAATCACAATTAAAATTCAAGAATCTTACGGATTATCCTCATCGACCAAGCTACACCAATGAGAAAACAGAAATCTGTGAACAATAACAAACACACAAGAGACCGAGAAGAGAGAAGGAGAATGAGAGGCTCTTTGCTTTGTTTGGCAATGCTGCCAGCGACCGTCGACGTCCTTCCTTTTTTGTCTGCCTGCAGCTTCTAGCCATCTCTCTACAACGATCCGATTATGCCAACAATCTGTTTCTCTCTCACTCACTCTCTTTCTCTCTCTCTCTCGCTCCCTTTTCTCTCTCTTTCATTCAGGATTTTATCCTCGATTGAACATTCTCGATCGACTGTGCACACACACTCTCAGCTTTGCATCGCACAGGTCAGAGCTGTGTGTGTGTGTGTGTGTGCAACTACAACGATGATTCGAGCTATAAAAAAAAGAAGACAAGAACGAACGCGCGCAAAGAAAAGATCAGAAAAGAAAACGGGAAATTGAATGAATGGATGCATCTATGGCACGCCCAAAAAGGATTATACTCAACACTAACAACGAAGACGATGTTGCCTATCGTCACATGAGACTCAATATCCTGTTCGTTAACAATGCATGAATAATAAATCAATAAAAAATAGAAAAATAAAACGATGTAAAGTACCACAAAAATATCGCACACTTCAATCGACAAGTACATTCATGGTCCGCTTTGTGTTACCCAGATCTTCTTTTCAAGGTCTTACCGAAATTTTTTTTCTTCTTCTTCTCTCCTTCATTTCCTAATAAACTGGCAAAAAAAAGATCCTCATCCATTACGAACAGAAAATCTCTCTGCATCATAAAAAAAAAAGATTTGTTCGATTTCTTTTGTTGTTGCTTTCACGCACTGCACGATCGCAATCGATACAAACGACAGTCAAATAGTAAAAAAGAAAATAACAAGCGAAATCAACCGAGAAATTTACTGTGTCATACTTGGCAGTTCCGCTGTGACCACCATTGCGAGCACCGCCTCTGGCCATTTTCTCACTTACCTTATTGTACTTTGTTCTTTTTGTTGTCTCTGTCGTTTAACAATAGTTGAGGTAGTAGCACATATACAACATCCCATTCTTCGCTTGTTTTTTTTTCTCGTTTTTCTTTTTTTTTTGTCTGTCCTATCAGTTAGTCAACAAGAGACACAAGAACAATGCAATAGGCAGTGCGAGTGTGCAACCAGGATTTTATTCTCGACAACGTTTGTCACTATACCTCATTTATGGTATTTATATATGGCGAGGAAAGAGAGAGAGAGAGGAGAGCAAACGTTTTTTCTTCTTCTTCTTCTCGTCTCTTCTCAGTTGATAATCCAGCGTAGTTGAATCTCTGTTGTTCTTGCTTTCTATTTGACAAAGTCGTAAACTACAAATGATGAATCACGCATTTTTATATCAACATATCCAACAACTCGTTTGATCAAAAAAGAAATGACATTCCTAGACAGATCGGTGCGCATGTTTGTTTGTCCGATTATTCTTTATCAATGTCAAGATGATCAAATTCATTGAAAGTCTTTCTCTCTGAAACATTACAATGTCTGTTATATCGATTTAAATTCTTCATGTCTTTTGTTTTCTGAGCTAAAAATAAGATTTGAGATATGTACTTTTATCTTTATCAACATCAATACGCAAATAGAATAAAACAATTGAGATCATAAAATATTCCAAAGTAGTACAAGAGACGTAATTCTGCGAAGAACTATTTGACATCAATGATATATTTCGGGCTTAAATTTGCCTGTCTACTGTTTATAGTAAAAACGATAACAAAACAAAAGCTTTGTTATTTGTTTACAACCATAATTGCACGAGAGTTCCATCGAAAATGCTCTCGGTCGAAATCGTTTGAATACGTCGATGCAAATCGGACTGCCATTGAATGGATGAATCGATATTTTTGTCCAATTTGACATTCAAATTAATCAAAAAATGCAATTGTTCAATGATATTTCTCAAATTTTCTAGAAGATAATAATCGGACATGCGTCGATTCGATATGTCGAGTTGAAGATAACGAAGATTGAATAATTGTTTGAGAAAATGCAAAATATGATTGCTATCAAATGTTGGAATATCGGTTAATGTCAATTTGATGATCCGTTGACGTTGAGAGATAGTTTTGAAAACAAAACTAAAACAGATGAAGAATGATCAATGATGGCAAATTTCAAATTACTTTGTTGATCCTTTTCGATCGAAAATGGTCCAGTAAGAAACAGACAAAGTATTTATCAATGGAAGCAAATCGAGCAATGTAGAAAGATTTGTTTCTTCTCCTTTTTCAATTTTTAATATGTCTACAATGGGAAATTGTAATGGAACAAGATCGGATTCATTCATAGATGTTGTATTGAAATTAATGAAACATAATTCTCGAAGATATCGAAATGAGAATAATGTCGAACGGAGTATCTGTGTATTGAATGGGCCATTGCTCTCGATGATCAGACTATGTGCATAATTCTGAGGAAATGATAAACGTAGATCACTGGTTGAAATTTCGATTGGTTCCTTTTGCATATAGGGAATCGAATAAAAAGTGATACTCTCTCGTATAGGATTGGTAAAACAAGCGAATGACCAATTTTTTCGAAGAAAAAATTCTGTTCGAAATGAATCGATAGTCATTATTTCGTCATTAAAATTGCCTATCAGTCGAATATATAAATGAAATGTGCGGAGATTCATGAAGGGCAATAGCAGATTTTGCCATTGTTGACCATTGATCAATTCGGCGAGTTCACCTTGACGACTGAGCCCACTTTTAAGTATGAAAGCAAATTGAAAGGTGGTTCGTTCGTTCATCGTCCGACGTAGAACCTGTTCGAGATGATGAAATTGAAAAGCAAGTACAGATTCGATTGTCAAATGAAATATTTCGAGATGTGCCAAGAGTGAAACCGGATTGATATTAATCGATTGCATCTCATCGAGCATTTTCACTAGAGTCCGATCGCCACTTGTCCACCAACCGATTCGAACGGATAAACGATGAACATTTGGAATTTGACGAATAAGTAGAAGAAGATCAGTGACTAGACTCAAATTAACAGTAACATCGATTAGAGAATTCCAGATAATATTCGATGAAAGACGAGCTACACCTAATCCACATGGCATCTCAATTGAAAGTTTTTTTAGAGTAGAAATACTAAATAGTGAACCGACAATTAATTGCGTCCAATTTAGAAAATATTCATCACGAATTGCTGCAATTTGAACCGATAAAACCATCAGTTCAGGCAAAGACGAGAGAAATCCATTGAACAGAGTGGTTAGATCTTCTAAACCAGGTGATTCGATAAGGATCGTATTGACAGTTGAGAAACGACGACGATAGATATTATTGGATATCAATGTATTGAACAATTTCATCTGACCCGGAGTTTGTTTATTACCCAATTTAATGGCATACAATGGCTCATTATCGTTGGCAATCGGCAAAAGAACATTGAAGTAATACGTAAAATCTTCATGAGATAAATGGGTCAGATCGATCTGTTGTTTGAATGGCAAGAGTAGACGATCGAGACGTCGATGAGAGTCCATCAGAGCCTTCAATGCGTCGAATGAACTGAGATATTTGAGAATTTCGCAGAGAAGCTCATCGGGAAGATCGAGTAGATGCGTCATGCTAGTGATAGAAAAAAATTTACTCGATACCAAAGTCAGATGCTTAGTTGCTCGCTCGTTCGTTCGTTTATTTGCTCAACCAGCGAGTGACTCACTCAGATCAATGATTGGCCCAGAGCAGGTGGCGCTAATGAAAGAACGGATTTTCGAAAAACTCGAACTTCACCATCGAAACTTGTCCGGATTTCTATTTTCGCGATGCCTTGACGTATCGGCAGATGGCCAAATCGAAAACCATTGATTTCA
>OY998160.1:10859922-10889880 GCA_963921925.1 Sphagnum tenellum | reverse complement strand
ACTTGAGAGCCCTTGGGTGAACCCGGGCCAGTCCATTTAAATTATTTCTAAACATTACAAACATTTAATGCTTAGACTAAATCAGGGTGTCCGAGTTCAGATTTAACATTTTTTAACCCAAATACGGCCACTGAGAGGCCTCACTCAAGAAGGTCAAGGTACCAACATGGGTGCCGGTTCACCCTGCCTTTGAAGCTGTTAAAAACGATGCCATGTGGCGTTTTGAAATTTCAGATTGCGTTTTGAGCCTTCAGGCCTACCTCCGCTAACAAAAGTGAGCTCTGTCTTTATGTAACGAACCATCTGGTCTCATCCATGTAGGAAGGCAGGCCTGTTTGTATGTAACCGAGTCACCGACCGTCCAGGCTCGTCCGTGAACGAAGAAGAAGAAGGAGAAGTCGTGTCTGTATGCGAGCGAGGGCCCGACCGGTCAAGCTCATCCATCCATCGTCCACGAACCAAGGACGGCCTGCCTGTTTGCGAACGACCGACCGGCCGGCCGAGCTCATCATCCAGGACCGAAGCCGGCGTAAAAATAGAGAGCTAAAATTTAGGATTAAATGCAGTATGAAAATAAAAATAGAGAAGGATCCTTCCACGTTCTTGGGTTTTTACATTTCTACCATAACGTACTATAAAAATCTAGTGACTTAAATTCTTTTCTCAAAATCAATAGAAGACTGTATGCCACATGGACCAAATGAATTTAGAATCCTTTTCAGTTCTTTGTTTCATTCGCACATCCTTTCGCTTTGATGGGAAGCTCAATGATAGGGATTTGCTACCGTTTGTTAGGAGTGTCACAAATAAGGGTCTTCTTTGGATTTAACAACTCTTTATTCAGTTTTGCGTTGTACCCCACCATTTCCACTTGGCATCTCCGCGCCATGATCCAGAGTCGAAGGTTAGTTTAGTAAGAGATCCATAAAACAACTTTAAAGTGTTTACACCTAAACATGGTTATGCATAAATTCAAACTTTCTTTAGGGAGCCCATCAATATTCTTTTGCCTTTCACTAGGTTCTAGGGAGGTCGCTTTCACTCTACTACGAACAATGTGAAAAAGAATATAGGGTACAGTTTATTGAAAAAACTAAAAAAATATAACTTATTTAAACATAAATAGTGTGTCAATAATTCCTTTTGAAAATAGAATCAAAATGTACCTACAATATGCTTTAAATATGTCATTATTTCATAGCAAAATACCAAATTAATTTTTTGCTTCAAGTGGTTCCTAAAATATACAAGGAATCACCTCACTGGACACTTGTCTGGGTACAACGACCTTGATTTGGTTCCAACTTCATAAACTTTAATCCATTTGGGGATTTGATTTTGGTTTGAAAGCCGAACTCCAACTTAGGTCAGAGTTCAATTTGAAGTAAGAAAAACCCCACTTCGATTTATTTCAAAAAAATTAGAAATGTTTGGCCATACCTTATTATCTATTTCCCAAATGTGGGTATGTGACAGTGTCCGGAGGTCACGGGTACCCACTAGTAATGCTTATAAATGTTTTTGCCACGGTACCACTGCAGGTGCTAGTTCATCCAAACTCCTGATTGAGGCCTCTTAGTGCATATATTTAACATGCAAAATCATAAATCTGGACTTCAGACCACCCAGCCCATCAAATTAGGCCACCTGGCTCTGTGAAATTTCGGATCGTGTTCTGAGCCCTCAGGCCTACCTCCGCTAACAAAAGTTCCACGAGGGCGATGCAACCGACGACATACAAGATGCATCGCAATACCGGATGAACTAGAACAGCCAAAACCCACAAGGACGATGTCCATAGAAGTTCCCTTGATATTTTCAAGTCTTTTTCAATGAACCAGACAAGATGCAGACTGAATTCAACCGGCCTAATATTATCACCAAGGGCAAACGGGACATTGCTGTGAAGTCAGAGAGGAACACCACTGACCGTGTCCGATAGGTGAGATGCGGTTGCGTGACAAGTTAAGCACCCGCAACCGAGTAAGTTCCCGTAAGCCTTCAATTACTACAATTTTTGTTGTGTGACAGGTCAAGTGAGTGCAGACTTCGTGGAAGCGATCCTGGTGTTAGACGGACTGCAACAAAACCAAAAAGATTTCATTGGATCTCGCAGAGTCTCGAAACCAGTTGTTGGTAAATGTGACCAGGATCCCCTAGCATCCTCAAATAAACTTGGCACGTCCAGTTCCAGAATGCGGCAGTTAAAACCTAACTCCCACAAGAGGTACATGATCGATAAGACTTATCATCCGAGACCACGTTTTGACTACGGAGTATTTTGCGATTCTGTTCGTGATATAAAGGGCATAAGCATGTGTTTTGAATATGGATCCTACGTCAGCGACCTTACATTGGTAATGCTAACCCCAATCATCGTGGCTCAAAACAAACAAGATCGTTCAGCTGTCTCACTTATACAAAATAATCTCCCGGAGAGAAGAGCAGCCTGCCGGACCCGAGGCGCTCAATAACCAGATTTGTACAAGTCATCAATAGCCGACCTGATGCTTACTGAGCAGGGAAATACAGCACAGTTCCAAATAAGGAAAACAAAAAGTTCCACAAGGGCGATGCGACAGACGACATACAAGATGCATCGCAATACCGGATGAACTAGATGAGCAAAACCCAGGAGGACAATGTCCATAGAAGTTCCCTTAATATTTTCAAGTCTCTTTTCAATGAACCAGACAAGATGCAGACTGAATTTAACCAGCCTAATATTGGGCCTGGCACCTTCGATCGTGAAGGCTGACGAGAACGTCGCCTCGACTCGAGAGGCGAGGCGGCGTCTCACGTGAGGTCCTGAACGGAACGGTCGTAACAGAGCACTGAACCACCAGCTTCCGGAAACGGCGCCGGCGTGGATAATCAAATTTGATTTGAGATAAATCGCCAGAGGTTTTGCTGGTGGTCTCTCTCTCACTCGTGGCTGGAAAAGAGTTCTCGTTGCAAGCATTTCCCACTTTATCACGCAGCAGGCTGGGCACTTGTCGCGTGCGGGATTTCAAGAAGCTCGTGTTGCAGGTGGGGTGGGTTGGGTCGCAGTGGGGCTGGGGGCCTGGGGTCTGGACGTTTTTTGTGAGCGACAAACAAACAAACAAGCAGCGAAAGCACACAGGCTAGGCACTTTCTTGTTGGGCTCGTGGTGGTGGTGGTGGTGGAGTTCCTTGATCTTTGCACCATCATCGTCTCGGATAGAGCTACTAGGCTAGGCACAGGAGGATACCCGGGGTGTTCGTACCTTAAGGTGTTTTCCTCACTAACCGGCCAACACTGGTATCTGGAAGTATTTAAACTGTATTTGGAGGGTACATTATATCAACGAATGGGTTTAGGGTTTAGGGTTTAACCCAAACCCTAAACCCTCATATCCCTCTTGCAAAAGTGCAAGAGTATTCTTACACCTGCTCCACTAGGCAGGCCTCATAAGTTTACGGATTTGGCAAAAACCCTTACGAATATCCATAAACTAAGCTCCGGCGCCGTCCATAAACTAAGAAGGACTGTTTTCTCGCGGTTTCCCACAGCATGGGTTGTGCACCGGTGTCGTTCACAATCATCGATGGTTCGAAATGTCGAAGAAGCCATGTGGCTTTGTTTTGAGAATAACATTTTCAATCCCTATGTAGATTTGTAATTAATTTATATGGATGATTAGTCGAAATGCAGAAAATATGAACTTTTAAAGTTGAAAACATGAGTTGCTATGTTTAGCAAAGAACGAGGTTATGGTTGAAGTTTATAACTCGATCTTAAGCTTGTTAGGGACTTGGGTCTTAGTAAAATAATGTATTATGGAGAACAAATTTGAACCCTTTTGCATCACATCAAACAATATTAAGTCATGAAACTTTTGATTTGTTGAAAAAATGATGGCACATGTTGAAAGTTTACACACCCATCTTGAATAAGATCTCTAATTATGCTAAGTTTGTAAATGGGAAAATAACCCATGGTTGATAAGATATAATGATGACATTGCGATTGAGTGCAATGTGACTTGTATAAAAATGGAACGAACTTTCATGGATTTTTTGTGTTTTGGAGGTCAATTTTGGTCCACCCACCGGAAGGATTTACACATATGGGTGGCGTCCATAAACTACCTTAGTTTATTTAGTTTATGGATATCCATAAACTAAGCTTGGGTGGTGTCCATAAACTAGCTTATTTTATTTAGTTTCTGGATATCCGTAAACTTATGAGCCCTGACTATAGGTGTAAGATATCTCGCACTTTTCTTCCGGAGCATGTGTGACCTCTGTCCCCTCCTATGCCTTGTGAACTGCATATGTTCAAGATTCATGATAACCTTCAACCTTGTGCTTTAAAAATGTCGTGTGAATGTCTTCTACCCAGGTAGTAGAGTAGTCTCCCGCTTAAGTACGCAACTTGAACCTACATGGTTTGTGCGTACCTAGCCAGTAGGTGCGTACTTTAGATTTGCAGCTCCCAAGTCGCTTACTTTTGGTAATCTACTTTGCAACTACAGGCTACCTATTGAGACACAATCACATTACCTTGTCCCTTACGGCAAGTTCAGTGAAATGTTTCCATGAAGTCTCACAAGTTAGGACACATGGTGGACATTCCTGAAAATGTGGGACCAAATGAAAACTAGGTACATTATTGGGTGGTCCCTCCTCCCTCAGAGAGACAAAGCCACGAAAGAAAAAAACTACTTTACTTGAACTAAGTTGACTTCTCCATTTTCCTCTTTAAATTATTCCTTTGTACATTTTCGAAATCTACTGTGTGTTTATTAATAAAGTTTTGCAGGGTTTCACCACTTTACCTGATGTTGGGGTGATGCACCTGTCGTGAAGCATTTCTATTTCTTAAGTGGGTTTTGTCTCTTCTTCTTCTTTTTTTTTCCCATTTTGAGTTCTACAAAAAAGATCCCACTTGAAATCTGTGTTTTTTTGGTCCTCCATATTAAACCAGTGTTGGGCGGTTCTCCCCTTTTTCAAATAAAGAACTAGTGTGTAGGGTTGAGTACACGGGACCCTTCACAAGCGGTTCCCAGAAAATCAAAGAACCAGTTTAGATCCTTGACCAGCAGTTCTCAAAATAAACCCAAAACTAAACTAGAGGTTCTTCTGATGATTGTATGTTTTTGCAAAAAACTTGAACCAGAGCTTCTGTGATTGTGTCAATTTTGTGAAATCCTGAACCAGAACTTCTGCAATTCCGAAATTTTTCAGAAAATTGGAAGCATAGATCATTTTATCTCTAAAATTTATTAAAAACGTACACCAGAGGTAATTAATAATTTTGAACCCTAATTTTTTTGCCAAAAAATGCGTACTTAATCGGGATGCGTACTTAAATGGGTGCGTACTTAAGCGGGAGACTACTGTAGACATTCCCACACCATGCGGCCGGTCCTATATGATGTGAACACATAAAACACATGTAATGTAACCTCCTACACAAAGCTAATATTGTGTAGAGTGCATGCATGGTCAGTTAACGGGGGGCCCTCTAGGAGCACACCCGAGTGATTTACTTCCTGTTGATTCCCCTACTGTGAAGTAAATTGTGGGCGGGCAATGGTTGTTGCCACCTAAGGTGAACAAATAAAACAAACCATTCGGCTGCTCTTTTCACATGTAGCTGTGTCTGCTAGTCACAAGTGCCTGATTATGTATACACCTACCTTTTTTTTAAAACAGTTACAATCTACAGAAGATTGACAAAAGTCAAACTACTTCTCCAAGACCGAGAGAGCACACAAGGGTAGTGCTGGTGAATAAATACTCCTGCACTTCTACGGGATGCTGCAAACACGAGTCTTAACACAGTTTGTACCCAGGTTGTTAACGTGCAATTGAAGGAGGGTAGTTGCCACCATTTAGTGACTTACCAAGGCTGCCTCCCCGAAATTCTGTCTCCCCGAGCGCATGCCAGCCATCCCAAACATGCCACATACCGTCCATTTGAATCGCGTAGTATTTCTGGAGCTGTCGAACCATAAAGCTGTCTGAGCTCAGATTACACATTTTTGGGGCTCAAGATGGCCCCTAAGAGGCCTCACTCAAAAAGGTCAAGGTACCAACATGGGTGTCGGATCACCCCGGCCAACTTGTGCCACCTACACCGATGACCGGTTGGAACCCTTCCGGTTTCCTTTTGAAGTGTGCTAAATGATGCCACGTGGCACTCCAAAAATTTAGATTGCGTTTATTGACCTCAGGCCTACCTGCACTAAAATCCCTTATATTTGGGATTTTTGTTTTTTTAAGGGCAAATTTTCCCCCCATAGAAAAAGGATGCCCTAAACCTTGGATAACATTCTTTTCCAATTTTGCGATGTATCTACTTTGGCAATGATCCACAGTTCTAAACCCTAGCAAATTTTGATTATCGACAAAGTAAAGTAAGAAAGTAACAAATCAAAATGGAATTTTATGGTTCTCTAAATAGGTGTTTCCTAGAGTTTTATAGTTTCCGTTTTCGTGGGTCTTCTATAAATACTTTCCCATTGGTTTTATTATTTTCTTTATTTATTTATTGTGCTTGCTCGAAAGGTTGGTTTCATATTCAATATTTCATTGGTGGTTTTCGTTTTCTACGATGTTTGCAAAAACTATTTTTCTGTTGTGTATTTTTTCATTTTATTCTCTATGGTTGTTTTATAAATTTTGGAGGTTTAAGTTTTCAAATAAAGCGTAGTTTCTTCGCCTTCTTTTTCTTCTTCCGATTTTTGTTGTTTATCTCATTTTGTAATGTTTTATTTTTCTTTTACAACAGTTTTTTGGGTATTTATAACTTTTGACAACCTTATATTTATTTTTTTAATATTATTAGGTTTTTTTTCTTTTATTTTGATCTTTCAAATATGTATTTAGATTGATAGCACTTATAAGATTTCATACATGTACCTACAATAGTTCCTCTGAACTATGCTTGAATTTATGATTGCACATAACCTTAAACCCCTTTGGTTTGACTTGTCGTTCGCACGAGAGCCAACACAAATTTCAATAGCGACATGAACTATATTCAAAAATCAACCTGGATTGCGAGATCTTTTGCATGACTCCTACGTCCCATTCCGTTTGCCCTGACATAAAGCATGCCCTGTTTATGAGCAAATCCTAAGAACATTTATGTTGATAATTCTAGAAAATAATCCGAATGACTAAAAATGTTGCATGCAAAATTTACACAGGGCCAGTGATAACGTTGTAATCAAAATGGATGATCTCACGTAAATTATTTTCTACCAACTATGATTAAAAGAAAATGTGAACGAGATTTTTTGCTTGTCCTTCATAATGCTAGGATCTCCCGTGAAAGGAGGTAAATAACCTCTGAGAATCCTATGATCCCGAACGTATCGTTGCAAGCCGGCCAAGATCTCTTGCCTTAAATGAAACAGACCTCAAGGTAACTCAATACAATATAAAAAGTTGCACAACGTGGTCGACTCATTCAATCATTCACGTAAAGGTTGTTTTTGGCAAGTAGTTGATACATACTTGAGTCGCACTGCTCTTGTTCCTTTTGTGCTCAACTCTCAAGCTTGTGTGTCTACAAAGGTGCGTAATTAGTTTTTTTTTTTTTGTGATCGTCAATCCTTTTGATGGCAATGCGTTCATCATCGATTGTTGTTGGTTTTTTTAGCGTTTATGATCTAACAAGAGGCGTCAAATTTATATCCATTTGTTTCTAAATATTTTGAGTCTGATAATCATATTTTCTGTAGATGGGAGAGCCCGAAGCTACCAACCTGATGGACATGCCGTCGGAAGTTCGAGCTAACATCCTTAAGTTTTTATGGGCCGATGAATATGATGCATGGGAATATAAGGAGGATGGTCGTGTTTTAATTGTTGACCTACATAAGTTGCTTGCCCCTGCTACTGATGAGTGGGAAAAGCAAATGCCAGACATTCTGGCCCATGTTCACCTCGGGGTGGTTGACCATCTCGTCATCCTGGCATACATAGAAGGCACACATAGATCTCCAGGATGTTGTTTTACAGTGTATCACCCAATGTGCGTAGAATGGTTCCCAGAACTTAATGAGGTGGTCTGCAATCCACCTCCGAACATGCAGGTGACCATTAAAACGCATGGAGACGAAATCCCTGAACCGCATCCCGACGACATATGAACCGCTTGGTGACGACGTTGAGCCATATGTTTGGGGGGCGTAATAGTAATCGTTCATTTGTGTCGGCATGGTGAGAAAAAATGCTTGTGATAGTTAATCTTTTTGCAAAGGATTGATTGCAGTGTAGATACTTGATGCAAAAGCCATGTAAAGTTTTAAAAAAATGAAGATTGTTCATTGTTGTAAGAATTTCGAAAAAAATACTTGTAATGGCTTTGCAGTATGTTTTTGTTTTGTTTTACACGCATCAAGTGTAATTTTTTAGTGGAGAAACATGCTGTTGTAAAAGGTCCTAGAACATAAATTAAACCTTTATTACTCTTAAAATTATTCACCATTTTT
Organism: Sphagnum tenellum; assembly: GCA_963921925.1. Classification (NCBI taxonomy): domain Eukaryota; kingdom Viridiplantae; phylum Streptophyta; class Sphagnopsida; order Sphagnales; family Sphagnaceae; genus Sphagnum; species Sphagnum tenellum. The sequence continues at coordinate 10,881,410 of OY998160.1, read as the reverse complement.
ATTTATCCTTTAAAGTTTTTTTTTTTTTTGTGTGCTAATTTTTAAACAATATATATGTATATTAATGAACTAAACCCTAGATGCCATTTGTCAAGTCCATTTTTAGGTTGATTATCAGGTGTCAGATAATAAGTTTACCATCGAAAAACACATATCTACTAACCATACGTTTACATATTTTATCGATATCATTCACAACTTATCGTCCCATCATGTTGGTCTCTGAAACCCATTCAAATAAAATTGTTTTCAAGCATTATTCTCTCGACAAAAAAACATCATGAAATATAAAGATCTCACCATAAGATGTCAAGAAGTGAAAACTTGTCCAACAACCCTAAATTCTACTCCTATTCCATTTTCCAAAGTTAGACAATTCCTTTCTTTTTGTCTGGCAACCATTACAACTGATCAGTGAACACAATAAGTTATTTATGAAACTAAGAATAAACCATTAATTTGACATTCATAGACATTCACATGGCATTTACAAGTCCACTAGAATTTTAGGAATCCATCTCACTTAAGCATTGATTTAGTGTGATTAAATTACATGCATCAAGGTGAGAAGAAGAGAGCTCGCCAAGAACTTGGTGACCAACGAGCTGACGGAATTACCAATGAGCACCGGGTAAAATCCGGCCCCCATCAACATTGCCTAACCAAAGAGCTCAAAAACAATGTTTGTGGGGCCTCCCCTCATAGCCTCAGAAATTATGCATGTGAGTAGGCTTTTGTTGAAATAGATTTCCAGATTATTATTTGTTACTAGTGGGTGCCCATGGCCGATGGCCACCTTGAAGTCCCCCGTGGGTGCCCGTGACCTTGGGTCACCATGCAGTTTTATACTTTTCATTTTTTCTTATCTTTTGCTCTTTATTTGGTCCCTGCCCTGCCCGCCCTTTTATTTTTTCTTATCTTTTACCCCTTATTTGGCCCCTGCCCTGCGCGCCCTTTTATTTTTCCTTATCTTTTACTTTTTATTTAGCCCCTGCCCTGCGCGCCCTTTTATTTTTTCTTATCTTTTACCCCTTATTTGGCCCCTGCCCTGCGCGCCCTTTTATTTTTCCTTATCTTTTACTATTTATTTGGCCCCTGCCCTGTGCATTTGTAGTCTGACAAAATTCCAGGAATCCATTTCAGGAGAGCATCGATTTAGTGTGACTAAATTACATGCATCGAGGTCAGCAGAAGAGAGCTCGCCAACAATTCGGTGACCAATCAGCCGACCGAATCACCCACGAGCACCGAGTAGAACCCGGCCCCCACAAACATTGCCTAACCAAACAGCTCAAAAACAATGTTCATGGGGCCTCCCCTGATAACCTCGCAGATTGTGCATGTAATCCAGCTCCTCTTGAAATGGACTCCTAGAATTAATCCTTATCAACCAGTGAATGCAATAAGATAACCATGAGAATGAGAACAAACCTGGAATCATGCGCACACAGCCATTCCCATGGCATTTCCAGGTCCGACAAAATTCCAAGAATCCATTTCAGTAGAGCATCGATTTAGTGTGACTAAATTACATGCATAGAGGTCAGCAGAAGAGAGCTCGCCAACAATTCGGTGACCAATCAGCCGACCGAATCACCCACGAGCACCGAGTAGAACCCGGCCCCCACAAACATTGCCTAACCAAACAGCTCAAAAACAATGTTCATGGGGCCTCCCTTGATAACCTCGCAGATTGTGCATGTAATCTAGCTCCTCTTGAAATGGATTCCTAGAATTAATCCTTAACAAACAGTGAATGCAATAAGATAACCATGAGAATGAGAACAAACCTGGAATCATGCGCACACAGCCATTCCCACGGCATTTCCAGGTCCGACAAAATTCCAAGAATCCATTTCAGTAGAGCATCGATTTAGTGTGACTAAATTACATGCATCGAGGTCAGCAGAAGAGAGCTCGCCAACAATTCGGTGACCAATCAGCCGACCGAATCACCCACGAGCACCGAGTAGAACCCGGCCCCCACAAACATTGCCTAACCAAACAGCTCAAAAACAATGTTCATGGGGCCTCCCCTGATAACCTCGCAGATTGTGCATGTAATCCAGCTCCTCTTGAAATGGACTCCTAGAATTAATCCTTAACAACCAGTGAATGCAATAAGATAACCCTGAGAATGAGAACAAACCTGGAATCATGTGCACACAGCCATTCCCTGGGCATTTCCAGGTCCGACAAAATTCCAAGAATCCATTTCAGTAGAGCATCGATTTAGTGTGACTAAATTACATGCATCGAGGTTAGCAGAAGAGAGCTCGCCAACAATTCGGTGACCAATCAGCCGACCGAATCACCCACGAGCACCGAGTAGAACCCGGCCCCCACAAACATTGCCTAACCAAACAGCTCAAAAACAATGTTCATGGGGCCTCCCTTGATAACCTCGCAGATTGTGCATGTAATCCAGCTCCTCTTGAAATGGATTCCTAGAATTAATCCTTAACAAACAGTGAATGCAATAAGATAACCATGAGAATGAGAACAAACCTGGAATCATGCGCACACAGCCATTCCCTGGGCATTTCCAGGTCCGACAAAATTCCAAGAATCCATTTCAGTAGAGCATCGATTTAGTGTGACGAAATTACATGCATAGAGGTCAGCAGAAGAGAGCTCGCCAACAATTCGGTGACCAATCAGCCGACCGAATCACCCACGAGCACCGAGTAGAACCCGGCCCCCACAAACATTGCCTAACCAAACAGCTCAAAAACAATGTTCATGGGGCCTCCCTTGATAACCTCGCAGATTGTGCATGTAATCCAGCTCCTCTTGAAATGGATCCCTAGAATTAATCCTTACCAGAAAAAGATTTTTCCGACAACCATGACAACGAACCAGCAAATGCAATAAGATAACTATGAGATTAAGAACAAACCCAAGAATCAAGTGCACACAAACATTCACACAGCATTTACAAGCATTTATCGACATTTACAAGGACTTCGAAAGACAAAGCAAAGATCATTGCCACGATGTACTTCTAAAAACTCGCCGACTCTCTAGAAAGAACATAAAAGAAAGGGAAGAAAATATAACCACTCATCTTGTTTCACAAACACTCACCCGATCTCACAAATGCCCGTACTTCGGCATCCCAGAACAAGTGCAGCTCGAGCCTGGTAGATGTCTGCACTGCCCTCTCAACAAAGCTCGCTGCCGGTATCTTAATCTGACCACCGTAAACCCTAAACGCACATGGGCTCACCCTTCCATGCATCTTTTCTTCCAACCTCTTCAATGTTTTCTGTACACAGTCCCTAGATGCCTGCACCAGATGAAAGAATTAAATCACAACCAGGTAAATTCAATCTTGATACTGAATATTAAAGTTTCAACTGAGTGGCTAGCACAGACATCATTGAGCCTCCAATATGACAAAAAAGATATGCTCAAAGTTGAGTGCCACAACCTGTTTTCCATCTTGGACTGTAGTCAGAAAGTAATGACTACAAGAGCAACAACACTATCTTGACAACAACTTCTCAGAGGTAACTGGGCTTCCTGAGGATTGGCATAAGCTAGATTGGAACATGCACATCAACTCTCAGTGTGAGCAGGAACTAGAGGCCACCAACCAACAGGTTTCTGAGCACAAAGGTTTTCAGAAACTGGGAAGGTTTTTGAGAAGGAGCATGGAGGGTGCAAAGGGAATTTGGGCAAGAAACCTGTGGTGCAAGTTCATGGATTCCTACTTTCTTAATGCTCTCACCCTTTCCATTGCATTGACGCACTATAAGAAGCAAAACACAAAACAAACCCATGAGCACATTATGAATGTCTAGCTCTATTCTCTCTAGAAGACTCCGTGAGGGCAACAAGCATGGAAACGGCCAATAACATCACGAATAACCAAAGACATGCTAGATACTTGTTCTAAGAAAAAGCTATCCATCTTTCAACCTAATACACATCAGAAAGGTGAAATGAAATTAACCATACCTCCTCAGCCTCAGAAACCACCTCTACCTTTGCATCCTTCTTCAGTGACAAACATTTCTCTCGCACCTGCACCACACAAGTCATTAATTTGTTCGCTCATGTGTTCAATTCCATAATTACTGCCTATCAGGCTCATGTCATTCTGTAGCAATCCTGAGAAGACCTAATAGACCTGGAGAGCAGATTCCAGAGCAGAAGTCAGATTGTAGACTCACTGGTAGAAGTGAACAATTCTGTTTATATCAGTGTTAGAATCATGGTTTCTCCAGGAGAAAGCGGCAGTAGCTACACAGAGCTTGAATTTAAAAGAGCGATAAGCAGTGACAAACTGTTAATGAAATGACACATGGTTCACTTAAATTTAGCAACACGTACATGGTACAGATATACTAGTACCTAAAGGAACAATACAGTATTTTCATCTAGACCTCTCCGGCTTACCTGGTCATAATGCAGGCTGGCCTTATCAAACCGCTTTCGAACTTCCTGCACAAATGTACAAAGTTCAAGATCAGGACAAAACATTTAAACTGTTGATGGATAGTCCTAGACTACAAACTTGAGTTCACACCAAACAGAATGGACAGGCCACCCACATAAATCATGGAAATTCCGTCTTATAGCACCAACCTAGTAAATTTTATCAGGTAAAATACAAGTTCATAGCTTGAATTGTTTACTGAGTTAGAGTTTAAAATCATGCTTTGTCAGGGATGACCACATTTGGAACATGGATCTATGTGCAGCCAGCAAACTACTGTGAGACTACTACAGTTCCTCCATGATTAGCAGTGGGATTGCTCTTGTAAGTGACTACAAGACTTGACCAAATAAGGCAATCAAACAGCTACTGCAAGGAACAGATTGTGTCTTCCTCGCAGCAACAAGCAATTAAAGCCCAATGGGCACCATCACCACAGCTATGAAATGAGAATCGTCAGCCCAGCCATATCCTCAGTTGAAAGCTCTTCACCAACCTTCACAGTCTGCAATCCATCACCACCAAGCAGAGAAACTGGGTCATCACATGTAAACCTTGTGCTAGCATCTACTTTAGGTCGGATTGAGTACTGGACTCATCTAAGCTGCTGTTATATACGCCACCACACCCAGGTCAGTGGCTCTGATTGGACCAGGATGGGGAAGCATAATGTTGCATAGTTTCTCTTGGAAAGAAGAGACACACCTTGACATCTTGAAGATCGATGCTCACAAACTGCATCAGACGTAAACAGACATGGTTCTCAGAGACGACATTGAGAAGTATTAAAACTGGTGTCACATTGCAATACAGCAGACAGAAATTCCAGACTGTTTCCAAACTGCAACACTGGTTCACAAGATAACCTGGTCACTCATTCACACAGAAATCCAACCATGTGAACCAAAAGGCATCAAAAGACAGTGTTTCCCCATCATGGTAGCCATCAACAGACATGGCTTCAGAGTGGCTCCTATAGAAAGATATGCAGGGCAAACTTTACAAATAGACACAGCTTCGCAATGTCCAATCAATTGTCGTCTTTGCATAATACAACAGCTGGAGCGAGCTTCTCTGGAGCGAGCTCCGGAGAGCTCCGGTGTAAGAGCTCTCCGGAGCTCTCCGGAAAAGCTCTCCCGTGTAAGAGCTCTCCGGAGCTTCTGCAGAGCTCCGGAGCTTCTCCGGAGCGAGCTTCTGGAGCTTCGGAGCTCTGGAGCTCTGCAGAGCTCCGGAGCGCTGCAGCTTCTGCAGAGCTCCATAGCTACAGAGCGAAACCCAGCTCCGGAGCTCCAGAGAAGCTCCAGAGAAGCTCCGGAGAAGCTTCAAGATAGGGACTTTCAGAACCAAGAAGAAGAGCAAAGCAAAGCAAAAAAAAAAGAAGCGTTGCAACGCAGCACAAAAAAAAAAACAAAAAAAAAGGGCGACGGCAGCGTGGAGCTCCGAGCTCCACGCTCCAAGCTCGTGGAGCTCGGAGCTCCACGCTGCAGCTCCAAGCTCATGGAGCTCGGAGCTCGGAGCTGCCCGAACTTGTAACTCCTTCTCCAAGCTACACGAGCTTGGAGCTGCAGGGCTTGGAGCTACAGCTCCCAGCTCGTGGAGCTCGGAGCTGCGCTGCTCCGAGCTCTCAGCTCCACGAGCTTGGAGCTGCGCTGCCCCGAGCTCCGAGCTCCACGAACTTGGAGCTCCAGCGCAGCTCCGAGCTCTGGGCTCCACGAGCTTGGAGCTGCAGCTCCGAGCTCCACGATGCAAGATAAAAAAGAAGAAGGGAAAAAAGCTTACCTTGAAGCTCTGGCGCTCCCGCTTCAGGAAAAAAGCTCCAGCTCCGGCGCTCCAGCTCCCGCGATGGTGCTCCTGCTTTCGCTGTGGTGCTCTGGCGATGGGGATTGGAGGTAAGACGTTGGAGGTAGGTAGGAGGGGGGAGGTAGGAGCGGGTAGGTAGGAGGTAGGAGGGGGGGAGGAAGGTAGGTAGGGTTTAGGGTTTAGGGTTTAGGTTTCAGGGTTTAAGCATCCTTATCTATCAACCTCCATGGTTTAACTTTCAATATTTTGAGATAAAAAATTTGTAATCTTTTTCAATTCACTAAAACACATTTATCCAAAAAAGTTTCAATATATTTTTGTCAAAAACATGACAAAATTTGTTAGGAAAAAAGATACATTGTGAATGTAAATATAAAAATCCAATTTGGGCTCCATGTTGTTTCACACTTCTAGTGATGATGATTAAATTATTTTGTGTGGACATAAAAAGTTTGATGTAATTAGTTTTATTTTTTCAAAAAATAAAATTTTGTAAATTTCACTATATGTCATTTTGTTCCATAATTTTTTTATATGTTTTTGATTTGCTAGGAAAAATGCCAACAAAAGTCCGACTCATTAAAGAAATTCACAATAAGATATAAACAATGCCAAAATAATAATAATAAAATCCAAAGGGTGTGAAACGAAAAAATTCAAAACAGACAAAAACCATGGAAAAGGTGCAAAACAAACAACAAAATATAAACACACAAGAAACAACAATTCTAAAATGAGTTTTGATTTATAACAAATTATAATATGAAATGACTCTGAAATTGTCACAATGACGATCACTAAAATACTCATCCTACATAAACCAAGTAGTGTGTGGCCCGTGCCTAAGGCACAGGTGTGTGTGTGTCAGGGAGGAGAAGCAAATTTTCTTTTTGGCACAGCTACAGTACCCAAAATCAGCAACGACCATACCAAAAACTTTCCGAAAAGTAACTGCTGATAACTTCCCTCAGTGGGTGTTCTCTGGAGCAAAAGTTGCCGAGCTCCGTCAATGTCAATGGGACCCGGACCCGGCCCCACACCCCGTTCTTGACGTCGGCTATCTCGTGTCTCTGTTCCGGGCTAGAATGTCCTAACCTAATTTCGTCCAATAGCTTTGCCCACAGATTGGGAACAGGAAATTTCGGCCTCCGATTAGCGCCGGGCCTGGTCGGCCTGAAACCCGAGCTCCGTCAGGGACATAGTGAATTTATGGATAAGATTTTCTGTGGGACCTTTTTCATTATTTATTTTAAACATGAAGGTTTTCCTTCATGTCTCTTTGCTTCTTCTTTATTTTCTAAAAAGATTTAAAAATAAAATAAACCCCCTCCCCCTCCCATCCCCCTTCAACATATTTTTTTTTAAAAAACCCTGACCCTCCTACCCACTCAACAGTGAAAAAAAAAAATTCGAAAAAAAACATGGGCCTTTCCCTTCCTCCTTCCACATGTCAAATGAAGGAGAAAAATAAAACATAAACTTGAACGCCTCCCCCTCCCCCTCAACACTAAAAGAACTAAAATATATATAAATAAAGGCACACGCCTTCCCCCTGAACAATGAATATAACTAATAAAACAATTCCCCTGGCCCTTCTCAACACTTTATGAAATTTACAAGCAGTAAAAAAAAGTAACAAAAGTAACAAACTTTACCCCTTTCAGCAGGGAAAAGTAACTTACAAAAGTTTACTTTTATTAGCGGATTTAATGGCCTAGGGGAAAAAATCATTTTTAAGGGTGAGGGCCAATCAACCTGCGCCAAATCAACAAAAAAGACCCCCCTTTGGCGCCATCTTAGATGGGAGGTTGCCCATTTGAAAGGTGTAAAAGGCTGAAAAATCAAAAGCCCGCGAAAAAGTAAACAAATACTTACGAGTTTGCACATAGGGAACACTGAGATGATGAGGGCAATTTTTTTTGAACTGATGGACTGGGGTTAATTATGAACTGCCACTTTAGTTAGTTTTGTTGGCATCCTTTTTGGCCATCTCCCATTATTTGGCCCCTTTTTGACCCCATTCATGAATAAATTGCCTTTGTTACACTTGCCAGTTCTTGAGTAGTGCCATTTTATGGTAAGTTAATGTGAAACGTGTTAAAATTGGGCGTCTAGCTACGTCTAGGGGCTTGGGGGGTTGGCAATCAAACCTTTGCTTCTCATCAAATCTGGGTGGTTTAAAATGGGCTTTTGGCCAGCTCTTTGTACTGTAAGGCCAAATTTGGTTCTTGACCAGATTTGTGACGGGAAAAACCAAATAGGTATAGCTCAAATGAAAGGGAAAATGTTCCCTCTCCCCTTTTTTCGGGCCTTTGAGCTTTATGACCATTTGTCCCTTTCCTCTTTCTTTTCACTCCCATCCTCTTTTGTTGTCATAAAGTTTGGTGGGTTTACATCATTTGTCTATGGACATGGGGAAACCCATCCTATCACCTTTGCTGGACGTGTTCATGTTAGGAGTTCACTCTTTAATGGTGATTGTCAATTAAGTTTGTGTATAATGAATAATACATTGTCAATGTCGGTAGCGAGAGAGAGATATTTAGATGCGAATAATTTTAAGGTAAGCTTTCATTTATGTGATACTTTTAAGGTAAGTTTTCATACACATGGACCTCCAACATTTATTTTACATGCAAAAGGATATGCTTTGCATTTGAGGTCATGCTAGCAAAATATTCAGGAATTCATTGAATTTGCTCTTGATTTTAAGGACCATTTTTTGGTAGTAGGTCTTCACTAATATGTAAGTTGTTTCTAAGAGGGAAATTTGCAAAAATTCAGAATTTAAATACATATTTGAAATGAATTAAAACTGCCCCCTTTTGTGGAAGAGCCCGACGCTTATTTATGAAGCTCCCCCGAAGGAGCCGTTGAGGAGGCTCGCTAAACCCTAAACCAAAACCGAAGCCCTAAACCCCCTAAACCCTAAACCATGGATACGAAAAGATAAATTAATGTGTGCCTTTCCATGTCCACGATTATTTATATTGATTAACATTAAATTTTTTACGTCGACATAAAAAATAATGATGAATTTTTTATATTATATTGATTAAAATTAAACGTATGAATCATATCAAATTTTCTACCCTTATATGTTACCCTTAAAATAAAGCATATTCTTGAACATCAGTTGTCCAACATTAAGATTAGTGAAAATTTGTCAAAATAGGGCTTTTATTAAAAAAATAGCTTGGGCTAAACATTTTTATTGAAGATGTTGAGGGTCACAAAAAGCCATTGCATAGTGTGATGCCTACTCATTGGCCCAAGTACACTTGCTATTGAAACACGTAAGTTATCTTGATTGTGTTTTCTCACATGTCCATGTTCTGTTATGTATCATATACGATATTCAAAATTTGGTAATGAATTACGGAATTGATTTCACGTTGAGGTGAGAATTTAAAACATTAAATATTAAAATTCATTGGTTTTTGGGAATCAAATTATTGTCAAAAGTATCCATGGACATTAATTTTGTGAGATTTTTTTGCTACTTAGGCAAAAAGAGACGATTGTTATCGTGGTTATCTCCATTTTTTTATGTATGGTTTAGGGTTTAGTCTGCATCACAAAAGTTGAAAACAAATAATTTATGAATCATCACTTCTAGCTCCATATTTTTATGAACATCCTTTTATAGTTTTTTTTTAATGTAACGATTTCATAAAAATGACTCCATCCTTCTATGAACAACTTTTTATAGGGATGTTCTAAATATATATTTGATGAAGAACATCTAAACTGAGAAAAAGGTGAAATTTGCAGGTTTTGTCACCAAATTTTGGGGGAAAAACGAAAAAAGAAAGAAATCCCAAGAATTCTATGTTAGGTGCCCGTAGTTAGGAAACAATATAGAAGAGTGCTTAAATTGTTCCACTTGCATATCTTGTTTATAGCCCAATTTGGCTAAATATTTGTTATGGAGGATCGCCACTTCAACTGCACCACAAAATTAGAAAGAGAGAAACACTAATCACACCATTGAAATAAAAACTATCCTACATAAAAATAAAAATAAAAGGATAAAAGAAACCAAAAAAGATGGAAAAGAAACATTTTCCTCTATTTTTGGATTTTATCTTTTTCTTTTTGATGAAAAAAGTTCCTTTGATTCACTAATGTCAGTGATTGACCCATAAGGTGACATTTGATTGGGTCCTTTTAATTTACACTATTTTAGTACCTTGGACAGCTTCAAGGGAAGGAACTTTCTTCCTTTACAATATATGATAATCAAGTGAGTTCGGTGAGCTTTGCATCGGCCTACTGAGCACCTTTTTGCCCCCACCCACCAACCAATGTGCCATATGTGCACATCACACAAACACCAACCATCTGCAAGCCTTCCACCTACCGATCCCCGACACACTTGTTCCTACTAACCGCCCATGAAGCGATTTTGATTTTTCGTAAGACTTTCAACTGGGCACAATCTTATCCAGTCAATGGGGGGCAAAAGTTGATGTGAGGGGTCAACTTTTCATTGGCAATGATGTCAACATTCCAACAAATTGCATTGGTTCCGCCATCATATTTGGCACCCATTCTGACTTCAAGTCCCTTTCGAATGCAAGCAAATCAACCCAGGCCTGGTATAGAAATTAATACCAATACATGCCATGTATCGGCGACCAAAAATAATCTACCCCATATTGGGGTTATATATCGACGATGGACGTGATCCAGGGGCATTGGGAAAACCTAAACGATCTGCGCAATTGGTGTTTTTCCAGGCGGTTAAAAATGATCTCAATGATGTATGGAGGACCAAAAATAATCCACATCATCCATGCCTTACCAAAAAAAGATCCACCACCCTATGGAATGAATATAAATCATCTCTTTCGTCCACGGGTGATCGAAAATGATCCACCACATCCATGAATGTTTGGAAATGATCTACCCCATCCATAAACGATTTAAAAAATGATGAATGTTTTTGGGAAAGTGATTGTGCATGATGTCCGCCATTCGTATGTTAGAATTGTTACCAAGATTGGAATCCGACTCAAATTCCCTTTTGAGTAGGCTGTCAGAATGTTGGATTTGTGAATGTTCAGATAAGTGCACAATATCGAGGATCCACGTACTCCGTGTTAGGCGTTAAATAACGCTTTGTTGAATTCTTTCCTTTCACTAAAGATTTTGTTTGTTGCTTGTTGGTGGACATGTTGGTGCATCTATTGATTGCAGTCAAATTTCTATTTGAGCGGTCATGAAGAAATCAAGTACCCGACCCAGACAAGATTTCCATTTTTTTTGGAGCAGGAGTATTGTAGGACTCCTGCCCACCAAGGATGTTCATTGCTTGATTACACAGGAAAAAAAATTCATGCCATATAAAATTTACCCTTTTTTTCCTGGGCTTTAATGACCCAACACCCACTGGTGCACCAGTCACAAATCTCGTTTTAAGGTTCAAGGTGGACAAACTTTTCTCCTGGGGAAATTAAAGAATAGCTCAGAGAAAATGGATAAAACATACTTATTAAATTGAAAGTCTTTACCATCAAAGAGGTATTTAATATGGATTTGTATGGAACAACTTAAGCTGTATCACAAAATTAATCAAGAATTACTTTTTACAGTCTGCTTTATTGGACCCCTCAAATGTTTGGGATATACATGTGGACCACCCAAGGATTTTTTTTTGTCTGTTCATGTTTTGTGAATACATGTAATAGGGTATAAATATTTAATGCTCCGTAAGGACGTGTTTTGTCTTAGGATCGTAATCATTTGCATTTTTTTAAAGCAGGAGTTTTGTAGGACTCCCACCCACCAAGGATGTTCATTGCTTGATTAAAGGAGAAAAAAAGTTCTTGCCATATAAAATTTCCCCTTTTTTTTTTCCTGGGCTTGAATGACCCAACACCCGCCGGTGCACCAACCACAAATCTCGTTTTAGGGTTCAGGGTGGACGAACTTTTCTCCTGGGGAAATTAAAAAATAGCTTGGAGAAAATGGATAAATTATACTTATCAAATTGAAAATCTTTACCCTCAAAGAGGTATTTAATATGAATTTGTATGGAACGACTTCAGCCGTATCATAAAATAAATCAAGAATTATTTTTTACGGCGACCTACTAATAGCTAGGGTTGTTTTGCCCAAAGGATCATTATGGCAATGGCGTATGGCAAGCCTATTGGTCCCAAGTTGCGAGGTACTCATCCAAAATCTCACGGTTGGGGGAGGGCTAATAAAAGAAGCCATATTTTATAAGTTTTTCTTGTTTTGGAGTTAACAGAACCACTATTTTCCAAGGTGCCAAAATTGGAATTACTCAACAGATTTCTGATGACTATGTGTTTCACATACGAGGAATTCAATGTACGGTTCATCATACCTATTCAGTAGTGCAAGTTTTGTCCGAGTTGAGCATGGTGAACAAGTTGGAAAGCTTGTTCCAAACCTTATATGATTATTTTTACAAAAGTCCCAAAAGGCATTTGGGACTGATTAAACTTACTAAAATCCTGGGAATTAAAAGAAATAGACCGCCAAACAACGGGACCTCCCGCTCAACAGTAAAAAAAAAATCAACCCCCTCGCCCTCCCATCCCGCTTTGGTTTGGTGCAGCAAAATGGTTTTGGCCCAGCATTTTTGTACATTTTGCTGAGGCTGGTAAAAGGCACAACAAAGCCTCACACCTGCTTTTGATTGGCTAGATAGTTCGATTGATCCGGATGGGTCGCTATTAGCACCCTTCCACCCATTTTCAGTGCTAGTTTTATAGGTATTTTTGGAAAAAATTCCGAACAACCAAAACTTGGATGCCATAAATATATTTTCAGGGTCACAAACTGAGCACCGCTGGAGATGCCCTTAAATGGAAAATCATAACAAATTTTTATCCCAAAAATGTTGAAGATAGTTAACCACCATTGCAAGATGAACAGACACATGATGCATTCTAGGGTTGTAAATAAGCAAAGCTGTACATGATGCCATCAGACTCGCAGAGCTGGAGGGGAAGAAGATCTGCATCTGGCTTGAGGTCTGGGTTTTTGAACATTGACTACAGTAGACTACCAATGCCTACCACTTACCGAACAACGAACTGAAATGTTCTGGGTGGTTGGTACAAGCCGCCACCGGTTGTACTACAAGTCTATTGGCTAAGAATTTGCTTCTTGTCTGAACTTTGGGTTAAGAACGGTGAGCTCTCTATTGCATTTTCCAAAGCTCATATTGTGGCCACCATTGTTTAATGAATACCCCACCTCATGGGGGATCTCCAGAATGCAAATATATGCATATATTGCTAGCGCATGCGGAGCGTGCCAACAACAATGAAAACTTTGAAAAGTAGGCGTTGTCTTTTATTGGAACAACAACACTCTCGTACATATTTTTGTCCAAATGTTTTTCCTGGATAAGGCTTATCCAAATCTGATTGTGGGTATTGATGCTCTAGATAGATTACAACATTGATTTTTATCATTTCTAAACATTACAAGTATCGCTAGTTTTTATATTTAATGGGCTGGGTTTGTCAAGTCCAAATTTAAGATTTTGCAGGTTAAATATATGCACTAAGAGGCCTCAATCAGGGGTTTGGATGAATTAGCATCTGCAGTGGTACTGTGGTATAAACATTATTGCTTCCAAACATTATAAATACATGCCTTGGATGAAGGAGCACCAACATTCGTGCCATGGTCGAAATAAAAAAAATCATTTGAATCGTTTCTAAATATTACAAATATCCCATGATTAGACAAAATCACGGGCTCTGATTCCAAATCTAACATCTCTTGGGTTTTAATTTGGCCACTAACCTGCCTCACTCAAGAAGCTGAAGGTGACCAACCGGTCATCAGTGTAGGCCACAAGTTGGCCAGGGTGAACCCAGCACCCATGTTGGTACCTTGACCTTTTTGAATGAGCCCTCTTAGTGGCCATATTAAGCCCAAAAAATGTTAAATCTGAACTCGGACACCCTGATTTAGTCTTAGCATGGGATACTTGTAATGTTTTAAAATGATTTAAATGGACTAGCTTGGGTTCACCCAAAGGCTCTCAAGTCACTGTGTGCTTGTTGGCTGATTGAATATCATTGAAACTACTTAATTGCTAGATGGGAATTTGAAAAAGTTTCTCAGAGTCCACAATTTTTTTATAAAAACAATCAAGGCATTGAAACTAGTGTTGCCTTGTTATTGGGGAATTTTTTAAAATAAATATGTTGGGTACTAATGAAGGGCACATAATGACAGGCTATTTCAACCTACATGCCGGTTCTAACTAGCAACAATATTTATTTTGGAAAAAAAAAAAGGTGAGTTAGAGTTGCACAATAAGTCCAAGACCATATAATTCACAGGGCTCTTGTGAAAATACCCTCCAATCTCATTTGTATAGTTGAATCCATCAGAGACATGTATGTGGACATTCGTTGCAGAAGGCGTCCAGGTGCTTAAGAAGACTTATGTATGCCTGGGATTTTGGAGCTGCTGCTGGTTTGTTTATCAGAGTGCCATGTGGCATCATTTCAAAGTAAAGATTTTTTTTTGTTGGTCGCCTTTCTTTCACAGCACTTGAATTATTTTGTCATAATTACATGAAAAATCCTTAATTACATCGACAGTAAAAATATTAATACCTTTCATAATATTGGGCGGTAGGCCTACCTCCACTCCAAGTCCCAGAAGGGACCAACCAGTTGTTTCCAGCAACTACAAACACAGTGGATGATTGCTAGTCACAGTATGAGACTTGGGAAAAAGATGGAAAAGAAACATTTTCCTCTATTTTGGGATGTTATATTTTTTTTGGATGAAAAAAGTTCCTTTGGTTCACTAATGTCAGCGATTGACCCAGAAGGTGACATTTGATTGGGTCCTTTCAATCTACATTATTTTAGTACCTTGGACAGCTTCAGGGGAAGGAACTTTCTTCCTTTACAATATATAATGATAATCAAGTGAGTTCGGTGAGCTTTGCATCGGCCTGCTGAGCACCTTTTTGCCCCCACCCACCAACCGATGTGCCATCTATGCATGTTACACAAACACCAACCATCTGCAAGCATCGACCTACTCGCCTTCGACCCACCGATCCCTGACACACTTGTTCTTGCCGACGGCCCACGAAGCAATTTTGATTTTCCATAAGACTTTCAACTACTGTAGGCACAATCTTCTCCAGCCCAGGGGGGGGGGGGGGCCAAAAATTGATGTGACGTGTCAACCTTTCATTGGCAATGATGTCAACATTCCAACAAATCGCATTGGTTCCGCCATCATATTTGGCACCCATTTTGACTTCAAGTCCCTTTCAAATGCAAGCGGATCATACCTTCAGGCCTCGTATAGAAAATAATACCAATACAGGCCATGTATCGGTGACCAAAAATAATCTACCCCATATTGGGGTTATGTGTCGACGATGGACGTGATCCAGGGGCATTGGGAAAATGAAAATGATCTGCGCAATTGGTGTTTTTCCAGGCAGTTAAAAGTGATCTCAATAATGTGTGGATGACCAAAAATAATCCACATCGTCCATGCCTTATCAAAAAAGGATCCACCCTATGGAGTGAATATAAATCATCTCTTTCGTCCACGGGTGATTGAAAATGATCCACTACATCCACGAATGTTTGGAAATGATCTACCCCATCCATAAACAATTTAAAAAAATGATGAACGTTTTTTGGGGAAGTGATTGTGCATGATATCTGGCATTCATATGTTTGAATTATTACCAAGATCGCAACCCGACTCAAATTACCTTTTGAAAAGGCTCTCAGAGTGTTAGATTTGCGAATGTTCAGATAAGTGCACAATATGGAGGATCCACGTACTCCGTGTTAGGCTTCAAATAACGCTTTCCTTAACTCTTTCCTTTCATTAAAGATTTTGTTTGTTGCATGTCGGTGGACTTATTGGTGCATCTATTGATCGTTCATTCATTCTTTTCCATGTGACTAGGAAGTGCATGTTCAAGAATGATGAACTTACAATTAATATATCGAATTGGTATTCTTGCACTTTAATTATATTTGTGTACAAACGTTCTGAGAACATCAACACTCCCATGAGGGTCTGGAAAGCGATGTATGTGTGTGTGTGTAACAACATTACGAGTGTACGCACCAGTTAAGTAGCATTAGTAGCGGTGGTTTTTTTTCCTTTTTTCTCTCCTTGTTTTTTTTTGTGTGTGTCTTCAATGGCCAATTTTGTGATGTCACCAAAGTGACCATCATCCCCAAAAAGAAGAAAGAGGAACTGAAAAAAGGGGCCAAATTCGCTAACATCACCAACTACGAAATTTTTATTTAAAAAAAAGAAGGAAAAGGGGGTCCTTCCGTAGTATTGGCTACCGAATAGAACTTACCATAAAAGTTTGGTGTTTCAGAAACCTTTTTTTTTCCCACAAAGTCTAGCCAATTTGGGACCATTTATTTCCCACGGAAAATCCTTCAAACAGGTTGAAATTAGAAATCATATATTTCAGGTGCGAATTGGCAAAAACATCTGGCAACCAAAAAAAACCAAGGACCTGCGTGTATGCAGAGGTATGTACATTACTACACATACTGAGTAGGCCAATCACGTGGCCGCCCGAAAAAAAAACTAAAACTATATAAATAAGCGAAACGGAAAATGGGGCAAGGGATGATGGGGAGGTTAATGATGGAAAGAAGGACAGATGGACGGAAGGACTGACAGACGGACGAACAGACAGTCAGAAACTAAGAAAGAAAGAAATGAAGACGGACGTACGTAGAGCTCTTTCATCCCACTGCCATGGCCGCAATTCGCGAATGTCTGTGACAAACACACAAACAAACAAACACCACCACGTTTGCTCGCATACTAGTGGGTAACCCGTGGCTACGCCACTCCAGCCACCCCCCACGCTTTGTGCTTCCATGTTTGGATTTGTAGCCAGGTGTGGCTAAATATTCCTTCCAGATAATTGCCCACTTTTTCCACATCTTCCTACAGATGATGGCCATTTCGGCTATAAACAAAAACAATTCGCAAAAATAGAAAAACCAACCGCTGCTATTATTACCATATGGTTCTAGAATGGGTACCTTTAGAATAAACACACTTATTATTACATTTTCTCTCAAGGAGAGGTTTACAAAATTTAAAATAATAATAATATAATTAATACGATTTTTTGGGGTGCACAAATAGACAAATCCATAGTTTCGACTCTTACCCAAAATTGGATCTGGACTTCAAACCCCAATCGTTGGATTCGAAGGACTTGGTTTGCGAACCTCAAGCTGCACGTGGATCGAGACCTGGACCTGGAGCCAGGGTTGAAACCCCAATATTTGGCTCGTTTGGGAACTTCAAGGTGCAACCGTGTATCTGGACTTCAAACCCTAAATCTAGGGTTTGAAGAAGAAGAAGAAGAAGGACTTAAGGAGGTGGGGACAGGGTTAGGGAACCTCAAGCTACACATAGACAAACAGACAGACACCACCTTTGCTTTAATATAGAGGATATAGGATGCTGCAATGTGACCTAATTTCACATGAGAAGAAATCTTGTATATGCGATCTAGTCTACTTTTACTGTCATTTGTAAGAAAAATAAAACAATATCCCATTTAAGTTACTGTTTTGTTTCTTATCGTCATAAATGGTAGGGCCACCATGCGACGCATGCCGTGCCCGTCGTGTTTTGTTTGTCCTGGATGGCGAACATGTGTCGTTCGGATAAACCTTGGCCGAATTGTGTGGTGGATGAAATTGAACCAGCAAAAAGCAAATTGGTGCCATGAACGAGTATTGGTTTGGAATACAAACAACCCTAAACCCAGAATGAAAACTAATATTAAATTATCGGTAACAGAGCGGGGGGAAATTGATATTTATTTCGATTGACGTCATATTCATTTCCTTGAAGAAATTACTTTATCTTTTTCCATAGGAGGGTCCAACAAAATGGGTAGCCGTCATTGTATTGGGAAAAAGGAACATTATGGCAATGCCGCTGGGCATATATAACCAAATAATAATTAGGGTTGTTTTGGGAAAAGGAACATTATGGCAACGCCGCAGGGCATATCTAAAGTACGTCATCGTGGCGAATCACGGCTAATTTTGATTTGTGAATGCCCTAAGACATTTTTGGTAAATAATATTAGAGCCTAAACGCTTGCACAAAGTTTGATATATCGCACATCCTTTTTAATCTATAAGAATTCATTATAACAGAACTTTGTTGGGATGGAGGACGAATCAAATGTTTATTGAACAATGATAATAAGGATCAGATCTATTTCCCTCCAAATATACTAGTTTTAAAATTTATTTTAGATTAATAAAAAAACAATTATTATCCTGACCGGATAGCAGCTAGCCTCGATTTGCTGAAAGGAACCTTATGGCAATGGGGTATGGCATGCATGCTTTGGAGTGTGTTATCGTGGTGAGTTCTTGTTAATTGTAATCAACTAATGTTGTGGGTCATTTTTGGTAAATTGTGCTAGTGTTTCACACTTGCACAAAGTTTACTATATTACATATCCTTTCAATTCATAAACATGAATTACGATGAAGATTTGTTGGGACGAAGCATGAATCGATGTTTTTTCAATGGTGAGAACGAGAATTGGATCTATTTCCCACCGACTATACAAAACATAATTTGGCCATCAATCAAACATGTCCGTAAATGTTATGTGATTGCATATTTGATGGATCCTCTTATTACAACAATTTAGAGGGCCGTTATGAACAATGTTCAGGGGGCTCCCACACCCCCCCTTGCCTAAATTTCCATCTTCTTCTCCAACCTTGCCCAGTGGCCCTTATAAGCCCTTCGGTTCAAGGGTTTAAACCTTAAAGAAGATTCTACAAAGTTGCTTCAATGGTGACATTTTGACAGATAGTCAAAAGCCAAATATAACGCCGGCAGACCTATTTATACTATTTATAGTGAAAAATAAGGAGAAGGGGGCCACTTAACGAGGCACCCAATGAGCTCGCCTCCAAAACCCGAATTCAAGCCGAAATTTGGAGACTGCTTGCCATAAAAAATAGGCTCGTTTTCATTATGATGTGTGATATGCCATGATGTAGAAAAATCACATGCGATAGCACCACGGGGAAATGTTATATGGGTCATGTATGCGACATGTAAAAATTATAAAATATGCTACATATATGGTGCGCAAGATTTTTGTATAGGCCGCATTAAACACCTGAAACACCGTTCAACGTTTTCCCACCTGTATTCGAAGAGTTGGCACCCATATTGCAATGAATACACAATCATGTCAAATCCAACACAAAGTAATTTACCCTTCTACAAAAATTAGATTCCGTTTATCAAGATAAATAGCGTATATGCGTGGATGGCCATAAAAGGTTGCGCAGTGTGCCACGAAGGCCAAAGTACATTTCACCACGTCATTTATCAATTCCCTCAAACATAGTGAAATTTGAGTAGGACACAGGGTAAACATAGGGGGTTCGAGATTTTTTTTTCCAGTCTTTTTGTGTGTGCAAGAGGCATTTGTCTGGGCGAAATCTTGTGATTTAGAAAACCAACAGCTATTGTGTTTGTGCGGTCTAGCGGTGTACATCACCAAACTCTTGTTCTTGAGGTGAGCAACCTAACATACAGCTCCATGTAAAATTCAGAGATGCATCTTGAAATCTCTTACGCAAGGTTGGCCTATCATTCAAATAGTGAAGTTTTGAATTGTCATTTTTTGCGTATGTTATGTTGGCAGGGGGCATTGTAGCCTAAACTTCCTAAGTTCAACTCCACACGCATGCCAGCTTGTTTGAGCACAATGAGCGAGTGCAGGTATCGAAACCTCAACCTATACCAACATTTGCATTTCTTTCCCTCCCAAAATTTCATTTTGTTGTCGTTGTCATCGTGGATTCGAATTACAGTGAAAGATCCGTAGGAATAGAAAATTCTTTTGTGGATCATGCAACCTGTTGCAAATTTCAACTTGTTCTCATAGATACATTTATGAGATCGCAACAAAATTTGTATCACTGCCCCTGGTATCTTTGCGGTGTTTTTGATGGTTCGAAGGCGTGATTAGTGTTGGCGAAACGAATGTTTGTCTACGCAACACCAAATTAACATACTGTGCAAACATTAGTTTCATGATATATTGGTTTACATAGCTCCAAACATATGAATTGTGTGCACCGGGAATTTGTCGCATGGATGGAATCTGTGTTGTTGTCATCTTTCAACTCCAGCACTGGGATGTTTCGCAGGGGATATGTATAGGCGGAGGGAGCACGATGGTTAGACCACATCGCAGATTCAACTCCATATATGTGCGAACCTATTTTAGCAGTGTGACCAAGTAAGGGCATCTACTGAACATATTCGTCGTATGCATGAATTTGAACATTGTGATTTTGCGTAGATCGCTGTTGTGTCCGGGAAAATCGCTCACAACAAAAATTCGATTTCGTTTGTCTGCAGGGTGGAGGTCGGTTTGACAAAGCCCGAGTCATTGATATATTGACCTTCTATTATCAGTTGCAGCCCTGTTGTGTTCACAAACACATATATATCGTTCATATGGTATTCATGGCTAACTTCGAATGCCCCGAGTGTAACATTTTTTTTCCCGCTTCTCACCAACGTGATGGACATCGCCGATTGGTGCATCGATCCACTTGTAAGGTTCGCACCGTCACTGGTCGAATTACTGTCCACCGATCCATTGAAGGCAAATTTCCTTGCCCCGTTGATCGCTGCACAAGGGCATTTGAACGCAGCGATAAGCTCCAGTGCCATTTCAAAGTGCAACATGTGGAGCGAAACAATTCGGCCCTCAGTGAGCTCCATGACGACAATGTGCAGAAGGCGATGTCGATGGGCATGTTGATTCAGCCACCCGTCGAACAAACACCGGAGCTGCTCCGTGATGCTGGCCTTGTTGTTCTCAACATCGTGGATGGCATTCGTCTACTGTTGTGCAAGGTTTGTGGTGTATGTTTGGAGCCGAAGCCTTGCCAAGTGCATAACCACCTATTGGGGCACGATAATCATAGAGCTCCCAAACGGCGTCGCAACGCTGGCGGGCATCGTGTGACTGCGATCCCACCTCTCACAGACTTTGCACCGTTGTTTGATGACATTGAATTCACCCAATTGCAAGACCCTCGCCTTGAAAGGTATACCACATCTCCGCTGCAGGAGCTTTTACCTGTGGTCCCAGGTATCAGGGTCATCAATGGATATCGATGCAAGGCGGATGGATGTGCCTACTATTCCGCTT
>OY998160.1:10755397-10859722 GCA_963921925.1 Sphagnum tenellum | reverse complement strand
GAGGTTTTCAAGGACCTGGGTAGCAGATTCTTGAAGGTGTTTGTTGATGACCTTAATGTGCATAGCGAAAACTGGGAGGAACACCTTCGACACCTGGACAAGGTTCTCTGTAGACTTAGGGAAGTCAATTTAAAACTTAACCCAAGCAAGTGTTGCTTTGCTATTAAGACGATAACTTTTTTGGGTCACATGGTGAGCAAAGAAGGCATCCAGCCAGACCCTGGAAAGATTGAAGCAGTGTTGCATTTTCCAACACCAAGAAATGTAACGAATGTCAGATCATTCCTAGGTCTGACAGGCTACTATCGGAAGTATGTTAAAGGATACTCAAGTTTAGCAGGCCCATTGTTTGCGTTGACCAGGAAAGATGCGGCGTTTGTATGGGATATGAGCTGTGAGCAGGCGTACCAGACACTGAAAGCAGCGCTGGTAAATGCACCTGTGCTCACACGACCAGATTTCAAGCGCACCTTTTGGTTGGATGTGGATTGGTCTCCCAAAGGAGTGGGAGCAATACTGTCACAAAAGGATGGGAAGTTCGAGAGGGTGGTAGCATATGCCAATAAGAGTCTGACTGAGGCTCAAAAGAAGTTCCATCCAATGGAGGGAGAGTGCTACGCTCTAATCTAGAGTGTGATGCACTTTCGGCAGTACTTGCACATGAAGCATTTTATCCTACGCACGGATCATAAACCGTTGGAGTGGTTAGCAATTGTTTCAGATGCACATGGCAGGAGGGGTAGATGGGTCAGCTTGCTACAAGATTTCAGTTTCAAAATCATGCACCAACCAGGACTTAAACATGCTAACGTGGATGCATTAAGTAGAAACCCAATTGGATCAGCTGCGGATGATGACAACTTTGGTGAAGGAATCCAAGATGTCACATCTGATGCATTTGGAAGAGAGAGGGAGCTGCTATATGTTCAAAAGTGTCGCAACCCTACTTTGGCCAAGTGTGGGGGTGAAGCCCAACACTTGGAAAAGTTGGGATTTGGAGTCCTCCGGGACTCCCGAATGTTTAGAGCTCGACAGCAGGACCCAAAACACCTCGCATCGGGGTGTTCTTGGTTTCATTGGAAAGGTCTTGAAGCGTAGATGTCGAAAATGGCCTCGCATTGGCCATTTGGACATCTGTCGCCCAACTTATGGGCAAAAGAAGGGCCGGGAGTCAAACTGGCAGTTTGACTCCCGACCACTAAAAGTCGGGAATCGACCCCTTCCCGAAGTCCGAATTGGGAGTGCGATACGTCGTTGGAAAGATCTCGACGAGGGCTACAACTTTGGTTCAGACCTCGTCGCGATCCAACTCCGCAGTCGGGAGTTATGGCCGTTCAAAGTTCCGGGAGTCCCGCCGGGACGATTTCGGGACAACTCCGGGACTCCATTTCGGGAGTCCCGGGAATTTGTGCCATTTGGGTGTAGCCCCCACAACGTGGCGCAGAGTATACTATAGGGAGTATGGTGGTGGCATACTCCCGAGCCAAGGATGTGGTGAGTCCAAGTGAGTCCGGGTCCCCGTGGCTTGTCCCAACACCAAAAGAGTGCAAATGGATTCTAACCAACTCGTGTTGGTTTGTGATGCAGGTTCGTGTGATCTAAAAGCTTGATCTCTTCCTAGTCTAATCCCGGGGCTCCCAACTCGACCCTCTACCCCTTTCTAGAGTTGGAAGCCGGGAGCGTGCTACCAAGTCTCAATTCCGCAACTTGACTTTGGTGAGACCCTCAAGTGGGTTTCACCCCCGTGACTTGGGAGCGCGTCACGTGGTATCAGAGCAAGTGGTGAAGTTCACTTCTTGGGTTCGGATGGCTCCCAAGAAGAACCGCAAGCAACCGCAAGACTCCGTGATGGAAGAGCCCGTCGATGACCAAGTAGCCCCGCCCGAATCTATTGGGGAGGAGGAACCCATGCCCCGGGAGGACCGTGATGAGCCCGAAAGTGAGGAAGAGAGGAGCTCGGTCCTATTCACCCCGGCACAATTGGAAGTACTCCTCAAGATGGGAAGACCTGACTTCGGTGAGTTGGTGGCGGCTCTCAAAACGGGAGCCTCCAAGGGTGAAAGGTTTCAACCGGCCAAGCCCGGGAACTTCGATGGCGCCCGCGACCGCAAGGTTGTGGATGCTTGGCTTGCGGAGATGGACGACTACTTGCATGCCGCCAAGGTTGGACGGCATTCCGCTGTGGAGCTTGCCCAATCCTACTTGAAGGGCTATGCCGCCACATGGTGGCGGACGGTGCGACAGGAGGAGGGGAAGAGCCATGGCTATACGTGGGAGTTTTTCAAAGACCGCATTGAGGCGGAATTTGTCCCGAGGAACTCCGATTACATTTCAAGGTGCAAGCTTCGTGACCTTGTGAATGCCCCGAATGAAAATTTGAGGCAATATGTGAGGGCTTATTCCGAACTCATGCTCGAGGTACGGCACATGCACGAGATGGATCGGGTGTGCCAATTCGTGATGGGACTTCCAACTTGGGCC
Source organism: Sphagnum tenellum (assembly GCA_963921925.1). Taxonomy (NCBI): domain Eukaryota; kingdom Viridiplantae; phylum Streptophyta; class Sphagnopsida; order Sphagnales; family Sphagnaceae; genus Sphagnum; species Sphagnum tenellum. The sequence goes on along the minus strand of OY998160.1, from coordinate 10,857,241 downwards.
AAGCGAAAACTTGAGGAGAGTTGGCCCGCCTCATTATCCGAGGCCATCACGAAAGTGGAGAATTTCTCGGATGTGGGGCGGAGCGACAAATCCGGGTTCAAGAAGGACAACAAGTTCCTTCACAAAAAGCCAAGGCATGAAGGGGAGTGGAACCGGGGGCAAGGAAGCCCAACCAAGGATAAGCCCAAACCATTTCAAGGCTCGGGGTTCAAGCCAAAGGGAAATTTTGTGAAGAAAGGGGCTCCTTTCAAAGGGAGCCAAAACAAAGGGAATTCTGGAGACAAGCCCAAGGGTGCGTGTTTCAATTGCAACGAGGTGGGGCATTACTCCAAGGATTGCCCCAAGCCCAAATCCGGTGTTGGGAGCTCAAAGGTACTTGCTCTCAATACCACTCTAGCCCAAAAAGAATGCAATCGACTGATCTTCTTGAAAGGGAAGATTGCTAAGCGGGATGTCTTATGTCTTTTGGACACAGGGGCTTCTCACAACTTCATAACTCGGGAGAGCGCCGAAAGGATGGAGCTCCACTTAGAGGAGCTCAAGGCACCCATTGAGGTGCATTTTGCGGATGGGATTCCCCATCCAACTACGTTACAAGCGAAAGGAGTCCCTCTTCAATTGGGGAATTGGAGAGGAAAGTTGGACTTGCTGGTTTCCACCTTGGGTGGAATGGAATGTGTTTTGGGGATGGAGTTCATCACCCAAAACAATGTGCTCATAGAAGGGCACAATCGGATAGTTAGAATCCCATCTAAAAGTGGGATTGTGCGAGTCAAGGCACATGAGTTGCCTTGTGTGGGTGATCCAACCATCCGCTTTATGGTAGGAAAAGCTTTTGAGAAGGAATGTGTGGGAGGTTTTGGCATGGTGTGTGTGATGCGGGTGTTGGACGAGTATGAGCCCGAGGAGGTCACCAAGTCGATGACCTCCGCCAAGTGCATAAGGCGAGTGTTGGAAGAGTTCCCGGATGTGATGCCCGCCGAGTTGCCCGAAGACTTGCCCCCGAGAAGACGGGTTGATCATGCGATTGAAGTGATGCCGGGAGTGGAACCTCCCGCCAAGGCCCCATACCGAATGAGCCATGAGGAGTTGAAAGAGTTAAAGGTTCAACTCGAAGAACTCCTTGCCAAAGGGTATATAAAACCAAGCAAGTCGCCATATGGGGCACCTGTCCTTTTTGTTCACAAGAAGGATGGGACTTTGAGGATGTGTGTTGATTATAGAGCACTCAACAAGGCAACGGTGAAAAATCGGTATCCTTTACCTCGCATCGATGATCTATTTGACCGTCTCTCGGGAGCCAAGGTTTTTAGTAGAATTGATCTACGTTCCGGGTATTACCAAATAAGGATAGCGGAAGGGGACGAAGAGAAAACCGCTTGTCGCACAAGGTATGGCTCATACGAGTTCATGGTGATGCCCTTTGGGCTCACTAATGCACCCGCCACATTTTGCACTCTCATGAATGACATATTCCGCGAATGGCTTGATGATTTCGTGGTCGTCTACATAGACGACATTTTGATCTATAGTAGCTCCTTGGAGGAGCATGCGGAGCACCTTCGCAAGGTGTTCCAAAGGCTAAGGGAAAACAAGTTGTATGCAAAGCTCGAGAAGTGCGAATTTGGGGTGACGAAAGTAGACTTTTTGGGACATAGGATAACTCAAGAGGGCTTGATGATGGACGATCACAAGGTTAAGGCGATTTTGGATTGGGAGCCGCCCAAGTCGGTTCCCGCCTTGAGGTCCTTCTTAGGATTGGCCTCATACTATCGCAAGTTCATCAAGAACTTTGCAAAGATAGCGGCGCCTTTGACGAACCTTTTGAAGAAGTCCGCCGTCACCTATGAATGGGAACAAGCATGCGATGAAGCCTTTGGAACATTGAAGGGCATTTTGGTGAAGGCGCCGGTGTTGAAGTTACCCGACTTCGACAAAGACTTCGAGATTCATTCCGACGCCTCCGACTTTGCGGTTGGGGGAGTCTTGGTGCAAGAAGGAAGACCGGTGGCCTTTGAAAGCAAGAAGTTGGGTGAGACGGAGCGAAGGTGGCCAACACACGAGAAAGAGATGTGGGCGGTCATACATTGCCTCAAGACTTGGGGCCACTACATAGGTTCCAAAGACGTAGTGGTGTGGACCGACAATGTGACCTTGAAGTACTTCGCAACGCAACCCAAGTTGTCATCAAAACAACAAAGGTGGCAAGACACATTGGCCTTGTTTAATGTGGACATCCGGCACAAGCCGGGAAAAGAGAACATAGTGCCCGATGCCTTGAGCCGGAAACACCAACTTAGAATGGTGTGTGTTGGAGAGTCGGAACTTCAAAAGGAAGTTAGACTAGCAAGCCGCCGGGATGCATTTGCCAAGGAGACAAGGCAAAGCATCCAAAATGGAGCCAAGTCCCACTTCCATTTGAGAAATGGATTATTGTGGTACAAGCAAAATCGACTTTATGTGCCGGAAGGGAAGATGCGAGACGCACTTTTGAAGGAATGTCATGATGGACCACTTGCGGGCCATGGTGGTGCCAAGCGCACCACAACATTCCTAAAGAAGTCCTACTATTGGCCCAACTTAAAAGATAGTGCGGAGGAGTACGTGAAGACTTGTTTAACTTGTCAACAAAACCGGACCCTCAACAAGAAGCAAGCGGGTTTGTTGCAACCTTTGCCAATTCCCGAAGGGCCATGGGAAAGTGTGTCAATGGATTTCATGGTAAGTCTGCCCCCTTCAAGGGGATTTGATGCCATCATGGTTGTGGTGGATCGATTTAGCAAAATGGCACATTTCATTCCCACAAAAGATGAAGCAACGGCACAAGAAACGGGGAGGTTATTCTTCTCTCACATTTTCAAACACCATGGGCTTCCAAAAGACATAGTGTCGGATCGAGACCCAAAGTTTACAAGTAAGTTTTGGCGGGCCTTGTGGAAGCGAATGGGGTCGGAGCTCAAGATGAGCACCTCTTTCCGCCCCCAAACCGATGGACAAACCGAAAGGGTGAACTTGGTCATCCAACAATTCTTGAAGAATTATGTGGCGGCGGATCAACAAGATTGGGTGCACCATTTGGAGTTAGCCGAGTTTTGTTATAACAACTCGGAACACTCCGCAACTGGGTCCACCCCATTTCAAATGGTGACGGGAAGGTCACCAATTGTGCCCATGACTTGGGCAACGCAAGGACAACCTTCGATTGATACAAGTGAGGAAGTGCCAATGGTGACGCAGCTTGATGGAGAAAGGAAGCGCTTATGGGAGTTGGCCAAGGCTAACTTGCAGAAGGCGCACAAAAGGTACAAGGATTTTGCGGACAAGTCCCGACGAGAAGTGAAGTTTCAAGAGGGAGACGAAGTGTGGTTGAACATCAAGAATTTTAGGTTACCGGAAGGTTTGAGTCATAAGTTCTTAGGCCCATATGCGGGGCCATTCAAGGTGTTGGAAAAGAAACTTTCCGACACTTATAAGTTAGAACTTCCGGAAAACTTTAGAGTTCATCCCACATTTCATGTGTCCCTTTTGAAGCCGGTCTCCCGCGATGCCTCAAGGCCTAATCGAGAGCATAACTCAAGGCCTCCGCCGGACTTAGTTCATAATGAACCAGAGTTTGAGGTTGAGGCCGTGCTCAAATCAAGGCAACTTAGGGGACGAGAGCGGGAATACTTAGTGAAGTGGAAAGGTTACCATGCAATAGAAGCTTCTTGGGTGAAAGAGTCCGACATGGAACATGCCCAAGAAGCCATAGAAGAATTTCACACTAGACCGGCAAAGAAAAGGCGTAGAGCGTGATGAGGGCATCACCTTTATTTTAGAGGGGGAGAATTCCATAAAATGTACCACATCAAGTTGCAAGTGAAATAAAAAGGGCATTATAACTTCCAAGATATTGTATCATGGGGAAAAATTGTTAAGGCAAATAGGGTTGTGGCATGGATAAATGGAACTATGTTGCGTAGGCTCAAATCAAAATCGGACTCCTAGTTTGGGGTTGAAGAAACTTGACCCCAAAAGAGGAGGCAAGCAAGGTGAGCTTGCAGGGACATGCACATGCCTTGAGGTGCATCCCGAAGGGTTGGCTTGTAGTGTGGCCAACGCGGGAAGTCATGACCCCGCTCACATACTTTAAGTGTAGTTTGGGACTTGGGTTTGGCAAACCTAGGTGTTGCTTCTCGTACCTTGATAAGCAAACCTTTTAGTTAAGGCTTGGTTGTTGTGACCGAGGCGCGGGATAGGGAAAGGAGTCATGTCAAGTAGCTTAGGTCAAGATTAGACTTGACTTAGGCTCCTCATGAGGGGAAGAATGAAAAAGTTCCTCCCAAATGAGGAGCTTCGTCAATTAGGCTAGTTAGTCTTTTGACGAAGCAAGGGGAGAGGGTCCCGGAGAGGACACCCTTGGACTTGTCAAGAAAGTGTTGGAAACTTGGGGACGCCTAAGTTAGCTTGAGACAAGGTCTAGCCACAAAGTTGGCAAAATGGCCAAGGATCCAAAAGAAAGCAATTGCAATTGTATGAAAGGAAATTCTAAGTGTCAATGAGGACATTGACCTCTTTCTTCTAGTGGGGGAGAGTGTCGCAACCCTACTTTGGCCAAGTGTGGGGGTGAAGCCCAACACTTGGAAAAGTTGGGATTTGGAGTCCTCCGGGACTCCCGAATGTTTAGAGCTCGACAGCAGGACCCAAAACACCTCGCATCGGGGTGTTCTTGGTGTCATTGGAAAGGTCTTGAAGCGTAGATATCGAAAATGGCCTCGCATTGGCCATTTGGACATCTGTCGCCCAAGTTAGGGGCAAAAGAAGGGCCGGGAGTCAAACTGGCAGTTTGACTCCCGACCACTAAAAGTCGGGAATCGACCCCTTTCCGAAGTCCGAATTGGGAGTGCGATACGTCGTTGGAAAGATCTCGACGAGGGCTACAACTTTGGTTCAGACCTCGTCGCGATCCAACTCCGCAGTCGGGAGTTATGGCCGTTCAAAGTTCCGGGAGTCCCGCCGGGACGATTTCGGGACAACTCCGGGACTCCATTTCGGGAGTCTCGGGAATTTGTGCCATTTGGGTGTAGCCCCCACAACGTGGCGCAGAGTATACTATAGGGAGTATGGTGGTGGCATACTCCCGAGCCAAGGATGTGGTGAGTCCAAGTGAGTCCGGGTCCCCGTGGCTTGTCCCAACACCAAAAGAGTGCAAATGGATTCTAACCAACTCGTGTTGGTTTGTGATGCAGGTTTGTGTGATCTTAAAGCTTGATCTCTTCCTAGTCTAATCCCGGGGCTCCCAACTCGACCCTCTACCCCTTTCTAGAGTTGGAAGCCGGGAGCGTGCTACCAAGTCTCAATTCCGCAACTTGACTTTGGTGAGACCCTCAAGTGGGTTTCACCCCCGTGACTTGGGAGCGCGTCAATTTGGATTGGACGGGCATATGCGCAAGGGTTTTGCTAACGACGACGTTCATTGGGAATCGGGGACTTTAACTATGGGATGTAGGGTGGTAGTCGGTTCGATTTCAACATTAAGCGAACCATTTACATTCGAAAACATTGTAACACCTAGTGACTCGGAGGAATAAGCAAAAATTGTGCGAGAGGTTTTAAAGGTTGATCTCATCTTGAAAAAAAAACATGGGTCCCCCCATTATATGTTGTTTCTTTCTAGACCTTTATTTGTGGGGAAGGATGGTAGTAAAGGAAATCTCATTTTGCTTCAAACTATGCGTTGATTTGCCATTTTGTTTACAAAAACTACAATGCAAGTAATACGACGAAAAAAAAGAAAAATATGATTTTTTAGAACCAACAACATGGGAGCACTTGTATGAAAAAGCATAGGTTAGGCAAACATCTAGTCGTTCGGGGTATGGGGAGAAGTGCTAACATGACTTTTGATTCAAAGGAGTTACAGCAGGAAAAATTTAAAAAGAGATTTGTCATGGGTTATGAAGCCATCATAGATCATTTTGGGAAGGGTAATCCTTATTAAGAAGGGTGATGCATAAGAAGAAATTTTTTATGGAGGACCTAAACATATAATCTGTGCACGGCGAGCATAGCGTAGGAGGCTGGAGGCTGTTTGACCAAGAAAAACGCCTATACATATGATCTGCGCACTACGCTCGCAGTGCGCGGGGCTGGGGGCTGTTTGACCACCAAAAAAGCACCGCAGTGCGGGGCTGTTGTCCCGCAGTGCGGGGCTGTTTTCGTTGACCTTTTTCACCTTTTGTTACTTTTTTTACTGCTCGTAACTTTTGTAAGTTACTTTTCCTGCTGAAAGGGGTAAATTTTATTACTTTTTTCACTTTTTTTACTATTTGTAACTTTCATAAATTACTTTTTTATTGGGCCAGGAAGGCCAGGGTTTATATTTTATTCATTGTGCGAGGGGGGAAATGGTGCACCTTGATTTTTTTCCTTCTTTTTTTTTACTATTAAGGGGGAGGGGGGTAGAGGTTAATGTTTTCTTTTTCCTAGATATATGAAAAGGTGGAAGGAGGAGGGGGGAAAGGGGTACATTTAAGGTTTTCTGGAAATGTTTTTTTTTCATTGTGGAGAGGCTAGGGAGAGGAAGGGGGTAATGTTTTATACAAAATCATTATGGGACGGGGGAAAAGGTGCACCTTGATTTTTTTCTTTTTTTGTTTATTGTTGAGGGGGAGGGGGGTGGAGGTGTATGTTTTTTTTTTCCCTGTAGATATATGAAAAGGTGGAAGGAGGAGGGGGGAAGGGGTACATTTTGGGGTTAAATGTTTTTTTCATTGTGGAGGGGCTAGGGAAGGGTTCAGCGGGGGTAATTTTTTTTACAAAGTCATTATGGGACAGGGGAAAGGGTGCACTTCAATTTTTTTCCTTCTTTTTTTTAATGTTGAAGGGTGGAGGGCAATTTATTTTTTTTCCTACAGGAGGCGGACAGTCACCATTTAATGTAAATTGATGGATGAAGGCATGGACGGATGCACGATGGGACGGACAGATGGATTGAAAGGATCGTTTCATCCCGACATTTTTTATTATATATTATTCCTTATAAAATTTTCTTTTCCGGCAAATGTGACGACCGACAGTTAAATGCAATAATATAATTATGAAATTAAGAACAAGACATTCACATGGCATTTATAGGTCTGACAAAATTCCAGGAATCCATTTCAGTAGAGCATCGATTTAGTGTGACCAAATTACATGCATCGAGGTCAGCAGAAGAGAGCTCGCCAACAATTCGGTGACCAATCAGCCGACCGAATCACCCACGAGCACCGAGTAGAACCCGGCCCCCACAAACATTGCCTAACCAAACAGCTCAAAAACAATGTTCATGGGGCCTCCCTTGATAACCTCACAGATTGTGCATGTAATCCAGCTCCTCTTGAAATGGATTCCTATAATTAATCCTTACCAACTAGTGAATGCAATAAGATTACCATGAGATTGAGAACAAACCTAGAATCATGCGCACACAGCCATTCCCATGGCATTTATAGGTCCGACAAAATTCCAAGAATCCATTTCAGTAGAGCATCGATTTAGTGTGACCAAATTACATGCATCGAGGTCAGCAGAAGAGAGCTCGCCAACAATTCGGTGACCAATCAGCCGACCGAATCACCCACGAGCACCGAGTAGAACCCGGCCCCCACAAACATTGCCTAACCAAACAGCTCAAAAACAATGTTCATGGGGCCTCCCTTGATAACCTCACAGATTGTGCATGTAATCCAGCTCCTCTTGAAATGGATTCCTAGAATCAATCCTTACCAACCAGTGAATGCAATAAAATAACCATGAGATTGAGAACAAACTTGGAATCATGCGCACACAGCCATTCCCATGGCATTTATAGGTCCGACAAAATTCCAAGAATCCATTTCAGTAGAGCATCGATTTAGTGTGACCAAATTACATGCATCGAGGTCAGCAGAAGAGAGCTCGCCAACAATTCGGTGACCAATCAGCCGACCGAATCACCCACGAGCACCGAGTAGAACCCGGCCCCCACAAACATTGCCTAACCAAACAGCTCAAAAACAATGTTCATGGGGCCTCCCCTGATAACCTCACAGATTGTGCATGTAATCCAGCTCCTCTTGAAATGGATTCCTAGAATTATTCATTTATAATTTATTTTTTCGACAAATGTTACAACCAACCAGTAAACATAATAAGATAACCATGAGATTAAGAACAAACCAAGAATTTTGCACACACAACACTCACAACATTTACAAGCATTTATGGACATTTACATGCACTTCAAAAGACAAAGGTCATTCACACAATGTACTTCTAAGAACTCGCCGATTCTCTAGAAAGAACATAAAAGAAAGGGAAGAAGATATAACACCACGTCCTGTTTCAGAAATACTTACCCGATCTCACAAATGCTGGCACTTCGGCATCCTAAGACCAGTACAACTCGAGGAGAATAAATGTCTGCACTCCCCTCTCAAGAAAGCTTGCTGGCTGTAGCAGACAAACATATGAACTGTTATTACCTCGTCAGCCTAATATTGCAAGGCACCTTCTCCTTGTGGAAGAAGATTAGATATGGTCTCTACCAACAAAAGGAAAGAATGACTACAAATGCTCCCTTTTTGTAACATGAACATGAATCGAGACGAAGACCCTAAGAGGGAAGCATGAGTATCCAAATGCCCAAAGACCATACAAAGTCCTCAATAGGATTTTGCAGCAGCTGCTAGAACCAGAGGAGAGGAATTGGGGAAGACTTCCATCCAGACCCAATCCAACTTGGAGAGAACAGATTCAAGAAAATCAAACATAAAAATGCTTCCACTATTATCATCTAGATGAGCTGTGATACAATATAAATTCCAGCAAAAGCAAAGACAAGAACAGTTCAGAAATGGTTCACAAAAATGCCACCTCTAGCTTACAAGTAATCGGCAAGAAAGTGGCCAGTCCCACTCTAGTAGAAAGATGTAACCATTTCTGAACATTATGAACCTGATGTAGCTAAGAACAAAACCTTTGACGTACCTTTTGCCTCGTGTAGAACGAGCAAGACGCTGCAAGGCAGCCGCAACCTCCATCATACTTGGTCTAAGGAGCAGACAACAAGGTCATCTGAATATCTACATCATTCCCACAAAGTGTGCACATAAAAAAATGCAAGAAGAATGAAAAGAATCTACTGAGTCAAAACAAACGTTACCAGCTTTTCAAACCAGAGAGGGAGAGGGAGGGAAGCAATCAAGTCCAAGAAGAGATTTGGTCCAAGGAGGGCAAGTCTGAAAAATTCACTCCAACACGCATGTTCTGCTCTTTTATCGAAACCCTAACCAGAGGAGGAAACCATTCCTGGTCATTGCTACTGCACATCGAAGAAACATTCACGCCTTATCAAGTCTCGTTCTAGAAATATGTGAAATGTTGCAGAAACCACTACCCGTTAGATTCAATCGCTCACAGCAAGCCTTCTCTATTACCAAAGTCATCTATCATATGTCCCTTTGGCAAGCCGGCTCCACCAAAAGCCCTAACACGAACAACACAGAAATCTTTTTTCGTTGTCGAACAAGGACAGCGTACATATCTTTTTCTGGCAGATTCTCCATACCAAAACCATCTATCATAGGTCCCTCTGCCAGAGGGGCTCTACTAAAAACCCTATACATATGATCTGCGCACTACGCTCGCAGTGCGCGGGGCTGGGGGCTGTTTGACCACCAAAAAGAGACTGTAGTGCGGGGCTGTTTGAGCGTAGTGCGGGGCTATATTTGTTGACTTTTTTTACTTTTTGTTACTTTTTGTTACTTTTTTTACTGCTGAAACAGGGGTAAAGTTTGTTACTTTTTAAAAAAAATTTTACTACTTGTAACTTTCATAAATTACTTTTTACTGGGCCAGGAAGCCCAGGGTTTATATTTTATTCATTGTGCGAAGGGGGAAAGGGTGCACCTTGATTTTTTTCTTTATTTTTTTTTACTGTTAAGGGGGAGCGGGGTGGAGGTTAATGTTTTCTTTTTCCTTAGATATATGAAAAGGTGGAAGGAGGAGGGGGGAAAGGGGTACATTTAAGGTTTTCTGGAAATGTTTTTTTTTCATTGTGGAGAGGCTAGGGAGAGGAAGGGGGTAATGTTTTATACAAAATCATTATGGGACGGGGGAAAGGGTGCACCTTGATTTTTTTTCTTTTTTTGTTTACTGTTGAGGGGGAGGGGGGTGGAGGTGTATGTTTTGTTTCCCCCCGTAGATATATGAAAAGGTGGAAGGAGGAGGGGGGAAGGGGTACATTTTGGGGTTAAATGTTTTTTTCATTGTGGAGGGGCTAGGGAAGGGTTCAGCAGGGGTAATTTTTTTTACAAAGTCATTATGGGACAGGGGAAAGGGTGCACTTCGATTTTTTTCCTTTTTTTTTTTTAATGTTCAAGGGTGGAGGGCAATTTATTTTTTTCCTATAGGAGGCGGACAGTCACCATTTAATGTAAATTGATGGATGAAGGCATGGACGGATGCACGATGGGACGGACAGATGGATTGAAAGGATCGTTTCATCCCGACATTTTTTATTATATATTATTCCTTATAAAATTTTCTTTTCCGGCAAATGTGACGACCGACAGTTAAATGCAATAATATAATTATGAAATTAAGAACAAAAAATTCCCATGGCATTTATAGGTCCGACAAAATTCCAAGAATACATTTCAGTAGAGCATCGATTTAGTGTGATTAAATTACATGCATCGAGGTCAGCAGAAGAGAGCTCGCCAACAATTCGGTGACCAATCAGCCGACCGAATCACCCACGAGCACCGAGTAGAACCCGGCCCCCACAAACATTGCCTAACCAAACAGCTCAAAAACAATGTTCATGGGGCCTCCCCTGATAACCTCACAGATTGTGCATGTAATCCAGCTCCTCTTGAAATGGATTCCTAGAATTAATCCTTACCAACCAGTGAATGCAATAAGATAACCATGAGATGGAGAACAAACCTGGAATCATGCGCACACAGCCATTCCCATGGCATTTATAGGTCCGACAAAATTCCAAGAATCCATTTCAGGAGAGCATCGATTTAGTGTGATTAAATTACATGCATCGAGGTCAGCAGAAGAGAGCTCGCCAACAATTCGGTGACCAATCAGCCGACCGAATCACCCACGAGCACCGAGTAGAACCCGGCCCCCACAAACATTGCCTAACCAAACAGCTCAAAAACAATGTTCATGGGGCCTCCCCTGATAACCTCACAGATTGTGCATGTAATCCAACTCCTCTTGAAATGGATTCCTAGAATTAATCCTTACCAACTAGTGAATGCAATAAGATAACCATGAGATGGAGAACAAACCTGGAATCATGCGCACACAACCATTCCCATGGCATTTATAGGTCCGACAAAATTCGAAGAATTCATTTCGGTAGAGCATCGATTTAGTGTGACTAAATCACATGCATCGAGGTCAGCAGAAGAGAGCTCGCCAACAATTCGGTGACCAATCAGCCGACCGAATCACCCACGAGCACCGAGTAGAACCCGGCCCTCACAAACATTGCCTAACCAAACAGCTCAAAAACAATGTTCATGGGGCCTCCCTTCATAACCTCACAAATTATGCATGTAATCCAACTCCTCTTGAAATGGATGTCTAGAATTATTCATTTATAATTTATTTTCTAGACAAATGTCACAACCAACCAGTAAACATAATAAGATAACCATGAGATTAAGAACAAACCAAGAATTTTGCACACACAACACACACAACATTTACAAGCATTTATGGACATTTACATGCACTTCAAAAGACAAAGGTCATTCACACAATGTATTTCTAAGAACTCGCCGATTCTCTAGAAAGAACATAAAAGAAAGGGAAGAAGATATAACACCACGTCCTGTTTCAGAAATACTTACCCGATTTCACAAATGCTGGCACTTCGGCATCCTAGGACCAGTACAACTCGAGGAGAATAAATGTCTGCACTCCCCTCTCAACAAAGCTTGCTGGCTGTAGCAGACAAACATATGAACTGTTATTACCTCTTCAGCCTAATATTGCAAGGCACCTTCTCCTTGTGGAAGAAGATTAGATATGGTCTCTACCAACAAAAGGAAAGAATGACTACATGTGATAACTTTCGAAATCAGTTAGTCCAAGAACTGCAACCTTTGACCCCATAGAAAAGTGTTGAAGACTACAACAAAGGTGAAAACACAAGCTTTAAGGGCGGGGGGGCAGCCAGCACCGTACATAAACATAGTGGAACCAGACCTAGAGAAGACTTCCTTTGCAGGCAGACAGGCTGCAAACTCTTTCTATTTTCTCCTGCTTATTTCCGCACATATCTGGTTGATACTTTTTGTCACAATCTACTCTTGTGATCATTTTGCAAGATGAAAGTCAGAGAGCAAGGCATCATCAGATCTGATGGCAGTAGTTGATACATAATTTCAAGTCCTACATTCTATTGTATTGGCCATGTGGAAATCCAACCGTTGGATCTCCAACTAGAGACCACTGTGTAGAGAGATCAACCACGAAATGGTCAATTCTGGATTAAAGGTTTGCTTTATCCTTGTGGTCAAGACAGAAAGAGAAGCTAGAGAGAGGAGATCAACCAAACTCGGTATTGATTTTTTGGGATTTTTGTGTTATGGAGAGGCAATCATTAGCCTACCTAAGACTGCCAAAGCCAATGTCGAGGAGCGCTGCAAGCATCACACATGGAGCCATCACTTTGAGTTGTAAACAAGCTAGTCAGAAGAGCCAGTTAGCATACAACCGCACTGTAGAAAAAAGGACATTAGCACTCTGGAGTTCATTGATTGCACAAATGCTCAAATGAGGTGAATTGAGAACTTTTTCATGACACTTTGCAAGGAAAGTGCACTTGAAAGCCATGGGGATACTACACCCAATATCAGACAAAGCAATTGCTTTGGCACTCACCCCCCTGTTAAAACCATCAACAACAGGTCAATGATAATTCTTTTCCTGCTGCATATTCACTGTTTTCAAGCTAACTCTATGTTTAGACTCTAACCCAAAAAGCATGTGCACAGGAAACAACATATCATGAGAAAGTCCATGGGGTGACAACAAATGTTATCTGGCCTCCCTTTCTTTTAGCAGAATGCAGAAATTTTGTTGGAACTGCACCAATGGAAGCAAGATACATGATTACAAAAGAGGGATTTAATGAAGAGGGCATCGTGTGACCAACTTGTGCTCATTACTGAAGAAAACTACTGTCGGTATTCTCCAATCCATGTCATGAATAGAAACCTACCCTCACCACCCACCAATATACATGAGATTGCACACAACAGAATAATTCAACTAGAGGCACTACTCATCAGCACAATATGCTCAAATGAGCTTGCCACAGTGACATGTAAGATATCCCTTGAGAAGCTAGACCTCTAGCATTGATGCTCTTCCACTGTGGGGGTCCACAGCACCAAAAACCCAAGCATCACAGTGATTTCCTAATATAATGTAGCTAGGGTTTATATGCATATACAAAATGTCAGAATATGAAAGCACACGGGTTTGTAATGGTAAATGAAGAGGGGGAGAAACCTGGGTATTTTGGCCACGGGGTTGGAATCCACATTTCTCAACAACTGTGGAGCGCACAAGGTCCGGAGTACTCAAAGGCACAAAACCCTTGGACAGGAGCTGAGAAAGTGTCCACTTTATGAACGCCAACTCCAACAGCATCGCCTCATTCTCGAGATAGTAAAACTTCGTTCCACTGACTTGTTACATCATGGCTATACTGATCAGAGGTAGCTGAAAACAATTTGACAGACTTCTGAATCCCAAAATAAAAGTCTTTAGGCTTGATGTACCACCGTGGCATTCAGCTGGATTCAAAAGGGTATGGCCATGCAGAACAAACCTCAGATGCAGCTTCAAAGTCAGAGATCAAGAGCAAGTCCCAACTCCACATGGTCCTTCACAGGAAATGCTGAAGCTCCATTCCCTGCACTCAAATTGAAAGCCCGAAAGCAAACGACGAAAAACAAGCAATGGGAGAGAGACAGAGAGAATGCGAACCTTAGCGGTTGCACTAAGGCCTAAACCTGGGAAACCTGAGTGGGCAACCAGCAACCATCCAAAGACCTAACATGATTGCAGGAATCAGTGAGCCATTTTGTGCTCCCTTTTTGTAACATGAACATGAATCGAGACGAAGACCCTAAGAGGGAAGCATGAGTATCCAAATGCCCAAAGACCATACAAAGTCCTCAATAGGATTTTGCAGCAGCTGCTAGAACCAGAGGAGAGGAATTGGGGAAGACTTCCATCCAGACCCAATCCAACTTGGAGAGAACAGATTCAAGAAAATCAAACATAAAAATGCTTCCACTATTATCATCTAGATGAGCTGTGATACAATACAAATTCCAGCAAAAGCAAAGACAAGAACAGTTCAGAAATGGTTCACAAAAATGCCACCTCTAGCTTCCAAGTAATCGGCAAGAAAGTGGCCAGTCCCACTCTAGTAGAAAGATGTAACCATTTCTGAACATTATGAACCTGATGTAGCTAAGAACAAAACCTTTGACGTACCTTTTGCCTCGTGTAGAACGAGCAAGACGCTGCAAGGCAGCCGCAACCTCCATCATACTTGGTCTAAGGAGCAGACAACAAGGTCATCTGAATATCTACATCATTCCCACAAAGTGTGCACATAAAAAAATGCAAGAAGAATGAAAAGAATCTACTGAGTCAAAACAAACGTTACCAGCTTCTCAAACCAGAGAGGGAGAGGGAGGGAAGCAATCAAGTCCAAGAAGAGATTTGGTCCAAGGAGGGCAAGTCTGAAAAATTCACTCCAACACGCATGTTCTGCTCTTTTATCGAAACCCTAACCAGAGGAGGAAACCATTCCTGGTCATTGCTACTGCACATCGAAGAAACATTCACGCCTTATCAAGTCTCGTCTAGAAATATGTGAAATGTTGCAGAAACCACTACCCGTTAGATTCAATCGCTCACAGCAAGCCTTCTCTATTACCAAAGTCATCTATCATATGTCCCTTTGGCAAGCCGGCTCCACCAAAAGCCCTAACACGAACAACACAGAAATCTTTTTTCGTTGTCGAACAGGGACAGCGTACATATCTTTTTCTGGCAGATTCTCCATACCAAAACCATCTATCATAGGTCCCTCTGCCAGAGGGGCTCTACTAAAAACCCTACCACGAATAAGAGAGAAGACCTTTTCTTGTGGTTGAAGAAGAAAAAGCATGCTTGTTTTTTCGTGTTCCAGAAAACCGAGACATCAATTGCACAAAAAAAGACGAATTCTATCCTAGTCTACTGCCACGTCCCCTGTTGAACTTCTTTCACCGCAAATGAACTTCGTTGATTTGTCTCCTCCAGCCATTAAAAAAAAGCGGGGGAAAAACCAGGGAAAAAGATGAATCTACTACGTACCTGCAGTCCGATGAAGTCGATCCGTTGCGACAACACTTGCACTGAACAAATTCCTCGAAGAGTTCCCTTCGCTCCTCGTCCTCGCAAATTGTCTACGGTCCTCTTCCTCCTGTCTCTCCTAGCGCCACCCGACCACTGTTACCCTAATTTCAGTTCTCAAGAAAGGGAACCACCCCGTTCTCGTTGTCCCGTGGGGGATTCGTCCCTTAATCGAGGTCCCGTCCTTGTTCGTCCCCTCGATTCATGTCGCTAAGTAGATCCCATTCGGGATCATTGGTCCTCTGCAGTCTTTTTCTCTTTTTTCCCGAAAAATCGCCGATAGGTATTTTATTTTCTTTGCTTGAATTCAACCTCTTTGACTTTTTCCCCTATGTTAATAAATTATTATTTTTACATCCTCATTTATTAAAAACGATAAACGCAAGCACGCATACTTCGTAAAAGAAATAAGGATCTGCAAATGAAAACACACAACCATGTCAGACAAGGGAATCCCTGACAACCCGCAACCATGCAAGTAATGGCACACTCTCTCATCCTTTTGGGAGTTTTAAAAAATTTTGCAATTAATAAACAGCGGTTTTAGAGTATGAAGGTCCCAATCCTTCCTCGTATACATTTGTTGATCGCTGAGACTTGAGGATGGACAAACGTTTCCAATGGGACCTTCACAACTTCTCCCACGTGACTCAAGTCTTCAGAACACAGGCAGTATATTGGGGGCTGTCGTGTACACGGGTCGTGACTCCAAAGTGATGCAGAACTCATTACCACCTTCTTCGAAGCGGAGTCGTGTGGATCGTACACTGGACAAGATCATATGGGCTATGTTTGGTGTGCTGCTTTTGGTCAGTGTTTTGACAGCAGTGTTGTTGGCTGTTCGAAAAAAGAATGCGAGAACTGATCCTTGGTACTTACAGCCCACCATCCGTGATTCCTATTACAACCCAAACAAAGCTGCTGTTGCAGGCATCATATCCTTTCTTTATGGCTACTTCATTCCAATTGCCCTTTATGTTTCACTCGAAATAGTTCGTGTGATTCAAGCCCAATTCATAACAGCAGACATTCATATGTACGATCCAGTCACCAACAAGGCTGCCAAGGTGAAATCAGCAGGTTTGAATGAAGAGTTAGGACAGGTAGACACCATCTTCTCCGACAAAACGGGCACTCTTACATGCAATCAAATGGACTTCTTTCGGGTATCAATTGCGGGAGTTGCGTACGGGATTGGGACAACGGAGGTAGAAAGGGCAGCCAAGCAAATAGGCCTTGCTCTTGGTGGTGGTCCATCTCCACGTGACCCAAAAGACAATCTTCTTCAATTCAGCTCTGACAAAAAAGCTGAGCTTCAGGGCAGCATCAACATGATGGATCATAATAATAATTATGGTCCTGATAAAACCCTTACAGAGAGAAAGGTTTCAACTTTTATGATCCACGACTGCTTGGCGGCAATTGGACTCACGAACCATCTTCTCAAAATATTCAATTCTTTATGCAGATTCTTGCTCTATGTCACACGGCTGTTCCTGATGGAATTCCAGAGGATCCGACTTCGATGCGTTACCGGGCTGAATCGCCTGATGAGGCAGCTTCGGTCGTAGCTGCCCAGCAATTTGGGTTCTACTTCTTCCAGCGATCTCCAACAATGCTTCATGTAAGGGAAATCGTGAGTCGAAATTCAAACCCGGTGGACCAAGTCTACCAACTCTTCAAGGCGTTGGAATTCTCAAGCGCTCGAAAGCGGATGTCAGTGATAGTGCGTTTCCCCAACGAGCGATTGCTGCTACTTTCAAAAGGAGCTGATTCTGTGATGCTCCAGCGGGTAGACAAGAACAAGAGTGGGTTTGTTAAAGAAACCAACAAGCATTGGAAGGATTTTGGTGAGGTCGGACTCCGCACCCTCGTGGTTGCTCACAAACAGTCGGACGAAGAAGAGTATACAAAATGGCAAGCAAAGTATGCTGAGGCACGAGCGACTGTGGGGGGTGAGAGGGATTTACACACAGAGGAACTAGTAGATGAGATCGAACAGGGCTTAACAATTGTGGGTGGCACTGGAGTAGTGGAGGATAAACTTCAAGAGGGTGTTCCAGAGGCGATGGATCGTGTTGCTCGGGCCGGTATTAAGATATGGGTCTGGACTGGCGACAAGGTAGAAACTGCCATTAACATTGGTTATGCTCGCAGGTGTGCGAAACATTTTTTCCCTTCTTTTTATAACTTCATTGTTACAGACCCTTTTTTGGATAATTTGTTGGTGAGCTCAGAGGGTCCTAAAGCCCATGCTCTGGAAGAAAGAGCTACAAGGGATAATCTTTCGCGCGACGAAATTGCAGAGGTCGGTTCTTTGCTCTTCTGTAGCAGACGAATAACCTTGTTGTAGAAAATTTGGACGGATTTGCAGGTGCTCGAACATATTTGTAGGAACTTTGTCGCTCGTTAGGGATCTTAGGTTCGGTATTCATCGGTGTTTGCTCCTCTAACTGTGCTTTTTTCCTTCTCATGTTTGAATTGCAGGAGCAGAAGGCGTTT
Source organism: Sphagnum tenellum (assembly GCA_963921925.1). Classification (NCBI taxonomy): domain Eukaryota; kingdom Viridiplantae; phylum Streptophyta; class Sphagnopsida; order Sphagnales; family Sphagnaceae; genus Sphagnum; species Sphagnum tenellum. The sequence goes on along the minus strand of OY998160.1, from coordinate 10,839,286 downwards.
GCGGGTCGCAAGCTTTCAGAGGCACTTGACTCGGTTTTGACTCACCAAGAAAATCTTCGAGAGTCAATGAGCAGTGCAAAAGCAGTTAGTTTCAATGAGAGCTCACAGAGTGCACTATCGCGCAGTCTCAGTCGAACTAGCACATTGTCTCGCAACCTAAGCAAACACAGCGGTCGCCATTCACGTACCCCAAGCGCCGGTACACAGAATGGCTTCCAGATGATGCCTTTGACATCCAATCACAAACAGACAGTCGGAATCGGCGATCTATCAGACCGACCAGTAAGTTTAAGAGATGCTGCTAATTATCCATTGCGTAAAGCCCATCAACACTCTCACACCATCGAGTACGCACTCGTGATCGATGCTCAATCCTTGGCATTTATCCTTGCCGAAGAGGAGCTGCAAGAGCGGTTTCTACAAGCATGCATCAATTGTGCTTCAGTGCTTTGCTGCCGAGTGTCACCCCGACAAAAAACTCAGGTTACCCGGCTAGTAAGGAAGGGACTTGGTCAGATGCGATCGTGCGTGGCAATCGGTGACGGTGCTAATGATGTTGGGATGATTCAGGCTACCGAAGTGGGTGTCGGCATTGCAGGTGTTGAAGGTGCTCAGGTATTGACAATCTTCCAGGCTATTCGAATGCTCATTTTGATTGAAAAGAGAGAACTATGAAGTTGTGTGATGCAAATTTTGAATGTACGGGTGACAGTATTTGCTTCGTCAGAAAGATACATACTTATTTTAAAGGTTTGCAAAAGAAAAATCACAGAAGTTAGCGAACAAGAGTCTACAGGGATCTCCATGCCACGGCTTTTCAATCTTTCAGTCTAGAATATATCTTCGGAGCTGCCTTTCTAATGGCGTGTGTCTTGCTGTCGGTGGATCCGGGCAGCAACGGCTGCCGATTATGCCATCGCCCATTTCCGCTTTTTGTTCTGCATGGTCGCCGGTGTTATCGTCGCATCTCCTTGAGGGTAATAATTTCTGGACTTTGCAGCTTTTCAATTGCAAAGAGGCTCACATTCATTCAAAGGCAAAAATCCAAGTACACAAAAGTCTTGAGTCATGGCTCTTCAGATTCCTTCCCTCTCTTCCACTCAGTTCTCAGGTTCCATCCCCATAAGCATCGGACATACGGTCAATTCGACGTCCGTCTCCTCGGAGAGAAACCAGTCGTCTGGATCTGTTCCTGCAGAATTCGGACTACTTTCCAAATCGAATGTTTTGTCCCGGGCTCTCAATAATCCGATCGGACAGATTCCCGAAAATCTCCCTCTTTGTTACAAGCTGCGAAGAAATCAACTGTGAGGTACCATCCCCTCATCTTTTGGGTCTCTCCAACATCTTCAATTTCTGGACTTGAGTGGGAACCAACCGTCCGGAAACCTCCCTGTTAAGCTCGGAAACTGCGTAAGTTTGCAAACGCCGGATTTCAGCAACCAGAATTTGACAGGAAGCATTCCTTCTTCACACACCTCACTCAACAATCTGCAGAGTTTCTCTCTTGCAAACAACTATCCGATCGGGCGATCGGTGAAATTCCTGTAGGATTTGCTACTTCTGCCGGCCTGGAAGCTTTCTCTGTCATTGGGAATGGCCTCAACGGCACCATTCCGACAGATATCGGTGCCCTCTCAAAGTCATCTTCTCTGTCTCTCTCCAACAATCTTTTTTCTGGCCAGATACCCGTGCCAATCGGCAAGGACTTCAATCTTGCAGTTCCGTCGCTGAGGAACAATCAGCTTAATGGGTCGATCCCAATCGAGCTCGGGGCACTCTCCAACCTCGAAGAACCTGACGTCGGTAGGAACCAACTTTCTGGCAGCATTCCTCTAGACCTGGCAAACTGCAGCAGGCCGTCCTATCTTAGTCCGGACAGAAACAATCGGATGGGAGAAATCCCAGCGGAAGTTTCATAGGGAGAGCAGCTTCACGAGTTTTTTCTGCAACAGAATGCTTTCTAAGGGACCATCCCTTAAAGCTCGGGAAATTTGACACCGTCGCAGAATTTGGATCTCGGAAATAACAAGCTCAACGGTCCCATTCCAGGAACTCTGGGCGGTCTCACCTACCTCGAAACCTTCAACGTCTCGGAGAACAATTCGCAGGGCCTCATTCCAACAGCTCTTACCACAAGGTTTAACGCTTGTTCATTTGCCGGAAATCCACTCCTGCGTGGCACCCCACTTACGGGTTCACAGGCCTTCGGTCATCGTCACTCAAGCGGGTCGAGCACAGGGGCAATTGTGGGTACGGATGTGGGAGGAGCAGGGCTACCAGCCCTTATTATACTCCCATCTATTTGTGGTCTTCGTATCTGTGTAGGTTGGCAGAGAAGAGGGACCACAGGAGCCAAAGCAAAAGCAGTCGCAGAGACATTTGCGTCATGTTTCAGGAAGCTATTACTATTGCACATATCCATGACGGCACATGCCATTTTGCGAACCGGTTTTTATTTTCCGATGCCTACGCGAACGGTCCGCGAGCCACTTTCTTACGGCCGGGAAACTTAGGAGTGCCTCCATTCTACTCTCCGGACGGGGATGCAGGGACTACCAAGGAGAAGGGGGTGGAAGTTGACAGCAGGGAAATTGCAGTCAATGCGCTGGAAGGTTTGTACGGAGATCTGGGGCAAGATGCAGCGCTTGCCAGGGGTGAGGGAGCAGCTGCAGGAAAGCTCGCTAGCCTGCCTCTCGCCGAGCTAGAGAGATCCCAATGGAATAGCTAAAGATTATGACTCCTTGAAGAGCGTGAATGCATCCACGTACACAGATCATAGGAATTAGCTTTTGAGTCACACATGCATGCTGGGGTCATAGCCTTTTTCGTACGCGAACCAAATCGTGGGAGCATTAGAGGATCGTTCAAAAGGATTCTCACTCGCAACGTGATTCTTGTGGGGGGATGCCATGATTTCAGGACAATCCAAGAAAAGGCAGAACGCCTCAGCATTATCACAAGAAACCCAACAGGAAGAGGTGAGCCAAAACACTCAAAATTTTGTGGGGGATTTTTGTATGCATGTGCATTGTTGCACCGTATGACGTTGGTAGGTGTGTTCACGAAGAGGTCGTTACCGTTCGTTTGAGTTGATTGCGTGTTCGAGTAATAACAGCCTAGTTTACGTGTATGCCAACTGCGGGAGTGCGGGAGATATTTGGAAAGCGTTCAACAACATACCTGCACAGGATGTGATTACCGGAGCGCCATGAACTCAGGGACATGTGAAAGATGAGCGAAGGGCAAAAGGCATCAGCATGGTCTCCGAAAATTGTACATCTGTGCTGATGCTAGCTAGACCGGAATCTTCATGCAATTGTTCAACAACAAATTTTGGAGAAGGTACGGGAGAAGACAGCAGAGGTGCATCCGGGAAGAGGTGAATACCGATGCACACGTTGCTACATACGACCAAGAATATCCTCAAACAATAGAAATGGTTTTTGTGGCACGGGTGCCGTTCAGACATATCTTATGGCACATAGCGCGAGTTCTCGATCTCGTAGATCGTGGGTCTTTCCACGGGTACCTACCAGTATCGTATTGTTGTGTACCTTTTCACATATCGGTCGGATATTGGTATTGCGAATTTTCATACCAAGTGGGTACCAGTATTGGATCGGTACGTCCCTTTTCATATACCAATCCGGTCCTGGTATAGGACGGGTATTGGGCCTAAGGCCGATTTATGCCTAGTGCGAGGTAGGCATAAACCTAGCATTAAAATCGGCAGATATCAGGTTGGTTTTAACTCAGAGGACCTACCAGTCCGGTATTGGTATCAGATGGGTATCGCCTCAGTTGATATCAAACCGGTACATTCTTTCACACCCACAATACATACCAGAACTTATATTATACCCAGGTTGCATGGAATAAATTTCAGTGTCCTATTCAAAAGTACCTTTGAAGGCTTTTTCCTAGACGGACCACGGGACACCTATTAATTACAATTTTTTTTGTTATGTTAGATGCACTTGTGATGGCCATCAACGGTGGGGAACACCAACTACATTTTAAAATAAACCCTTTTAAAAACTCATTACTACATGACATAATGACGTTTCACCTTTTTGGGCTGGATGCGTTTATCGGTGGAAATTTTTAAGGATGAAAACATTTTTAACCAAAACAAAAGAGTTTATTCACACAATTAGTTTGCAAGGTTAAGACATGATCGTCGATTTAACTATCATCAATTTTATGTTTCGATCAATGCATGACCCAAAAAGTGGGAATCGTGGACCATCCAATAGTAATCTCGGTTTATTCTATTGTTTAACGAGTAAAACTTATAATTACATTGATATACCCATGGGTACATAAAAAGTTACATATGTTTATGATATACCTTACCCAAAGAGTAAGTTTTTTATTCCCTTTTAATTTCATAGCTGAAGTGGGTAAATACTTTCTGCATCTATATTTTACTCGGCGACATATAGCGGTTCAATTTGTCCTTCGTTAATGGAAGGTAATTATTTTTGAAGAGGGTAATTAACAAAGGGTATATGCCAAAATCAATATAGAACATATATGTATTTTCCACATTTTGCAATGTCTACGGTTATGAGGGATTCGTGCAAATTATAGTGACCAACAATCAAAATTATTTTTTGATATTTTATTATACATTATGGTACTGACCTCGGACAATACTCTTACCGAATAATCTCGGAATACGTCATCATAAGAATGCTTCACCGGAGAATTCATTTTTATTACTATCGAAATTGATTCTATTATGTTATGTCGATTTTATTCATAGGACGTTTAAAATTTAATGCATTTATGTTTTCAATTCCAATTTTACAGGGACATTTCTTTCCTCCCTTTAAAATTTATCAAAGCTACGGAAATTTTAAACTTATGTTACCCAATTACCAAATATTAGGGTTGGTTTGTAAAATTAAAAGGGGACGTTCGAATCGGTTAGTATCCGGTCTGATGTGGAAAAAAGAGAGGAAAACAAGACACTTTTATTACATTATTTGAAATAAAATAATAACTCATCAAGAAGGGAAAGGTACCAAATATTTGAAGGGATTTTTCGTACACTAAAAAGAAAAAAACATCATTCAGTGAAAAGCGCATTATCTTTGTACTAGGAAAAGAAAATCTTCATCCACTTCTTGTGCATGTATAAAATTCTTCTACGGATGGTTTGTACAAATTATTGTTGAAAGGTGACAAACGCAATTGTTTTTTGGATTGCAAAGTCTTTTATTTTAAATCCCTTCCATCGGTTTTACACATATGCGGTGTCCCACCACTGCCCTGAAACATGAGTCTAATTCACCAACCCATTTTGGTACGATGTTTTAAAAATGAAATGGGTTCACTAACTATTATTTTAGGTAAGTGCAATTTCACCATCGGTGAAATCATTGATGTTTAATTCATTAAGATTCATTTTGTTGTCATTCAAATTGTTTACAAATCAATAAAAAAATAAAATAGTTATTGAAAATAAGTATTTATTAAACATGGATATACATTAGTTTATTAAGGGATTTGTTTATTCGTATACTTTTAAAACATGTTATAGTTGGTAATAAATCTATTTTCACAAATAAAAAAACCTTTCCAAAAACTAGATGAAAAATTTATTTGAAATAAAAATCTTACACAATTCACAACACCAAAAATATGGAAACCGGAGGAGCTCGTGACGGATGGACGTCTCAGAGGATGAAACGAGAGGCACCGTACCACAATCAACGACACATTCGAGAAACTCATCAATCCTCGATCCTAATCTACAAAAGTTTAAAGTAGTAACCAAAAGTAACCAAAAGTGGAAAAAATCGGAAATGAAAAAAACCAGGCATTATTACATCGGTCAAACAGCCTCGAGCCTGAAACCTTATGAGTGTAATGCCTAGATCACGGTTTCCGTATGTAGTCGTTTGTCAATTTATTGTTTTTGCGAGGACCAGACATGATTTTGGGGAGGTCGTGGATAGTAGAGCACGAATAATCGCAATCTTCGAAATTCAGAGCATTTGATCGAGGTCGGACATACGATGCCACATGGTCCCTCGCCCCCATCGATGTTTTGATCATGACAATAAATTGGGTTAGAAGTATCCTATTTTTTTACTTCCCATGAATGCTTCCTCATTTCTAGACTCCCATTTTCTTTTCCACAAAAATAAGCTAGATGTAGCCCTTTATTGATAAGGCTCATAAAGTGTTTTTCACTTTTGAAAAGTTATTTTGGTCATCTTCGAAATGGAGATTACACCTTGGAAATGGGACAAACGCACCGGGTGGATTACTTGGGCGTGCTCATTATTTTTTTGGAAAGAGCCATATTCACGGGGCCATTAGCAATTTATTTGGGAACACGGAGCACCTCGGAAAGGAAGCACCTCTTTGCGGCCCCAATTGCAGAATAAAAATGAATGTGCAGCCTGAGATTATAGTTTATATTAAAGGGAGTCGAACGTCAGGCAAAGCATAGGGGATAAAACCGAGGTGTTATGAGGAACATCTGGGGAAGCTTTTGGGAACTCGGGGGGAACAAATAGGGAAGAAGCGGGGAAAGAACAAAAAATCCCTCCCACCCCATCTCAAAAAGGGGAAAAACAATCGCATCAAGAGGGCATGCGAAGCCTTCCCATCAGCTGCAGGAAACTTCTCTTTCCAAAATTATGGGTCACCATCATTTTCCTCTCCTTGTCCGTGTTGTCGAATTAATTTCTTTTCAATTTTTGCATTTGTCTCTTTCTAGATTTGTTTGTAGGGGCAATTTATTTTTGTTTCATTAGAAGGGGGCACGGGAAAGCACCCACTCCCAGCCTCCCAACCCCCAAAGTTGTCGTCGGGGAGTCCTCACAACTAATTACAAAGTCAATTTTTTTCCTTTTGTGACGAGCATCTTTGATTGGCCCATCACAATAAAATCAATATTTGAACATTCCCAAAAAATATATATTGTGATCTCCTCCTTTGGGCTGCTTACACATAGTAGTTTCAATATTCTTAAAGATTCAATATCTTCTTTACAACATTTTCTGAATTGAAAAAAAAATTCTTGCAATTATTTCAAGGGGCCCACCCCCCCAAAAAAATAGTGGCAAGTCGAAAGCGACTCAAATAGCGAGTGGGCTTACGAACTTTTTACATAGAAACCCTTGGTGCCTAACTATTTGGTTAGCGGAAAATACAAATAGGGGAACATTGGGTACTCCTCAGGATTAAAAAAAAATTATACTGTCATATTTAATCTGTACCCAAATATGTTCAAGTTCTCAATGTGATCCAGAAGAGTTGAACAAGGGAAGAAGGATGCAACAAGCAATTTAAATATTTAGAGTAATATTAAAGTATTAATTATCGGAAATATTAATGTAAGAATGATTATAATAATTTACTAGAAATATTACAGTAAATATTATTGTAAATTATTACAATCATTATTAGAACAATCATTATTGAAATTATCGTAATAAATATTATTAATTCTAATTAGTAACTACTGTTATGAATATTTCTATCTCATAATGCAAAGTTATGAAGGATAAATGGTTTATGGTGGGAAAACTAGTTTCCTTCCCAGTTATTTCGTTTTGTAAAATTTTCATTTTCAGTTACACATTTGATGCCCTATTATGCCTAAAACTAGGCGTTCTCAACCCCTGATTGCGTGATTTTACAGATAACTATATTGTGTAACCTCCACAACGTGCCTTAAAAAAAATGTTCCATATTATTGAATACAAAAAACATGCGATAGTAAAGGCTTCTTCTTTTCGAATAACCACATCATACATTTTGGGAAGTAGTAGTCATGCATCAACAAGTGGGAAGTTGATTATTTTTATAAAAAAATCAAAATTAAACCTTCCGTTTATTTGATATTCTCCATATACGGGTAAAAAGTTGTACAATCCTAGGTCTCTAAGTCTAACTTATTAATCATTCCATTGTCCTATAGTTTCGGGGGGGCCTTTCAAAAGTACTTATCCCCCCATCAGTTTGGAATATTGACCCCTGAAGGCTACGAGACCATCATTTTTGGCATTGGAATCTTCCTCAACCTATCTTGAATACCAGGGTCCCGGGTGGACCAAAGGGAATTAATGGCCTTCCAAGCGGCCATTCCAACCTCAACGGTAACAACCCAGGCCGGTGGAAGGATTTTCCTAAAGGAATACCGGTTATCAAAATGCTTCCGGCATCTCTCTGTCCAAAGAAAATAGAGGATAAAACTGCGAAGGATGTTAAGCGGTCGTCCGATGTGGGAGACAGAGTTATGACATTCACGGTGCGAGAATGTTATGGAAGCCCACAGAAGCAAGAATTTTAACGAATTTTATAAATCAACCAGCGTAATTTAATAAACATTCGCGGGTCAATAATGTTTTGACAAGGTGCTAAACGAAGAATTAAAGAATTTTAATGCGCGAAATGAAGAATGTCATCATTAGGGTAGGAGAAGCCTCCTACACGATACCCTCGGACTCCAAGGGGGTCAACTTCTTTGTCGAAGACAGCTTCACCAGGCATGACAAAAGGCCACGAAAGAATGATGTCATCGGGCGCTCCCCATTTTTGCCAGATGTGATAGCGACATACAGAACTCCTGGTCGGGGCACTACAGTCGATAATATCAGGCTGTTTCAGCGTAATGTTTTAGGTTCCAAACTGGAAGGTCTTCGTCTTATTCCCGTAGGTGAAGTGTTTATTCGACTTATTAATCATTCCATCGTCCTATAGTTTCAGGGGGCCTTTCGAAAGTACTTATCCCCCCATCAGTTTGGAATATTGACCCCTGAAGGCTAGGAGACCATCATTTTTGGCATTAGAGTCTTCCCCAACCGACACCCTGATTGGGTCATGATGCAAGTCGATGTCAAAAACGTTTTTAATAACGTTTCTAACTCCCGGTCCGGGCATTACATTCGTAAGGTCACACGCCGGAGGCCGTTTGACGACAGCAAGAACGCAGCGCAAATAATGCCAGGCTATTTTAGCGTAATGTTTTAGGCTTCGAACTCGAAGATCGTGAATTCATGTCGTAATATCCACAACCCGGCTAGAATCAAGTTGGACCATTTCATAAAGGTCAAGCTTTTTTCATTCATTCATCAACAACAGCACTTCGTGGTCCCCAAAGGCAAGGCCCCAGGGCACGATGGCATCGCAATATAATTCTTTCAAGAATATGTGAATGAGGTAGCCCCCACGTCACTACTAGCTTTCAAGGCCATGTTAGCACGGGGATTGACCTCAGAACACATTAACGAAAGCATGATCACCTTGATTCCCAAGTCAGGGGAGCACCGAAAACTGGGGAATCGGCGCCCAATCACACTTTTGGGAAGCATATACAAGATCATTGCCAAAACTTTAACCAAAAGAATCCAAGAATTTTTTCCTTTCGTGATCAGACCAAACCAAACCAAACCGATTTTCTAGAAAGAAGAAACATTGTAGACAATAACTTCCTGGCTCAAGAGGCTCTGGTCTGGTCTCCATCCTCTTTAGTATATTTGTTCATTATTTTAGGGGGGGCAGATAGGCCCAGGGCATAAAGGGTTAATTATGATACATGTTGAAAGTTTTGAAGTGAGCTTCCCCCCCCCCCCCCCCCCATTTTCATGTGTTTTAAAGCTCGTGGTGGAGTTATTTTGCTCAAAAGTGCTAAGTTTGCAAGATCTAGGAAATATCAGGTTTTTATGTTTGATGGGCATTTTGACCGAATTGCGATATTTTTTCTTATATTTGGATGTGGCCTACCCCCCCCATTTTGAAGTGTTTTAAAAAAGATGGTGCAAAAAGATTTTCATAATCTATCACCATTTGCAAGATATAGGGGGGTTTGACTTTTGGAGGTCGTGAAGATCTTTTCCTTTATGTGCAGAGAATTTCAAAGTTTGGACAGTGCAATCCATAAATTTGGTTAGGTTTAGGGTATAGGATTTACGTGGTAATGTGAAGTAGAGGGTTTACGGTATATGTAATTATGTGAGGTTTTCCGAAATTTATGGAGTTATGCCAAATTTTGCATAATTTTGGTTTTTTTTTTAAGTTTCTGTCGAGACCAACCCCAGCTTCGCAAACTTCACACCTACAGCGGGGCCCTCTCGGTTTGCAAATCTCAAAGTGCTTGACCTAAGCTCCAGCAATTTCACTGAGGGGCCAATGCCATAGCGGGTCTAGGTGTTGCCCAACTTGCAAATTCTAGACCTCGCAGCTTGCAGCCGGACAGGATCCACAACAGAATCGGTGGTGTTTGTCGTTGTTTTTGTTTTCATCTTTATTTTGTTAGGTGTCATCTTTGAAGTGCATGGGATTAGATGCATAACATCGAAATTGTGTTGCAGAAATAGATTTGCATGAATCGTTTGAAGGTTTTGATTTTGAGTTATGAATTTGTGAAGTTCATAAATTATTTTTTTTATAATTCATGCGTGTTAGTTTGTAAACGAGATTCGTGAGTTTTCTTTTTCCCACGGTAAATTAGGATCTAACAATAAATTATATTAAAACATTTGGATTGGACGGGCATATGCGCAAGGGTTTTGCTAACGACAACGTTCATTGGGAATCGGGGACTTTAACTATGGGATGTAGGGTGGTAGTCGGTTCGATTTCAACATTAAGCGAACCATTTACATTCGAAAACATTGTAACACCTAGTGACTCAAATGAATAAGCAAAAATTGTGCGAGAGGTTTTAAAGGTTGATCTCATCTTGAAAAAAAAACATGGGTCCCCCCATTATATGTTGTTTCTTTCTAGACCTTTATTTGTGGGGAAGGATGGTAGTAAAGGAAATCTCATTTTGCTTCAAACTATGCGTTGATTTGCCATTTTGTTTACAAAAACTACAACGCTAGTAATACGACGAAAAAAAAGAAAAATATGATTTTTTAGAACCAACAACATGGGAGCACTTGTATGAAAAAGCATAGGTTAGGCAAACATCTAGTGGTTCGGGGTATGGGGAGAAGTGGTAACATGACTTTTGATTCAAAGGAGTTACAGCAGGAAAAATTTAAAAAGAGATTTGTCATGGGTTATGAAGCCATCATAGATCATTTTGGGAAGGGTAATCCTTATTAAGAAGGGTGATGCATAAGAAGAAATTTTTTATGGAGGACCTAAACATATAATCTGTGCACGGCGAGCGTAGCGTAGGAGGCTGGAGGCTGTTTGACCAAGAAAAACGCCTCGCAGTGCAAGGCTGTTTTACTGCAGGGGAAGGCTGTTTTAAGCATATACAGAGGATATAAGCATATGATTTTTGAAGATGTTAAAAATTGTTAGGGAAATTTTGGGTGAAACGATAAATATAAATATAATATAAGCGGGGCAAAAGTGATAAGGTAATCGGACATAAGGAGGGGGAAAGGGAAATGATAAGAATAAGGAAAAGCGACTAAGTTGGGCATAAGGATAAGAAATAAGGGCAAGTTGAGCATAAGTTTGTAAAGGCGAGGAAGTTTGGCATAACGAGGCATAAAAGGATAAGGAGGGCAAAAACAAAAAGGGTAAGAAAAAGAGAAGGTGGAAAGAATGGAGAAATGGGCATGAGAGAGGAAAAAGGGATATGTTTGGCATAAGCGAGGTAAAGGGGTGAAAAACAATTTAAAGCGTGTAAAGCAGGGTAAAGCGCGATAAAACAAGTTAACCCGCGAGAAAGCGGGCGAAAGTAGGGTAAAGCAGGAAAAGCAAATTAATACGAGGTAAACGACAAAAAGATGTTAAAGCGCGATAAAGCAAACATGACCGGGGTGAAGCCACTTAAAGCACAATAAGCGAAAGAAAGTGGGTTAAAGGGTAGCAAGTGGAATAAAGCGGGGTAAAGTACAGTAAGGGGGGAAAAGCGCAGTAAGCGAGAGAAAGCACCATAAAGCGCAATAAGCAAGAGAAAATGGGGTAAAGTGTGATCAGTGGGAAAAAGCGCGATAAAACGCGGTAAGCAACATAAAGCGTGGTGCACATGAGAAAGAAAAGTAAAGCACAGTAAACAGGAGAAAGCGGGGTAAAGTGCAATAAGCAGTAGAAAGCGTGAGAAAGTGCAGTAAGGTGCGGTAAGGGGGAGAAAGTCCGATAAAGTGCGCTATAAGCGGAGGAAAGGGGGGGGTAAAGCGAATTAAGCAGGAGAAAGCGCGATAAAACAAGGTAAGGGGGAGAAAGCCCAGGTTAAAGTGTAATAAACAGGAGAAAGCGTGATAAAGTGCAATAAGCGGAGAAAGTTAATCAAGCGTGGTGAACAGGAGAAAGCGCAATAAGCAGGAAAAAGCGTGATAAAACGCAATAAGCAGTAGAAAGCGCAATAAAGCGTTGTAAGCGGGAGAAAGTGCGATAAAGTGCGCAGCAAGTGCGGGAAAGGGGGGGGGTAAAAGTGAAATAAGTAAGAGAAAGCACGATAAAGCGAGGTAAAGGGGAGAAAACGAAATAAAGCAGAATAAGCAATAGAAAGAGCGATAAAGCGCGGTAAGCGAGAAAAAGCGGGGGTAAAGCAAAATAAGCAGGAGAAAGCGTGACAAAGCGAGGTAAGGGGGAATAAGCAGCGTCAAGTGCTATAAGTAAGAGAAAGCGCGATAAAGTGCAGTAAGCGGAGAAAGCGCGATCAAGTTGGGGAGCAAGAGAAAGCGGGGTAAAGCAGGAGAAAGCGCGATAAAGCACGATCAAGGTGGGGAGCAAGAGAAAGCGGGGTAAAGCAGGCAAAAGCGCGATAAAGCGAGGTAGGGGGGAAAAAGCGAGATAAAGCGCAATAAGCAGTAGAAAGTTTGATCAAGCGTAATAAGCATGAGAAAAGGGGGGTAAAGCGGGGTAAAGCAGTAGAAAGCGCAATAAAGGAAGGTAAGGGGGAGAAAGCGGGGTAAAGTGCAATGAATAGGATAAAGCGCGATAAAGTGCAACGAGTAGAGAGAGCACGATCAAGCGTGGTGAGGAAGAGAAATCGGGGTAAGGCAAGAGCAAGCGCGATAAAGCGAAGTAAGGGGGAGAAAGCAAAGTAAAGTGCAATAAACAGTAGAAAGTGCGACAGAGCGCGGTAAGCGGGAGAAAGCGGGGGTAAAGCGAAATAAGAAGGAGAAAGCGGAATGAAACGAGGTAAAGGGGAAAAAGCGGGGTAAAGCGCAATAAACAAGAGAAAGCGCGATAAAGTGCAGTAAACGTACAAAGCGCGATGAAGCGTTGCGAGCAAGAGAAAGCGAGGAAAAGCAGGAGAAAGCACAATAAAGCGAGGTAAGGGGGAGAAAGCGGGATAAAAGTGCAACAAACAGTAGAAAGCGCAATAAGCGGACAAAACGCGATGAAGCGTGGTGAGCAAGAGAAAGCGGGAAAAGCTGGAGAAAGCGCGGTAAAGCGAGGTAAGGGGGAGAAAGCGAGATAAAGTGCAATAAATAGTATAAAGCGCGATAAAGCGCAGTAAGCAGAGAAAGCACGACGAAGCATGGTGAGTAGGAGAAAGCGAGGCAAAGTGCAATGAGCAAGAGAAAGCACGATAAAATGAGGTAAAGCGCAACAAGCACTAAAAAGTGCAACAAAGTGCGATAAAAGAGAGAAAGCCCAGGTTTAGGGTTTAGGGTTTAGGGTTTAGGGTTACATGGGTGTCCCCACCAAAATTGGGTTTTTTTTTGGGGGTTTTGAAGTGACCTACCCCCCCATTTTCGAGGGTTCTGAATCCAATGGTGCAATAAAATTCTTCTAGAGTATCACCATTTGAAAGATATGGGGGGTGTGAAATTTCAGGGGGGCCGGATGGATGAGGGCATAAAGGGTTAATTATGATACATGTTGAAAGTTTTGAAGTGACCCACCCCCCCATTTTCATGTGTTTTAAAGCTAGTGCTGGAGTTATTTTTGTTTAAAAATGTCAGTTTTGTAAGATATAGGAGATTTGGGGTTTTTGTGTTTGATGGGCATTTTGACCTGATTGCATTTTGTTTTTTGATATTTGGAGATGACCTACCCCCCCATTTTGAAGTGTTCTGAATGCAATCGTGTGAAAAAATTCTTCTAGAGTATCACCATTTGAAAGATATGGGCGGGTTTGACTTTTTAGTCGTTGGTTGACTTTTTCTGTTTTGTGACAGAATTTGAAGGTTTAGAGAGTGCAATTTGTAGAATGGTTTAGGGATATGAAAAACTATGGAAATATGGGCCTATACATATGATCTGCGCACTACGCTCGCAGTGCGCGGGGCTGGGGGCTGTTTGACCACCAAAAAAGCACCGCAGTGCGGGGCTGTTTTCGTTGACCTTTTTCACCTTTTGTTACTTTTTTTACTGCTCGTAACTTTTGTAAGTTACTTTTCCTGCTGAAAGGGGTAAAGTTTGTTACTTTTTTACTACTTGTAACTTTCATAAATTACTTTTTTACTGGGCCAGGGTTTTGCCAGGGTTTATATTTTATTCATTGTGCGAGGGGGGAAAGGGTGCACCTTGATTTTTTTCCTTCTTTTATTTTACTGTTACGGGGGAGGGGGGTGGAGGTTAATGTTTTCTTTTTCCCAAATATATGAAAAGGTGGAAGGAGGAGGGGGGAAAGGGGTACATTTAAGGTTTTTTGGAAATGTTTTTTTTTCATTGTGGAGAGGCTAGGGAGAGGAAGGGAGTAATGTTTTATACAAAATCATTATGGGACGGGGGGAAACGGTGCACCGGGGGAAAGGGTGCATGTTGATTTCTTTTTTTCTTTTTTTTTATTGTTGAAGGGGAGGGGGGTGGGGGTCAATGTTTTTTTCCCCTAGATATATGAAAAGGTGTAAGGACCTTTATCTATTTATTTTGATTTCTTGTACTGTTGAAGAGGAGGGGGCGGAGGTTGAGGTTTTTTTTTTTCTCCTTCATTGGACATGTGCAAAGAGGTCGGGAAGGGGGGTTAGTTTTTTTTTATGGGCATGATGCCTAGATCATATGTATAGGGTAGTTCCCCACTTTTCATTGGTTAGTAGTAGGCCTTATGGTTGCTGGAAAATATTTGAAGCATATTATTTGGGTCCCAAATTTTCGTTAATTTTTCCAAAATTATATGAATTTTGTCAAATTTAGTTTAGCCAAGTGTACATTAACTTAGTTGGGTTGAGTTTAATTAGGCAAGTTTAGGTTAGTCCAACTAAGTTTATATTATTTTAACTAAGATTAAATGGAATTACAACACTTCATGTAGACAACTTCCTATACCTATAGGGTTTATGTGATGGTGTAGGACATATTCCACCTTGGGTCAAACCTATACATATGATTTTTTTTCCTCACTTTTTGGAATAGTTCTCCCTTGCAGGCAAACAGCCTGTGCATATGATGTGAGCCTTATAATTATAAGGTCGCAAGCACAAGGCTGTTTGACCGCAAAAAATCCAACGCAATGCCAACGCTATGCTCATTACACTCACCCAATGCAGTGCAAGGCTAAAATCAATGTGGAAGGGATCAGAAAAACCTGTGGAAGGAGGAAGGGAAAGGGATGAATGTTTTTTCTCGAATTGTTTTTTTCATTGTTGAATGGCTAGGGACTTGGGGTGAGGGGTTTTTTTTAATGCGTTGAAGGGGGACGGGAGGGAGTTTTTTTTTTTTTGTTTTAATTTTCGAATGTTGAAAAGGGATGGGAGGGGGGTGGAGGTTAATGTATTTGTTTGCTTTCATTTGACGCGTGGAAGGAGGAAGGGAAAGGGATGATTTTTTTATTTTTTATTTCATTATTTAAAATTAAATTTCCCCCGAATGTCATCACTACCATCTACCAAAAAGGTTGTGAAGCCCTTTTAGACAGACACTTTAATTAATGTTAGCTTGACCATTTTTTAGACCAAATGCATTTGGAGTTAGATTTTGTGTATGAAACATTGAGGTGGTTGAGCCCAGGTTGCCAATGGACCAACAAGAAAAAGGGAAGAACCCCAAGTTTGTTTTGGGGGGGCCCAGCTCCTAGACTTTTGTTTTTTAACAAACAAGAATGTCGATTATGAAAAAACCAAGAAGGGTAAGGTTTAAGGGTCAGATTGTAAGCTTCTTGGATTGTCTCCATTCCTTTTTTTTTTTTATGGCGGTCTACGGTTTTTTTTTGCTTCAGATGTCTTCTGTTTCAAGTCCATCACAAAGCGGGGACCCCTAATTTGTATTGGTGTTATTTAAACACTTTCAGAATACTTCTCAAAATGTCCAAGGTTTTAATGCTTTGTTCATGTAAAATAGACATTGAAACAATTTAGATTGTAAAGACTTAATTTTGGTATTGTTTAAATAATAAATGATGTAACACCGTATTTACATTGGTTTTTTGTTGTTTGACATGTTGTATTCACATGTTGTCGATATTGTAATGATATTGCATGAGTATTGTGATTGTATTGGATATGCACTTTTAATTGTAAACGATGCAATGTTGTTATAATATGGTTACAAACTCTATTCTTGTATCGATTCTCTATTATATTCATGTTGTCTATATTTTGACAGGCTTAGTACTCATTTATTTCCAACATCATATTTGCATTGCACATGTTTGGTTGAACGTAAGGGATGTAATGTTGCAACAACATAGCTCAAAAATTTATTATTCAATATTGACTCGATGTTTTATTCTTATTGTTTATGTTACTGTATATATGTCATAATCACACTTTCCTGACATTGTATTTGTATTGTGTTTTTTGTTGTTGAAGGTAGGTGATGTAATGTTGCAACAACACAATTGCAAGTTGTATATTCAAGAGTGAATCAATGTTGTATTCATGTTTATTGTGATGTTGCAAATGTGTTAGGGGCACAACACAACAAAAGCATTTAGAAATTGCGTATGCACCATTGGTAGCAAGAGGTACAATATCGCAGCAACATGTTTACAAACTTTGTATTGGTATTGCTTTAGTAAATGATGATCAACATTGGATAGTATTGATAAACAGTGCTACTACAAGATGTTCACTCACCCAATTCACAAGGCACTCCTATACATGGTCAAACAAAAGTACAACTCCAGTTATGGGTTTAGGGTTCTTCATGTAGACAACTTCCTGTACCTACAAGGTAGCTTTGTGATGGTTTAGAGCATATTCCACCTTGGTTCAAACCTATACATATCATCTATTTTTTTTAACTCCTTCTAACAGCCCCGCACTACGCTTAAACAACCCATACATATGATTTGTGCATTACCGTCATAAGGTCGCAGGCTCAAGGCTGTTTGACCACAAGAACCTGTACATATGACGAGCTGTTTGGGCGTAGTGCGAAGCTGTTTTTCAAAATCTTTTTTTCACTTTTTGTTATTTTTTTAAATATTTATAACTTTCATAAATTACTTTTTATTGTTGCGAAGGGCCAGGGTTTGTATTGTATTCATTCTGCGATGGGGGGTTGAGGGTGCACCTTTATTTATTTCCTTCTCTTTTTTTTACTATTGAGGGGGGAGGGGGGTGGAGGTTTAGGTTTTTTTTTCCCCTTCATTGGAAATGTGGAAGGAGCTTCTGCCCCAATATCTGATCCTCAAGAAAAAATATGCAGCTGCATCTATGCATTAGCTTTTTGCTGGGGAAACAAGTGAGCTCTATGTTGCCTACTTATGGTTTCTGTTGAAGTCTCATTGCACTTTGGTTTCCTTGGTCTTCATTTTTTTTTCTCCTTTTTTATATTTTTCTTTTCCTCTTCTTACTGGATTTTTTTTGGGGGCCATATTTCCCAAGTTTACCTCTTCTTTGCTTTGTTTATTTATTTATTTATCATTTTATTTTTTTCGGTATTTTTTTCAATTTGTGCCAATGTCTTTCCTTTTATTCTTCTATCCTTTCCTTGGTTTCGTAAGAGGCATTGAACGAATAATAATGTACAAGTACAGGCAAGCTCGGAATAATACGATTTATGATGGTTGATTTCCTCTTCAATTTTACAACCAAGCTCTTCGACACCAACCCTCCAAAACTACGGCCAATTAACACAATAGGATGATGCCATTTATACTTGCACAAAACATATTCATTTGCTAAATTGAACTTCGAAGTTTGGTTGTAATTTTTATTTTTATTTTCCTTTTTTCATCCTCCTTCCTATATTTATTCATTATTCATGGGGAGGGGGTGCGCCTTGATTTTTTTAAAAACTTATTTTACTTTGGAGGGGGAGACGGGGTACAAGGGAATGCCTTTTTTTTGCGTCCTCCATTTAACATGTGGAAGGAGTAGGGGAAGGGGGTTAAGTTTTTCCTCAAAAAAAAATTTCATTATTGAGTGGTTCGGGAGGGGGGGCTTTGTTTTCCTTTCTTTTTCCTTTTTTATATTATTCTTTTTCCTCTTCTTACTGGATTTTTTTGGGGGCCATATTTCCCAATTTTAACTCTTTTTTACTTTGTTTCTTTGTTTTTGTTTTTATCATTTATATTTTTTTCCCCTAATTTTTTCCAATTTGTGCCAATGCATTTTCTTTTATTCTTTTATCCTTTCCTTGGTTTCGTAAGAGGCATTGAACGAATACCAGTGAACAAGTACATGCAAGCTTGGAATTAATAGGATTTCTGATGGTTGATTTCCTCTTCAATTTTACAACCAAGCTCTTCGACACCAACCTCCCAAAACTATGACCAATTAACACAATAGGATGATGCCATTTATACCTGCACAAAACATATTCATTTGCTACACTGAACTTTGAAGAAATATCTAATCGACTTCTACATTTCATATTAGTTAAGTCTATATTTATGTGTGATCGAAATATATCATCGAATGCACACCTCTAACATTGCTCAAAAGAATTGTGGCACATTCTTGCACTTCAGCTGTCCTCTTGGCATTTTCAGATTTTAGAAAGTCAAGGCCCTTTCCACTTTCAAAACCAAACTTTTTAACACCAATCTCCAAAAACATAGCATATTTCAGCAATAAGAATGATTCCATTCACCCTGCACCATACATCACTGTGATATGTTCAGTTTCAGGAAGTGTTGAAACACCATCTAAAGTTGGCCGATATACTATCATTGATAAGTGTACAAATTCCCTGTACGATTGAGAGATGACCCAATGATTGAGTAACAAATCTTAAATCTAAAAATTTTAGTTGCTTGATATATTTGTGAGTGAAACCACTATATTTGCCCAAACATGACATTGTGAAAATCAAAGAAAGGTGACTTGTACCTAGGATTAATGAGAGTCTGGTATACATTATTCGCAACATGTGATACATGACCATGAGGGGATCTTTCTAGTACATGTGCATTGTATGAAACTGAGAAAATGCGCACAACTTCCGCCAAATCAATTGGTAGCCATTCTTCAAGCCAACATACATCATCATGACCTCGTTGTGTCCCTGTGCCCCTCCAGGCATCACCATTGTCATTTGCAATTAATTAGAGCCCATGAAACAAGACCGCCCAAATTCCAACACTTCGCTTGTCTTCACGAGGTAGCCACAGCTAATGTACCGGCCAGTGACTCTGCCATCAAAATTCCACATTCAAAATACTGCACAGTAACCAAAGTCTAGATCATAGCACCAGAAAGTATTCGAGACTTGCGGAGAGGAGATGCCACCAATTGGTTTACGAAAGTAATAGAACGGGCTATTTGAACCAAAACTCTTGGAAATAAATTAGTATCACAATGGTCCAGTCAGCAAGGTAAAAAGAACTCACAGAACTAGCAGCCATCATCATCGAATTGGCTTCTTGTCATTGTACATAAATCCATGGTATGGTAACACTCAGCGATACCATGAGTCTTAGCAGTCTCATCCATTGGCAAACTGCCATTCCGCTCTTGTTTTTTGAGAGCCGAGAGGAATCCAAAAATCCTCCCAGCCTCAAATAAGTGGCTCTCATGACATACAAGAAGAGCGCCGTTGCTCTCAAGATCTAATAGCTTTGCACCCCTCTTCAAATATTGACAAGTGAAAAAACAACATGGTGGGAGCTGCCATACAAACGGCGGTGTTGCTGTCACGCATGGATTTTCCATTCATTCACACAAGGTCCGAAAATCCCTGACAAACCCGTGCAGTTACAAACATCATACATTGCTGCACATTATTGAGCTCTTCTCTGATTCCCAATCAAGCAATAGAGAGTCAATTTGTAGACTCTGTCGCCTACCATTAGATACACATACAGTACCACCCTAGAAGTCAGACTCTACACATTATTTGGGAAAAACATGAAGGGTGGAGAGAAAACAACACATGATATTCCGTTCATCTGGTTTTTGCCCATTAAGTGATTGGACCTGCTGATATGATTAGTACACATCAGTCGACTCTCAAACAAAGAACTACTCTCATATGATCAAAATTTCACAAATCTTCAGACCCTAGGCCCAACAACAATGGTACACAGAAAGAAATGGAGGCCAACATCCAGAATTTGGCATCATCAAGAGCAATACCTGAAATTCTTGAGTCTGGAAGCACCATAAGAAAGAACAGCCAGCGACAAATGACGTGCTGAAAATCTGCCATAGAACTTCAACAACACCGTAACCTCTTCGACAAGAAAAATCTTATGCTTCGTACCCTCATAAATTAGACACATAGAGTTTGAATCCAACTGATGCAAAGGCGATCTGCAAAAGACAACCCTTCAAACGGTTCAAGGTCCTGGAGCAACAACAGGGAGGACTCCGTTTCGGAATGTGATTTCAGGAACTTTCAAAACTAAAACTTCAAGTGATACTGGAAAGCAGTTTACTGAACTGATCCACCAAATTCCAATTGTTCAACAAACAATCAATGCACAACCAACAAGAAAACATGAGGGTAGGAGTCCATGTAGCACGATACCACCAACTGTGGTTTTGGAGGATGCCCTAGAAGATAAAGTTGCTTGCAGGCCGGTCGCATGCCAAGGAGATGGTTATCGGCTGCGAAAATGTAGACTCCACAATAGTCAGAGTCGAACCCCAATAGGAAACCCTCAAACCGCCAAGAGTTGGAAGCCATCGACGCTGGAGCACAGCGTTCATTTCTCATGGGAAACGGGAAAACCGTCGAAATGAACGATATACCTGCTGTGTGACTTTTCCCAGGACCTCCCCCATTCCAAGAAACGACACAACACGAACAGAGACATGACTGATCTTCAATACTCTCCGCACCGCATTGGACACCGTAGTTCAGTGAAGCTCCTATACATATGATCGACCACTTGTTCTATTATTACCCCGGGGGGGGGAACATTGGTCGAAAACAGCAAGACACACGGTCTTCAGATTTCAACAAAACCCAAACCTATACAAATCGTACACGGAGCTTTACAATATGCGACAACAATCTTCACACCTCCGAAACGATCCCCACAACGTGTGCAAGGCAATGCACCGCGAAAGAGGAATGGACAGAGAGTGGATGGAGAAAAGAAAGGTGTCAGCTCAGAAAATTGAATCCAAACAATCGACAACCTGCAGTAGACTTGGAAGTATACCCACAAAAGGGGTACTAGCGGATGCAAGCCCCAGAACTAGTACCAGTAAGGAGTGGGAGGAGCCGCCTCGGAATAAAGCAGAGCAGGAGATGAAAACGGCGCTAGGAAGGGGTAAAATACCAATGAAACAAGCACAGTATAGCTTTCAGCGACACGTACAAGTCGCCGCCGAGGAGGATGAAGCCGACAGTGACCCTCACCGCAGTGCGACTCCATCAAGCTCCCAGTGACTCTGATATCAGCCTTCCTTGCACACCGCCTTCCATTCGTTGCTGTTGCAGCCCTAAAAAATTTGCACAATTTGCACGAAGACGTCGACCACAGCGAAAGGAGGCATAAGCAATACAACACAGCCGACAGTCCTTGGACATACGGGTTAAGTCCTAGAATTGTATTTTTCTACGAATGTCTTGTTCCAGCATTCGGATGCACGCGTCCACCAATCGTGTGAAGTTGGTGATAGATCGTCCCAAGGCCTTCTGTCCCATCCATCGAGCCAATTCTTCATCACGAGTGATGTCTTTCAGTTCCGGCATGGCCTTGCGCATGTCCGACGGGTTGCGACGCCAAATGGCCCAAAGAAGAATGCGGTATCGTTCACCCCGAATTTGACCCGGGCAATCGGCACCGTACCTTCCTTCGTGCAACTGGACATTGCCTAGCGCCTGCCCGTTGTGTAAAAGGTGGCACTTGGGACAACTGTCAGGCGACCGAGGAATGGAATTAGGGCAATCCGACCTAGGATGCGGTCCCAGACATTTGAAGCATCGACAACCATCCAGCAATAACGGACAATTTTGACTGGGGTGACACAAGTTTCCAGCATCGCCGTAAACACTGCACATGAGACAATTGGGTTCATCAGGAGCAGCAAATCGACGAAAATTCTTCAAGGATGTACAATCCTCGTTCATGAAGGAGCTGAGCACCGTCGCTCGCACCCTAAGCATCGGCAATGGTGGGGGGGGTTCTAGCGACACCGCCCTCGATTGTCGTACACAATTGTCGCACAGTTGTGCTGCTGGAATTAGGTTGCACCGTTGTGATTAGCCATCCACAGCCAAATGAAGATTGTGTCGTCGACAACTCTCCGTGTCCGTGATCCAAGCGTTGGGTTCGACGAACGATGAATCGATGTGCAAAGCTTCAGCTCTAGATTTTGCACTAGAAATCACTCTGCTAATACCGTGACGCGCTCCCAAGTCACGGGGGTGAAACCCACTTGAGGGTCTCACCAAAGTCAAGTTGCGGAATTGAGACTTGGTAGCACGCTCCCGGCTTCCAACTCTAGAAAGGGGTAGAGGGTCGAGTTGGGAGCCCCGGGATTAGACTAGGAAGAGATCAAGCTTTTAGATCACACAAACCTGCATCACAAACCAACACGAGTTGGTTAGAATCCATTTGCACTCTTTTGGTGTTGGGACAAGCCACGGGGACCCGGACTCACTTGGATTCACCACATCCTTGGCTCGGGAGTATGCCACCACCATACTCCCTATAGTATACTCTGCGCCACGTTGTGGGGGCTACACCCAAATGGCACAAATTCCCGGGACTCCCGAAATGGAGTCCCGGAGTTGTCCCGAAATCGTCCCGGCGGGACTCCCGGAACTTTGAACGGCCATAACTCCGGACTGCGGAGTTGGATCGCGACGAGGTCTGAACCAAAGTTGTAGCCCTCGTCGAGATCTTTCCAACGACGTATCGCACTCCCAATTCGGACTTCGGGAAGGGGTCGATTCCCGACTTTTAGTGGTCGGGAGTCAAACTGCCAGTTTGACTCCCGGCCCTTCTTTTGCCCATAACTTGGGCGACAGATGTCCAAATGGCCAATGCGAGGCCATTTTCGATATCTACGCTTCAAGACCTTTCCAATGACACCAAGAACACCCCGATGCAAGGTGTTTTGGGTCCTGCTGTCGAGCTCTAAACATTCGGGAGTCCCGGAGGACTCCAAATCCCAACTTTTCCAAGTGTTGGGCTTCACCCCCACACTTGGCCAAAGTAGGGTTGCGACACTCTCCCCCACTAGAAGAAAGAGGTCAATGTCCTCATTGACACTTAGAATTTCCTTTCATACAATTGCAATTGCTTTCTTTTGGATCCTTGGCCATTTTGCCAACTTTGTGGCTAGACCTTGTCTCAAGCTAACTTAGGCGTCCCCAAGTTTCCAACACTTTCTTGACAAGTCCAAGGGTGTCCTCTCCGGGACCCTCTCCCCTTGCTTCGTCAAAAGACTAACTAGCCTAATTGACGAAGCTCCTCATTTGGGAGGAACTTTTTCATTCTTCCCCTCATGAGGAGCCTAAGTCAAGTCTAATCTTGACCTAAGCTACTTGACATGACTCCTTTCCCTATCCCGCGCCTCGGTCACAACAACCAAGCCTTAACTAAAAGGTTTGCTTATCAAGGTACGAGAAGCAACACCTAGGTTTGCCAAACCCAAGTCCCAAACTACACTTAAAGTATGTGAGCGGGGTCATGACTTCCCGCGTTGGCCACACTACAAGCCAACCCTTCGGGATGCACCTCAAGGCATGTGCATGTCCCTGCAAGCTCACCTTGCTTGCCTCCTCTTTTGGGGTCAAGTTTCTTCAACCCCAAACTAGGAGTCCGATTTTGATTTGAGCCTACGCAACATAGTTCCATTTATCCATGCCACAACCCTATTTGCCTTAACAATTTTTCCCCATGATACAATATCTTGGAAGTTATAATGCCCTTTTTATTTCACTTGCAACTTGATGTGGTACATTTTATGGAATTCTCCCCCTCTAAAATAAAGGTGATGCCCTCATCACGCTCTACGCCTTTTCTTTGCCGGTCTAGTGTGAAATTCTTCTATGGCTTCTTGGGCATGTTCCATGTCGGACTCTTTCACCCAAGAAGCTTCTATTGCATGGTAACCTTTCCACTTCACTAAGTATTCCCGCTCTCGTCCCCTAAGTTGCCTTGATTTGAGCACGGCCTCAACCTCAAACTCTGGTTCATTATGAACTAAGTCCGGCGGAGGCCTTGAGTTATGCTCTCGATTAGGCCTTGAGGCATCGCGGGAGACCGGCTTCAAAAGGGACACATGAAATGTGGGATGAACTCTAAAGTTTTCCGGAAGTTCTAACTTATAAGTGTCGGAAAGTTTCTTTTCCAACACCTTGAATGGCCCCGCATATGGGCCTAAGAACTTATGACTCAAACCTTCCGGTAACCTAAAATTCTTGATGTTCAACCACACTTCGTCTCCCTCTTGAAACTTCACTTCTCGTCGGGACTTGTCCGCAAAATCCTTGTACCTTTTGTGCGCCTTCTGCAAGTTAGCCTTGGCCAACTCCCATAAGCGCTTCCTTTCTCCATCAAGCTGCGTCACCATTGGCACTTCCTCACTTGTATCAATCGAAGGTTGTCCTTGCGTTGCCCAAGTCATGGGCACAATTGGTGACCTTCCCGTCACCATTTGAAATGGGGTGGACCCAGTTGCGGAGTGTTCCGAGTTGTTATAACAAAACTCGGCTAACTCCAAATGGTGCACCCAATCTTGTTGATCCGCCGCCACATAATTCTTCAAGAATTGTTGGATGACCAAGTTCACCCTTTCGGTTTGTCCATCGGTTTGGGGGCGGAAAGAGGTGCTCATCTTGAGCTCCGACCCCATTCGCTTCCACAAGGCCCGCCAAAACTTACTTGTAAACTTTGGGTCTCGATCCGACACTATGTCTTTTGGAAGCCCATGGTGTTTGAAAATGTGGGAGAAGAATAACCTCCCCGTTTCTTGTGCCGTTGCTTCATCTTTTGTGGGAATGAAATGTGCCATTTTGCTAAATCGATCCACCACAACCATGATGGCATCGAATCCCTTTGAAGGGGGCAGACTTACCATGAAATCCATTGACACACTTTCCCATGGCCCTTCGGGAATTGGCAAGGGTTGCAACAAACCCGCTTGCTTCTTGTTGAGGGTCCGGTTTTGTTGACAAGTTAAACAAGTCTTCACGTACTCCTCCGCACTATCTTTTAAGTTGGGCCAATAGTAGGACTTCTTTAGGAATGTTGTGGTGCGCTTGGCACCACCATGGCCCGCAAGTGGTCCATCATGACATTCCTTCAAAAGTGTGTCTCGCATCTTCCCTTCCGGCACATAGAGTCGATTTTGCTTGTACCACAATAATCCATTTCTCAAATGGAAGTGGGACTTGGCTCCATTTTGGATGCTTTGCCTTGTCTCCTTGGCGAAGGCATCCTCGCGGCTTGCTAGTCTAACTTCCTTTTGAAGTTCCGACTCTCCAACACACACCATTCTAAGTTGGTGTTTCCGGCTCAAGGCATCGGGCACTATGTTCTCTTTTCCCGGCTTGTGCCGGATGTCCACATTAAACAAGGCCAATGTGTCTTGCCACCTTTGTTGTTTTGATGACAACTTGGGTTGCGTTGCGAAGTACTTCAAGGTCACATTGTCGGTCCACACCACTACGTCTTTGGAACCTATGTAGTGGCCCCAAGTCTTGAGGCAATGTATGACCGCCCACATCTCTTTCTCGTGTGTTGGCCACCTTCGCTCCGTCTCACCCAACTTCTTGCTTTCAAAGGCCACCGGTCTTCCTTCTTGCACCAAGACTCCCCCAACCGCAAAGTCGGAGGCGTCGGAATGAATCTCGAAGTCTTTGTCGAAGTCGGGTAACTTCAACACCGGCGCCTTCACCAAAATGCCCTTCAATGTTCCAAAGGCTTCATCGCATGCTTGTTCCCATTCATAGGTGACGGCGGACTTCTTCAAAAGGTTCGTCAAAGGCGCCGCTATCTTTGCAAAGTTCTTGATGAACTTGCGATAGTATGAGGCCAATCCTAAGAAGGACCTCAAGGCGGGAACCGACTTGGGCGGCTCCCAATCCAAAATCGCCTTAACCTTGTGATCGTCCATCATCAAGCCCTCTTGAGTTATCCTATGTCCCAAAAAGTCTACTTCCGTCACCCCAAATTCGCACTTCTCGAGCTTTGCATACAACTTGTTTTCCCTTAGCCTTTGGAACACCTTGCGAAGGTGCTCCGCATGCTCCTCCAAGGAGCTACTATAGATCAAAATGTCGTCTATGTAGACGACCACGAAATCATCAAGCCATTCGCAGAATATGTCATTCATGAGAGTGCAAAATGTGGCGGGTGCATTAGTGAGCCCAAAGGGCATCACCATGAACTCGTATGAGCCATACCTTGTGCGACAAGCGGTTTTCTCTTCGTCCCCTTCCGCTATCCTTATTTGGTAATACCCGGAACGTAGATCAATTCTACTAAAAACCTTGGCTCCCGAGAGACGGTCAAATAGATCATCGATGCGAGGTAAAGGATACCGATTTTTCATCGTTGCCTTGTTGAGTGCTCTATAATCAACACACATCCTCAAAGTCCCATCCTTCTTGTGAACAAAAAGGACAGGTGCCCCATATGGCGACTTGCTTGGTTTTATATACCCTTTGGCAAGGAGTTCTTCGAGTTGAACCTTTAACTCTTTCAACTCCTCATGGCTCATTCGGTATGGGGCCTTGGCGGGAGGTTCCACTCCCGGCATCACTTCAATCGCATGATCAACCCGTCTTCTCGGGGGCAAGTCTTCGGGCAACTCGGCGGGCATCACATCCGGGAACTCTTCCAACACTCGCCTTATGCACTTGGCGGAAGTCATCGACTTGGTGACCTCCTCGGGCTCATACTCGTCCAACACCCGCATCACACACACCATGCCAAAACCTCCCACACATTCCTTCTCAAAAGCTTTTCCTACCATAAAGCGGATGGTTGGATCACCCACACAAGGCA
Source organism: Sphagnum tenellum (assembly GCA_963921925.1). Classification (NCBI taxonomy): domain Eukaryota; kingdom Viridiplantae; phylum Streptophyta; class Sphagnopsida; order Sphagnales; family Sphagnaceae; genus Sphagnum; species Sphagnum tenellum. The sequence continues at coordinate 10,812,099 of OY998160.1, read as the reverse complement.
ACTCATGTGCCTTGACTCGCACAATCCCACTTTTAGATGGGATTCTAACTATCCGATTGTGCCCTTCTATGAGCACATTGTTTTGGGTGATGAACTCCATCCCCAAAACACATTCCATTCCACCCAAGGTGGAAACCAGCAAGTCCAACTTTCCTCTCCAATTCCCCAATTGAAGAGGGACTCCTTTCGCTTGTAACGTAGTTGGATGGGGAATCCCATCCGCAAAATGCACCTCAATGGGTGCCTTGAGCTCCTCTAAGTGGAGCTCCATCCTTTCGGCGCTCTCCCGAGTTATGAAGTTGTGAGAAGCCCCTGTGTCCAAAAGACATAAGACATCCCGCTTAGCAATCTTCCCTTTCAAGAAGATCAGTCGATTGCATTCTTTTTGGGCTAGAGTGGCATTGAGAGCAAGTACCTTTGAGCTCCCAACACCGGATTTGGGCTTGGGGCAATCCTTGGAGTAATGCCCCACCTCGTTGCAATTGAAACACGCACCCTTGGGCTTGTCTCCAGAATCCCCTTTGTTTTGGCTCCCTTTGAAAGGAGCCCCTTTCTTCACAAAATTTCCCTTTGGCTTGAACCCCGAGCCTTGAAATGGTTTGGGCTTATCCTTGATTGGGCTTCCTTGCCCCCGGTTCCACTCCCCTTCATGCCTTGGCTTTTTGTGAAGGAACTTGTTGTCCTTCTTGAACCCGGATTTGTCGCTCCGCCCCATATCCGAGAAATTCTCCACTTTCGTGATGGCCTCGGATAATGAGGCGGGCCAACTCTCCTCAAGTTTTCGCTTGGCCCAAGTTGGAAGTCCCATCACGAATTGGCACACCCGATCCATCTCGTGCATGTGCCGTACCTCGAGCATGAGTTCCGAATAAGCCCTCACATATTGCCTCAAATTTTCATTCGGGGCATTCACAAGGTCACGAAGCTTGCACCTTGAAATGTAATCGGAGTTCCTCGGGACAAATTCCGCCTCAATGCGGTCTTTGAAAAACTCCCACGTATAGCCATGGCTCTTCCCCTCCTCCTGTCGCACCGTCCGCCACCATGTGGCGGCATAGCCCTTCAAGTAGGATTGGGCAAGCTCCACGGCGGAATGCCGTCCAACCTTGGCGGCATGCAAGTAGTCGTCCATCTCCGCGAGCCAAGCATCCACAACCTTGCGGTCGCGGGCGCCATCGAAGTTCCCGGGCTTGGCCGGTTGAAACCTTTCACCCTTGGAGGCTCCCGTTTTGAGAGCCGCCACCAACTCACCGAAGTCGGGTCTTCCCATCTTGAGGAGTACTTCCAATTGTGCCGGGGTGAATAGGACCGAGCTCCTCTCTTCCTCACTTTCGGGCTCATCACGGTCCTCCCGGGGCATGGGTTCCTCCTCCCCAATAGATTCGGGCGGGGCTACTTGGTCATCGACGGGCTCTTCCATCACGGAGTCTTGCGGTTGCTTGCGGTTCTTCTTGGGAGCCATCCGAACCCAAGAAGTGAGCTTCACCACTTGCTCTGATACCACGTGACGCGCTCCCAAGTCACGGGGGTGAAACCCACTTGAGGGTCTCACCAAAGTCAAGTTGCGGAATTGAGACTTGGTAGCACGCTCCCGGCTTCCAACTCTAGAAAGGGGTAGAGGGACGAGTTGGGAGCCCCGGGATTAGACTAGGACGAGACCAAGCTTTTAGATCACACGAACCTGCATCACAAACCAACACGAGTTGGTTAGAATCCATTTGCACTCTTTTGGTGTTGGGACAAGCCACGGGGACCCGGACTCACTTGGACTCACCACATCCTTGGCTCGGGAGTATGCCACCACCATACTCCCTATAGTATACTCTGCGCCACGTTGTGGGGGCTACACCCAAATGGCACAAATTCCCGGGACTCCCGAAATGGAGTCCCGGAGTTGTCCCGAAATCGTCCCGGCGGGACTCCCGGAACTTTGAACGGCCATAACTCCGGACTGCGGAGTTGGATCGCGACGAGGTCTGAACCAAAGTTGTAGCCCTCGTCGAGATCTTTCCAACAACGTATCGCACTCCCAATTCGGACTTCGGGAAGGGGTCGATTCCCGACTTTTAGTGGTCGGGAGTCAAACTGCCAGTTTGACTCCCGGCCCTTCTTTTGCCCATAACTTGGGCGACAGATGTCCAAATGGCCAATGCGAGGCCATTTTTGATATCTACGCTTCAAGACCTTTCCAATGACACCAAAAACACCCCGATGCGAGGTGTTTTGGGTCCTGCTGTCGAGCTCTAAACATTCGGGAGTCCCGGAGGACTTCAAATCCCAACTTTTCCAAGTGTTGGGCTTCACCCCCACACTTGGCCAAAGTAGGGTTGCGACATGTACACCGCTAGACCGCACAAACACAATAGCTGTTGGTTTTCTAAATCACAAGATTTCGCCCAGACAAATGCCTCTTGCACACACAAAAAGACTGGAAAAAAAAATCTCGAACCCCCTATGTTTACCCTGTGTCCTACTCAAATTTCACTATGTTTGAGGGAATTGATAAATGACGTGGTGAAATGTACTTTGGCCTTCGTGGCACACTGCGCAACCTTTTATGGCCATCCACGCATATACGCTATTTATCTTGATAAACGGAATCTAATTTTTGTAGAAGGGTAAATTACTTTGTGTTGGATTTGACATGATTGTGTATTCATTGCAATATGGGTGCCAACTCTTCGAATACAGGTGGGAAAACGTTGAACGGTGTTTCAGGTGTTTAATGCGGCCTATACAAAAATCTTGCGCACCATATATGTAGCATATTTTATAATTTTTACATGTCGCATACATGACCCATATAACATTTCCCCGTGGTGCTATCGCATGTGATTTTTCTACATCATGGCATATCACACATCATAATGAAAACGAGCCTATTTTTTATGGCAAGCAGTCTCCAAATTTCGGCTTGAATTCGGGTTTTGGAGGCGAGCTCATTGGGTGCCTCGTTAAGTGGCCCCCTTCTCCTTATTTTTCACTATAAATAGTATAAATAGGTCTGCCGGCGTTATATTTGGCTTTTGACTATCTGTCAAAATGTCACCATTGAAGCAACTTTGTAGAATCTTCTTTAAGGTTTAAACCCTTGAACCGAAGGGCTTATAAGGGCCACTGGGCAAGGTTGGAGAAGAAGATGGAAATTTAGGCAAGGGGGGGTGTGGGAGCCCCCTGAACATTGTTCATAACGGCCCTCTAAATTGTTGTAATAAGAGGATCCATCAAATATGCAATCACATAACATTTACGGACATGTTTGATTGATGGCCAAATTATGTTTTGTATAGTCGGTGGGAAATAGATCCAATTCTCGTTCTCACCATTGAAAAAACATCGATTCATGCTTCGTCCCAACAAATCTTCATCGTAATTCATGTTTATGAATTGAAAGGATATGTAATATAGTAAACTTTGTGCAAGTGTGAAACACTAGCACAATTTACCAAAAATGACCCACAACATTAGTTGATTACAATTAACAAGAACTCACCACGATAACACACTCCAAAGCATGCATGCCATACCCCATTGCCATAAGGTTCCTTTCAGCAAATCGAGGCTAGCTGCTATCCGGTCAGGATAATAATTGTTTTTTTATTAATCTAAAATAAATTTTAAAACTAGTATATTTGGAGGGAAATAGATCTGATCCTTATTATCATTGTTCAATAAACATTTAATTCGTCCTCCATCCCAACAAAGTTCTGTTATAATGAAATCTTATAGATTAAAAAGGATGTGCGATATATCAAACTTTGTGCAAGCGTTTAGGCTCTAATATTATTTACCAAAAATGTCTTAGGGCATTTACAAATCAAAATTAGCCGTGATTCGCCACGATGACGTACTTTAGATATGCCCTGCGGTGTTGCCATAATGTTCCTTTTCCCAAAACAACCCTAATTATTATTTGGTTATATATGCCCAGCGGCATTGCCATAATGTTCCTTTTTCCCAATACAATGACGGCTACCCATTTTGTTGGACCCTCCTATGGAAAAAGATAAAGTAATTTCTTCAAGGAAATGAATATGACGTCAATCGAAATAAATATCAATTTCCCCCCGCTCTGTTACCGATAATTTAATATTAGTTTTCATTCTGGGTTTAGGGTTGTTTGTATTCCAAACCAATACTCGTTCATGGCACCAATTTGCTTTTTGCTGGTTCAATTTCATCCACCACACAATTCGGCCAAGGTTTATCCGAACGACACATGTTCGCCATCCAGGACAAACAAAACACGACGGGCACGGCATGCGTCGCATGGTGGCCCTACCATTTATGACGATAAGAAACAAAACAGTAACTTAAATGGGATATTGTTTTATTTTTCTTACAAATGACAGTAAAAGTAGACTAGATCGCATATACAAGATTTCTTCTCATGTGAAATTAGGTCACATTGCAGCATCCTATATCCTCTATATTAAAGCAAAGGTGGTGTCTGTCTGTTTGTCTATGTGTAGCTTGAGGTTCCCTAACCCTGTCCCCACCTCCTTAAGTCCTTCTTCTTCTTCTTCTTCAAACCCTAGATTTAGGGTTTGAAGTCCAGATACACGGTTGCACCTTGAAGTTCCCAAACGAGCCAAATATTGGGGTTTCAACCCTGGCTCCAGGTCCAGGTCTCGATCCACGTGCAGCTTGAGGTTCGCAGACCAAGTCCTTCGAATCCAACGATTGGGGTTTGAAGTCCAGATCCAATTTTGGGTAAGAGTCGAAACTATGGATTTGTCTATTTGTGCACCCCAAAAAATCGTATTAATTATATTATTATTATTTTAAATTTTGTAAACCTCTCCTTGAGAGAAAATGTAATAATAAGTGTGTTTATTCTAAAGGTACCCATTCTAGAACCATATGGTAATAATAGCAGCGGTTGGTTTTTCTATTTTTGCGAATTGTTTTTGTTTATAGCCGAAATGGCCATCATCTGTAGGAAGATGTGGAAAAAGTGGGCAATTATCTGGAAGGAATATTTAGCCACACCTGGCTACAAATCCAAACATGGAAGCACAAAGCGTGGGGGGTGGCTGGAGTGGCGTAGCCACGGGTTACCCACTAGTATGCGAGCAAACGTGGTGGTGTTTGTTTGTTTGTGTGTTTGTCACAGACATTCGCGAATTGCGGCCATGGCAGTGGGATGAAAGAGCTCTACGTACGTCCGTCTTCATTTCTTTCTTTCTTAGTTTCTGACTGTCTGTTCGTCCGTCTGTCAGTCCTTCCGTCCATCTGTCCTTCTTTCCATCATTAACCTCCCCATCATCCCTTGCCCCATTTTCCGTTTCGCTTATTTATATAGTTTTAGTTTTTTTTTCGGGCGGCCACGTGATTGGCCTACTCAGTATGTGTAGTAATGTACATACCTCTGCATACACGCAGGTCCTTGGTTTTTTTTGGTTGCCAGATGTTTTTGCCAATTCGCACCTGAAATATATGATTTCTAATTTCAACCTGTTTGAAGGATTTTCCGTGGGAAATAAATGGTCCCAAATTGGCTAGACTTTGTGGGAAAAAAAAAGGTTTCTGAAACACCAAACTTTTATGGTAAGTTCTATTCGGTAGCCAATACTACGGAAGGACCCCCTTTTCCTTCTTTTTTTTAAATAAAAATTTCGTAGTTGGTGATGTTAGCGAATTTGGCCCCTTTTTTCAGTTCCTCTTTCTTCTTTTTGGGGATGATGGTCACTTTGGTGACATCACAAAATTGGCCATTGAAGACACACACAAAAAAAAACAAGGAGAGAAAAAAGGAAAAAAAACCACCGCTACTAATGCTACTTAACTGGTGCGTACACTCGTAATGTTGTTACACACACACACATACATCGCTTTCCAGACCCTCATGGGAGTGTTGATGTTCTCAGAACGTTTGTACACAAATATAATTAAAGTGCAAGAATACCAATTCGATATATTAATTGTAAGTTCATCATTCTTGAACATGCACTTCCTAGTCACATGGAAAAGAATGAATGAACGATCAATAGATGCACCAATAAGTCCACCGACATGCAACAAACAAAATCTTTAATGAAAGGAAAGAGTTAAGGAAAGCGTTATTTGAAGCCTAACACGGAGTACGTGGATCCTCCATATTGTGCACTTATCTGAACATTCGCAAATCTAACACTCTGAGAGCCTTTTCAAAAGGTAATTTGAGTCGGGTTGCGATCTTGGTAATAATTCAAACATATGAATGCCAGATATCATGCACAATCACTTCCCCAAAAAACGTTCATCATTTTTTTAAATTGTTTATGGATGGGGTAGATCATTTCCAAACATTCGTGGATGTAGTGGATCATTTTCAATCACCCGTGGACGAAAGAGATGATTTATATTCACTCCATAGGGTGGATCCTTTTTTGATAAGGCATGGACGATGTGGATTATTTTTGGTCATCCACACATTATTGAGATCACTTTTAACTGCCTGGAAAAACACCAATTGCGCAGATCATTTTCATTTTCCCAATGCCCCTGGATCACGTCCATCGTCGACACATAACCCCAATATGGGGTAGATTATTTTTGGTCACCGATACATGGCCTGTATTGGTATTATTTTCTATACGAGGCCTGAAGGTATGATCCGCTTGCATTTGAAAGGGACTTGAAGTCAAAATGGGTGCCAAATATGATGGCGGAACCAATGCGATTTGTTGGAATGTTGACATCATTGCCAATGAAAGGTTGACACGTCACATCAATTTTTGGCCCCCCCCCCCCCCCTGGGCTGGAGAAGATTGTGCCTACAGTAGTTGAAAGTCTTATGGAAAATCAAAATTGCTTCGTGGGCCGTCGGCAAGAACAAGTGTGTCAGGGATCGGTGGGTCGAAGGCGAGTAGGTCGATGCTTGCAGATGGTTGGTGTTTGTGTAACATGCATAGATGGCACATCGGTTGGTGGGTGGGGGCAAAAAGGTGCTCAGCAGGCCGATGCAAAGCTCACCGAACTCACTTGATTATCATTATATATTGTAAAGGAAGAAAGTTCCTTCCCCTGAAGCTGTCCAAGGTACTAAAATAATGTAGATTGAAAGGACCCAATCAAATGTCACCTTCTGGGTCAATCGCTGACATTAGTGAACCAAAGGAACTTTTTTCATCCAAAAAAAATATAACATCCCAAAATAGAGGAAAATGTTTCTTTTCCATCTTTTTCCCAAGTCTCATACTGTGACTAGCAATCATCCACTGTGTTTGTAGTTGCTGGAAACAACTGGTTGGTCCCTTCTGGGACTTGGAGTGGAGGTAGGCCTACCGCCCAATATTATGAAAGGTATTAATATTTTTACTGTCGATGTAATTAAGGATTTTTCATGTAATTATGACAAAATAATTCAAGTGCTGTGAAAGAAAGGCGACCAACAAAAAAAAATCTTTACTTTGAAATGATGCCACATGGCACTCTGATAAACAAACCAGCAGCAGCTCCAAAATCCCAGGCATACATAAGTCTTCTTAAGCACCTGGACGCCTTCTGCAACGAATGTCCACATACATGTCTCTGATGGATTCAACTATACAAATGAGATTGGAGGGTATTTTCACAAGAGCCCTGTGAATTATATGGTCTTGGACTTATTGTGCAACTCTAACTCACCTTTTTTTTTTTCCAAAATAAATATTGTTGCTAGTTAGAACCGGCATGTAGGTTGAAATAGCCTGTCATTATGTGCCCTTCATTAGTACCCAACATATTTATTTTAAAAAATTCCCCAATAACAAGGCAACACTAGTTTCAATGCCTTGATTGTTTTTATAAAAAAATTGTGGACTCTGAGAAACTTTTTCAAATTCCCATCTAGCAATTAAGTAGTTTCAATGATATTCAATCAGCCAACAAGCACACAGTGACTTGAGAGCCTTTGGGTGAACCCAAGCTAGTCCATTTAAATCATTTTAAAACATTACAAGTATCCCATGCTAAGACTAAATCAGGGTGTCCGAGTTCAGATTTAACATTTTTTGGGCTTAATATGGCCACTAAGAGGGCTCATTCAAAAAGGTCAAGGTACCAACATGGGTGCTGGGTTCACCCTGGCCAACTTGTGGCCTACACTGATCACCGGTTGGTCACCTTCAGCTTCTTGAGTGAGGCAGGTTAGTGGCCAAATTAAAACCCAAGAGATGTTAGATTTGGAATCAGAGCCCGTGATTTTGTCTAATCATGGGATATTTGTAATATTTAGAAACGATTCAAATGATTTTTTAAATTTCGACCATGGCACGAATGTTGGTGCTCCTTCATCCAAGGCATGTATTTATAATGTTTGGAAGCAATAATGTTTATACCACAGTACCACTGCAGATGCTAATTCATCCAAACCCCTGATTGAGGCCTCTTAGTGCATATATTTAACCTGCAAAATCTTAAATTTGGACTTGACAAACCCAGCCCATTAAATATAAAAACTAGCGATACTTGTAATGTTTAGAAATGATAAAAATCAATGTTGTAATCTATCTAGAGCATCAATACCCACAATCAGATTTGGATAAGCCTTATCCAGGAAAAACATTTGGACAAAAATATATACGAGAGTGTTGTTGTTCCAATAAAAGACAACGCCTACTTTTCAAAGTTTTCATTGTTGTTGGCACGCTCCGCATGCGCTAGCAATATATGCATATATTTGCACTCTGGAGATCCCCCATGAGGTGGGGTATTCATTAAACAATGGTGGCCACAATATGAGCTTTGGAAAATGCAATAGAGAGCTCACCGTTCTTAACCCAAAGTTCAGATAAGAAGCAAATTCTTAGCCAATAGACTTGTAGTACAACCGGTGGCGGCTTGTACCAACCACCCAGAAGATTTCAGTTCGTTGTTCGGTAAGTGGTAGGCATTGGTAGTCTACTGTAGTCAATGTTCAAAAACCCAGACCTCAAGCCAGATGCAGATCTTCTTCCCCTCCAGCTCTGCGAGTCTGATGGCATCATGTACAGCTTTGCTTATTTACAACCCTAGAATGCATCATGTGTCTGTTCATCTTGCAATGGTGGTTAACTATCTTCAACATTTTTGGGATAAAAATTTGTTATGATTTTCCATTTAAGGGCATCTCCAGCGGTGCTCAGTTTGTGACCCTGAAAATATATTTATGGCATCCAAGTTTTGATTGTTCGGAATTTTTTCCAAAAATACCTATAAAACTAGCACTGAAAATGGGTGGAAGGGTGCTAATAGCGACCCATCCGGATCAATCCAACTATCTAGCCAATCAAAAGCAGGTGTGAGGCTTTGTTGTGCCTTTTACCAGCCTTAGCAAAATGTACAAAAATGCTGGGCCAAAACCATTTTGCTGCACCAAACCAAAGCGGGATGGGAGGGCGAGGGGGTTGATTTTTTTTTTACTGTTGAGCGGGAGGTCCCGTTGTTTGGCGGTCTATTTCTTTTAATTCCCAGGATTTTAGTAAGTTTAATCAGTCCCAAATGCCTTTTGGGACTTTTGTAAAAATAATCATATAAGGTTTGGAACAAGCTTTCCAACTTGTTCACCATGCTCAACTCGGACAAAACTTGCACTACTGAATAGGTATGATGAACCGTACATTGAATTCCTCGTATGTGAAACACATAGTCATCAGAAATCTGTTGAGTAATTCCAATTTTGGCACCTTGGAAAATAGTGGTTCTGTTAACTCCAAAACAAGAAAAACTTATAAAATATGGCTTCTTTTATTAGCCCTCCCCCAACCGTGAGATTTTGGATGAGTACCTCGCAACTTGGGACCAATAGGCTTGCCATACGCCATTGCCATAATGATCCTTTGGGCAAAACAACCCTAGCTATTAGTAGGTTGCCGTAAAAAATAATTCTTGATTTATTTTATGATACGGCTGAAGTCGTTCCATACAAATTCATATTAAATACCTCTTTGAGGGTAAAGATTTTCAATTTGATAAGTATAATTTATCCATTTTCTCCAAGCTATTTTTTAATTTCCCCAGGAGAAAAGTTCGTCCACCCTGAACCCTAAAACGAGATTTGTGGTTGGTGCACCGGCGGGTGTTGGGTCATTCAAGCCCAGGAAAAAAAAAAGGGGAAATTTTATATGGCAAGAACTTTTTTTCTCCTTTAATCAAGCAATGAACATCCTTGGTGGGTGGGAGTCCTACAATACTCCTGCTTTAAAAAAATGCAAATGATTACGATCCTAAGACAAAACACGTCCTTACGGAGCATTAAATATTTATACCCTATTACATGTATTCACAAAACATGAACAGACAAAAAAAAATCCTTGGGTGGTCCACATGTATATCCCAAACATTTGAAGGGTCCAATAAAGCAGACTGTAAAAAGTAATTCTTGATTAATTTTGTGATACAGCTTAAGTTGTTCCATACAAATCCATATTAAATACCTCTTTGATGGTAAAGACTTTCAATTTAATAAGTATGTTTTATCCATTTTCTCTGAGCTATTCTTTAATTTCCCCAGGAGAAAAGTTTGTCCACCTTGAACCTTAAAACGAGATTTGTGACTGGTGCACCAGTGGGTGTTGGGTCATTAAAGCCCAGGAAAAAAAGGGTAAATTTTATATGGCATGAATTTTTTTTCCTGTGTAATCAAGCAATGAACATCCTTGGTGGGCAGGAGTCCTACAATACTCCTGCTCCAAAAAAAATGGAAATCTTGTCTGGGTCGGGTACTTGATTTCTTCATGACCGCTCAAATAGAAATTTGACTGCAATCAACAGATGCACCAACATGTCCACCAACAAGCAACAAACAAAATCTTTAGTGAAAGGAAAGAATTCAACAAAGCGTTATTTAACGCCTAACACGGAGTACGTGGATCCTCGATATTGTGCACTTATCTGAACATTCACAAATCCAACATTCTGACAGCCTACTCAAAAGGGAATTTGAGTCGGATTCCAATCTTGGTAACAATTCTAACATACGAATGGCGGACATCATGCACAATCACTTTCCCAAAAACATTCATCATTTTTTAAATCGTTTATGGATGGGGTAGATCATTTCCAAACATTCATGGATGTCGTGGATCATTTTCGATCACCCGTGGACGAAAGAGATGATTTATATTCATTCCATAGGGTGGTGGATCTTTTTTTGGTAAGGCATGGATGATGTGGATTATTTTTGGTCCTCCATACATCATTGAGATCATTTTTAACCGCCTGGAAAAACACCAATTGCGCAGATCGTTTAGGTTTTCCCAATGCCCCTGGATCACGTCCATCGTCGATATATAACCCCAATATGGGGTAGATTATTTTTGGTCGCCGATACATGGCATGTATTGGTATTAATTTCTATACCAGGCCTGGGTTGATTTGCTTGCATTCGAAAGGGACTTGAAGTCAGAATGGGTGCCAAATATGATGGCGGAACCAATGCAATTTGTTGGAATGTTGACATCATTGCCAATGAAAAGTTGACACCTCACATCAACTTTTGCCCCCCATTGACTGGATAAGATTGTGCCCAGTTGAAAGTCTTACGAAAAATCAAAATCGCTTCATGGGCGGTTAGTAGGAACAAGTGTGTCGGGGATCGGTAGGTGGAAGGCTTGCAGATGGTTGGTGTTTGTGTGATGTGCACATATGGCACATTGGTTGGTGGGTGGGGGCAAAAAGGTGCTCAGTAGGCCGATGCAAAGCTCACCGAACTCACTTGATTATCATATATTGTAAAGGAAGAAAGTTCCTTCCCTTGAAGCTGTCCAAGGTACTAAAATAGTGTAAATTAAAAGGACCCAATCAAATGTCACCTTATGGGTCAATCACTGACATTAGTGAATCAAAGGAACTTTTTTCATCAAAAAGAAAAAGATAAAATCCAAAAATAGAGGAAAATGTTTCTTTTCCATCTTTTTTGGTTTCTTTGATCCTTTTATTTTTATTTTTATGTAGGATAGTTTTTATTTCAATGGTGTGATTAGTGTTTCTCTCTTTCTAATTTTGTGGTGCAGTTGAAGTGGCGATCCTCCATAACAAATATTTAGCCAAATTGGGCTATAAACAAGATATGCAAGTGGAACAATTTAAGCACTCTTCTATATTGTTTCCTAACTACGGGCACCTAACATAGAATTCTTGGGATTTCTTTCTTTTTCTTTTTTCCCCCAAAATTTGGTGACAAAACCTGCAAATTTCACTTTTTCTCAGTTTAGATGTTCTTCATCAAATATATATTTAGAACATCCCTATAAAAAGTTGTTCATAGAAGGATGGAGTCATTTTTATGAAATCGTTACATTAAAAAAAAACTATAAAAGGATGTTCATAAAAATATGGAGCTAGAAGTGATGATTCATAAATTATTTGTTTTCAACTTTTGTGATGCAGACTAAACCCTAAACCATACATAAAAAAATGGAGATAACCACGATAACAATCGTCTCTTTTTGCCTAAGTAGCAAAAAAATCTCACAAAATTAATGTCCATGGATACTTTTGACAATAATTTGATTCCCAAAAACCAATGAATTTTAATATTTAATGTTTTAAATTCTCACCTCAACGTGAAATCAATTCCGTAATTCATTACCAAATTTTGAATATCGTATATGATACATAACAGAACATGGACATGTGAGAAAACACAATCAAGATAACTTACGTGTCTCAATAGCAAGTGTACTTGGGCCAATGAGTAGGCATCACACTATGCAATGGCTTTTTGTGACCCTCAACATCTTCAATAAAAATGTTTAGCCCAAGCTATTTTTTTAATAAAAGCCCTATTTTGACAAATTTTCATTAATCTTAATGTTGGACAACTGATGTTCAAGAATATGCTTTATTTTAAGGGTAACATATAAGGGTAGAAAATTTGATATGATTCATACGTTTAATTTTAATCAATATAATATAAAAAATTCATCATTATTTTTTATGTCGACGTAAAAAATTTAATGTTAATCAATATAAATAATCGTGGACATGGAAAGGCACACATTAATTTATCTTTTCGTATCCATGGTTTAGGGTTTAGGGGGTTTAGGGCTTCGGTTTTGGTTTAGGGTTTAGCGAGCCTCCTCAACGGCTCCTTCGGGGGAGCTTCATAAATAAGCGTCGGGCTCTTCCACAAAAGGGGGCAGTTTTAATTCATTTCAAATATGTATTTAAATTCTGAATTTTTGCAAATTTCCCTCTTAGAAACAACTTACATATTAGTGAAGACCTACTACCAAAAAATGGTCCTTAAAATCAAGAGCAAATTCAATGAATTCCTGAATATTTTGCTAGCATGACCTCAAATGCAAAGCATATCCTTTTGCATGTAAAATAAATGTTGGAGGTCCATGTGTATGAAAACTTACCTTAAAAGTATCACATAAATGAAAGCTTACCTTAAAATTATTCGCATCTAAATATCTCTCTCTCGCTACCGACATTGACAATGTATTATTCATTATACACAAACTTAATTGACAATCACCATTAAAGAGTGAACTCCTAACATGAACACGTCCAGCAAAGGTGATAGGATGGGTTTCCCCATGTCCATAGACAAATGATGTAAACCCACCAAACTTTATGACAACAAAAGAGGATGGGAGTGAAAAGAAAGAGGAAAGGGACAAATGGTCATAAAGCTCAAAGGCCCGAAAAAAGGGGAGAGGGAACATTTTCCCTTTCATTTGAGCTATACCTATTTGGTTTTTCCCGTCACAAATCTGGTCAAGAACCAAATTTGGCCTTACAGTACAAAGAGCTGGCCAAAAGCCCATTTTAAACCACCCAGATTTGATGAGAAGCAAAGGTTTGATTGCCAACCCCCCAAGCCCCTAGACGTAGCTAGACGCCCAATTTTAACACGTTTCACATTAACTTACCATAAAATGGCACTACTCAAGAACTGGCAAGTGTAACAAAGGCAATTTATTCATGAATGGGGTCAAAAAGGGGCCAAATAATGGGAGATGGCCAAAAAGGATGCCAACAAAACTAACTAAAGTGGCAGTTCATAATTAACCCCAGTCCATCAGTTCAAAAAAAATTGCCCTCATCATCTCAGTGTTCCCTATGTGCAAACTCGTAAGTATTTGTTTACTTTTTCGCGGGCTTTTGATTTTTCAGCCTTTTACACCTTTCAAATGGGCAACCTCCCATCTAAGATGGCGCCAAAGGGGGGTCTTTTTTGTTGATTTGGCGCAGGTTGATTGGCCCTCACCCTTAAAAATGATTTTTTCCCCTAGGCCATTAAATCCGCTAATAAAAGTAAACTTTTGTAAGTTACTTTTCCCTACTGAAAGGGGTAAAGTTTGTTACTTTTGTTACTTTTTTTTACTGCTTGTAAATTTCATAAAGTGTTGAGAAGGGCCAGGGGAATTGTTTTATTAGTTATATTCATTGTTCAGGGGGAAGGCGTGTGCCTTTATTTATATATATTTTAGTTCTTTTAGTGTTGAGGGGGAGGGGGAGGCGTTCAAGTTTATGTTTTATTTTTCTCCTTCATTTGACATGTGGAAGGAGGAAGGGAAAGGCCCATGTTTTTTTTCGAATTTTTTTTTTTCACTGTTGAGTGGGTAGGAGGGTCAGGGTTTTTAAAAAAAAAATATGTTGAAGGGGGATGGGAGGGGGAGGGGGTTTATTTTATTTTTAAATCTTTTTAGAAAATAAAGAAGAAGCAAAAAGACATGAAGGAAAACCTTCATGTTTAAAATAAATAATGAAAAAGGTCCCACAGAAAATCTTATCCATAAATTCACTATGTCCCTGACGGAGCTCGGGTTTCAGGCCGACCAGGCCCGGCGCTAATCGGAGGCCGGAATTTCCTGTTCCCAATCTGTGGGCAAAGCTATTGGACGAAATTAGGTTAGGACATTCTAGCCCGGAACAGAGACCCGGGATAGCCGACGTCAAGAACGGGGTGTGGGGCCGGGTCCGGGTCCCATTGACATTGACGGAGCTCGGCAACTTTTGCTCCAGAGAACACCCACTGAGGGAAGTTATCAGCAGTTACTTTTCGGAAAGTTTTTGGTATGGTCGTTGCTGATTTTGGGTACTGTAGCTGTGCCAAAAAGAAAATTTGCTTCTCCTCCCTGACACACACACACCTGTGCCTTAGGCACGGGCCACACACTACTTGGTTTATGTAGGATGAGTATTTTAGTGATCGTCATTGTGACAATTTCAGAGTCATTTCATATTATAATTTGTTATAAATCAAAACTCATTTTAGAATTGTTGTTTCTTGTGTGTTTATATTTTGTTGTTTGTTTTGCACCTTTTCCATGGTTTTTGTCTGTTTTGAATTTTTTCGTTTCACACCCTTTGGATTTTATTATTATTATTTTGGCATTGTTTATATCTTATTGTGAATTTCTTTAATGAGTCGGACTTTTGTTGGCATTTTTCCTAGCAAATCAAAAACATACAAAAAAATAATGGAACAAAATGACATATAGTGAAATTTACAAAATTTTATTTTTTGAAAAAATAAAACTAATTACATCAAACTTTTTATGTCCACACAAAATAATTTAATCATCATCACTAGAAGTGTGAAACAACATGGAGCCCAAATTGGATTTTTATATTTACATTCACAATGTATCTTTTTTCCTAACAAATTTTGTCATGTTTTTGACAAAAATATATTGAAACTTTTTTGGATAAATGTGTTTTAGTGAATTGAAAAAGATTACAAATTTTTTATCTCAAAATATTGAAAGTTAAACCATGGAGGTTGATAGATAAGGATGCTTAAACCCTGAAACCTAAACCCTAAACCCTAAACCCTACCTACCTTCCTCCCCCCCTCCTACCTCCTACCTACTCGCTCCTACCTCCCCCCTCCTACCTACCTCCAACGTCTTACCTCCAATCCCCATCGCCAGAGCACCACAGCGAAAGCAGGAGCACCATCGTGGGAGCTGGAGCGCCGGAGTTGGAGCTTTTTTCCTGAAGCGGGAGCGCCAGAGCTTCAAGGTAAGCTTTTTTCCCTTCTTCTTTTTCATCTTGCATCGTGGAGCTCGGAGCTGCAGCTCCAAGCTCGTGGAGCCCAGAGCTCGGAGCTGCGCTGGAGCTCCAAGTTCGTGGAGCTCGGAGCTCGGGGCAGCGCAGCTCCAAGCTCGTGGAGCTCAGAGCTCGGAGCAGCGCAGCTCCGAGCTCCACGAGCTGGGAGCTGTAGCTCCAAGCCCTGCAGCTCCAAGCTCGTGTAGCTTGGAGAAGGAGTTACAAGTTCGGGCAGCTCCGAGCTCCGAGCTCCACGAGCTTGGAGCTGCAGCGTGGAGCTCCGAGCTCCACGAGCTTGGAGCGTGGAGCTCGGAGCTCCACGCTGCCGTCGCCCTTTTTTTTTGTTTTTTTTTTTTTGTGCTGCGTTGCAACGCTTCTTTTTTTTTTGCTTTGCTTTGCTCTTCTTCTTGGTTCTGAAAGTCCCTATCTTGAAGCTTCTCCGGAGCTTCTCTGGAGCTTCTCTGGAGCTCCGGAGCTGGGTTTCGCTCTGTAGCTATGGAGCTCTGCAGAAGCTGCAGCGCTCCGGAGCTCTGCAGAGCTCCAAAGCTCCGAAGCTCTGCAGAGCTCCAAAGCTCCGAAGCTCCAGAAGCTCGCTCCGGAGAAGCTCCGGAGCTCTACAGAAGCTCCGGAGAGCTCTTACACCGGAGCTCTCCGGAGCTCGCTCCAGAGAAGCTCGCTCCAGCTGTTGTATTATGCAAAGACGACAATTGATTGGACATTGCGAAGCTGTGTCTATTTGTAAAGTTTGCCCTGCATATCTTTCTATAGGAGCCACTCTGAAGCCATGTCTGTTGATGGCTACCATGATGGGGAAACACTGTCTTTTGATGCCTTTTGGTTCACATGGTTGGATTTCTGTGTGAATGAGTGACCAGGTTATATTGTGAACCAGTGTTGCAGTTTGGAAACAGTCTGGAATTTCTGTCTGCTGTATTGCAATGTGACACCAGTTTTAATACTTCTCAATGTCGTCTCTGAGAACCATGTCTGTTTACGTCTGACGCAGTTTGTGAGCATCGATCTTCAAGATGTCAAGGTGTGTCTCTTCTTTCCAAGAGAAACTATGCAACATTATGCTTCCCCATCCTGGTCCAATCAGAGCCACTGACCTGGGTGTGGTGGCGTATATAACAGCAGCTTAGATGAGTCCAGTACTCAATCCGACCTAAAGTAGATGCTAGCACAAGGTTTACATGTGATGACCCAGTTTCTCTGCTTGGTGGTGATGGATTGCAGACTGTGAAGGTTGGTGAAGAGCTTTCAACTGAGGATATGGCTGGGCTGACGATTCTCATTTCATAGCTGTGGTGATGGTGCCCATTGGGCTTTAATTGCTTGTTGTTGCGAGGAAGACACAATCTGTTCCTTGCAGTAGCTGTTTGATTGCCTTATTTGGTCAAGTCTTGTAGTCACTTACAAGAGCAACCCCACTGCTAATCATGGAGGAACTGTAGTAGTCTCACAGTAGTTTGCTGGCTGCACATAGATCCATGTTCCAAATGTGGTCATCCCTGACAAAGCATGATTTTAAACTCTAACTCAGTAAACAATTCAAGCTATGAACTTGTATTTTACCTGATAAAATTTACTAGGTTGGTGCTATAAGACGGAATTTCCATGATTTATGTGGGTGGCCTGTCCATTCTGTTTGGTGTGAACTCAAGTTTGTAGTCTAGGACTATCCATCAACAGTTTAAATGTTTTGTCCTGATCTTGAACTTTGTACATTTGTGCAGGAAGTTCGAAAGCAGTTTGATAAGGCCAGCCTGCATTATGACCAGGTAAGCCGGAGAGGTCTAGATGAAAATACTGTATTGTTCCTTTAGGTACTAGTATATTTGTACCATGTACGTGTTGCTAAATTTAAGTGAACCATGTGTCATTTCATTAACAGTTTGTCACTGCTTATCGCTCTTTTAAATTCAAGCTCTGTGTAGCTACTGCCGCTTTCTCCTGGAGAAACCATGATTCTAACACTGATATAAACAGAATTGTTCACTTTCTACCAGTGAGTCTACAATCTGACTTCTGCTCTGGAATCTGCTCTCCAGGTCTATTAGGTCTTCTCAGGATTGCTACAGAATGACATGAGCCTGATAGGCAGTAATTATGGAATTGAACACATGAGCGAACAAATTAATGACTTGTGTGGTGCAGGTGCGAGAGAAATGTTTGTCACTGAAGAAGGATGCAAAGGTAGAGGTGGTTTCTGAGGCTGAGGAGGTATGGTTAATTTCATTTCACCTTTCTGATGTGTATTAGGTTGAAAGATGGATAGCTTTTTCTTAGAACAAGTATCTAGCCTGTCTTTGGTTATTCGTGATGTTATTGGCCGTTTCCATGCTTGTTGCCCTCACGGAGTCTTCTAGAGAGAATAGAGCTAGACATTCATAATGTGCTCATGGGTTTGTTTTGTGTTTTGCTTCTTATAGTGCGTCAATGCAATGGAAAGGGTGAGAGCATTAAGAAAGTAGGAATCCATGAACTTGCACCACAGGTTTCTTGCCCAAATTCCCTTTGCACCCTCCATGCTCCTTCTCAAAAAACTTCCCAGTTTCTGAAAACCTTTGTGCTCAGAAACCTGTTGGTTGGTGGCCTCTAGTTCCTGCTCACACTGAGAGTTGATGTGCATGTTCCAATCTAGCTTATGCCAATCCTCAGGAAGCCCAGTTGCCTCTGAGAAGTTGTTGTCAAGATAGTGTTGTTGCTCTTGTAGTCATTACTTTCTGACTACAGTCCAAGATGGAAAACAGGTTGTGGCACTTAACTTTGAGCATATCTTTTTTGTCATATTGGAGGCTCAATGATGTCTGTGCTAGCCACTCAGTTGAAACTTTAATATTCAGTATCAAGATTGAATTTACCTGGTTGTGATTTAATTCTTTCATCTGGTGCAGGCATCTAGGGACTGTGTACAGAAAACATTGAAGAGGTTGGAAGAAAAGATGCATGGAAGGGTGAGCCCATGTGCGTTTAGGGTTTACGGTGGTCAGATTAAGATACCGGCAGCGAGCTTTGTTGAGAGGGCAGTGCAGACATCTACCAGGCTCGAGCTGCACTTGTTCTGGGATGCCGAAGTACGGGCATTTGTGAGATCGGGTGAGTGTTTGTGAAACAAGATGAGTGGTTATATTTTCTTCCCTTTCTTTTATGTTCTTTCTAGAGAGTCGGCGAGTTTTTAGAAGTACATCATGGCAATGATCTTTGCTTTGTCTTTCAAAGTCCTTGTAAATGTCGATAAATGCTTGTAAATGCTGTGTGAATGTTTGTGTGCACTTGATTCTTGGGTTTGTTCTTAATCTCATAGTTATCTTATTGCATTTGCTGGTTCGTTGTCATGGTTGTCGGAAAAATCTTTTTCTGGTAAGGATTAATTCTAGGGATCCATTTCAAGAGGAGCTGGATTACATGCACAATCTGCGAGGTTATCAGGGGAGGCCCCATGAACATTGTTTTTGAGCTGTTTGGTTAGGCAATGTTTGTGGGGGCCGGGTTCTACTCGGTGCTCGTGGGTGATTCGGTCGGCTGATTGGTCACCGAATTGTTGGCGAGCTCTCTTCTGCTGACCTCGATGCATGTAATTTGGTCACACTAAATCGATGCTCTACTGAAATGGATTCTTGGAATTTTGTCGGACCTGGAAATGCCGTGGGAATGGCTGTGTGCACATGATTCCAGGTTTGTTCTCATTCTCATGGTTATCTTATTGCATTCACTGGTTGTTAAGGATTAATTCTAGGAATCCATTTCAAGAGGAGCTGGATTACATGCACAATCTGCGAGGTTATCAGGGGAGGCCCCATGAACATTGTTTTTGAGCTGTTTGGTTAGGCAATGTTTGTGGGGGCCGGGTTCTACTCGGTGCTCGTGGGTGATTCGGTCGGCTGATTAGTCACCGAATTGTTGGCGAGCTCTCTTCTGCTGACCTCGATGCATTTAATTTAGTCACACTAAATCGATGCTCTACTGAAATGGATTCTTGGAATTTTGTCGGACCTGGAAATGCCGTGGGAATGGCTGTGTGCGCATGATTCCAGGTTTGTTCTCATTCTCATGGTTATCTTATTGCATTCACTGTTTGTTAAGGATTAATTCTAGGAATCCATTTCAAGAGGAGCTGGATTACATGCACAATCTGCGAGGTTATCAAGGGAGGCCCCATGAACATTGTTTTTGAGCTGTTTGGTTAGGCAATGTTTGTGGGGGCCGGGTTCTACTCGGTGCTCGTGGGTGATTCGGTCGGCTGATTGGTCACCGAATTGTTGGCGAGCTCTCTTCTGCTGACCTCTATGCATGTAATTTAGTCACACTAAATCGATGCTCTACTGAAATGGATTCTTGGAATTTTGTCGGACCTGGAAATGCCATGGGAATGGCTGTGTGCGCATGATTCCAGGTTTGTTCTCATTCTCATGGTTATCTTATTGCATTCACTGGTTGATAAGGATTAATTCTAGGAATCCATTTCAAGAGGAGCTGGATTACATGCACAATCTGCGAGGTTATCAGGGGAGGCCCCATGAACATTGTTTTTGAGCTGTCTGGTTAGGCAATGTTTGTGGGGGCCGGGTTCTACTCGGTGCTCGTGGGTGATTCGGTCGGCTGATTGGTCACCGAATTGTTGGCGAGCTCTCTTCTGCTGACCTCGATGCATGTAATTTGGTCACACTAAATCGATGCTCTACTGAAATGGATTCTTGGAATTTCGTCGGACCTGGAAATGCCGTGGGAATGGCTGTGTGCGCATGATTCCAGGTTTGTTCTCATTCTCATGGTTATCTTATTGCATTCACTGGTTGATAAGGATTAATTCTAGGAATCCATTTCAAGAGGAGCTGGATTACATGCACAATCTGCGAGGTTATCAGGGGAGGCCCCATGAACATTGTTTTTGAGCTGTTTGGTTAGGCAATGTTTGTGGGGGCCGGGTTTTACTTGGTGCTCGTGGGTGATTCGGTCGGCTGATTGGTCACCGAATTGTTGGCGAGCTCTCTTCTGCTGACCTCGATGCATGTAATTTAGTCACACTAAATCGATGCTCTCCTGAAATGGATTCCTGGAATTTTGTCAGACTACAAATGCATAGGGCAGGGGCCAAATAAATAGTAAAAGATAAGGAAAAATAAAAGGGCGCGCAGGGCAGGGGCCAAATAAGGGGTAAAAGATAAGAAAAAATAAAAGGGCGCGCAGGGCAGGGGCCAAATAAGGGGTAAAAGATAAGAAAAAATAAAAGGGCGGGCAGGGCAGGGACCAAATAAAGAGCAAAAGATAAGAAAAAATGAAAAGTATAAAACTGCATGGTGACCCAAGGTCACGGGCACCCACGGGGGACTTCAAGGTGCCCATCGGCCATGGGCACCCACTAGTAACAAATAATAATCTGGAAATCTATTTCAACAAAAGCCTACTCACATGCATAATTTCTGAGGCTATGAGGGGAGGCCCCACAAACATTGTTTTTGAGCTCTTTGGTTAGGCAATGTTGATGGGGGCCGGATTTTACCCGGTGCTCATTGGTAATTCTGTCAGCTCGTTGGTCACCAAGTTCTTGGCGAGCTCTCTTCTTCTCACCTTGATGCATGTAATTTAATCACACTAAATCAATGCTTAAGTGAGATGGATTCCTAAAATTCTAGTGGACTTCTAAATGCCATGTGAATGTCTATGAATGTCAAATTAATGGTTTATTCTTAATTTCATAAATAACTTATTGTGTTCACTGATCGGTTGTAATGGTTGCCAGACAAAAAGAAAGGAATTGTCTAACTTTGGAAAATGGAATAGGAGTAGAATTTAGGGTTGTTGGACAAGTTTTCACTTCTTGATATCTTATGGTGAGATCTTTATATTTCATGATGTTTTTTTGTCGAGAGAATAATGCTTGAAAACAATTTTATTTGAATGGGTTTCAGAGACCAACATGATGGGACGATAAGTTGTGAATGATATCGATAAAATATGTAAACGTATGGTTAGTAGATATGTGTTTTTCGATGGTAAACTTATTATCCGACACCTGATAATCAACCTAAAAATGGACTTGACAAATGGCATCTAGGGTTTAGTTCATTAATATACATATATATTGTTTAAAAACTAGCACACAAAAAAAAAAGTAACTTTAAAGGATAAATAAAAATGGTGAATAATTTTAAGAGTAATAAAGGTTTAATTTATGTTCTAGGTACTTTTACAACAGCGTGTTTCTCCACTAAAAAATTACACTTGATGCGTGTAAAACAAAACAAAAACATACTGCAAAGCCATTACAAGTATTTTTTTCGAAATTTTTACAACAATGAACAATCTTCATTTTTTAAAAACTTTACATGGCTTTTGCATCAAGTATCTACACTGCAATCAATCCTTTGCAAAAAGATTAACTATCACAAGCATTTTTTCTCACCATGCCGACACAAATGAACGATTACTATTACGCCCCCCAAACATATGGCTCAACGTCGTCACCAAGCGGTTCATATGTCGTCGGGATGCGGTTCAGGGATTTCGTCTCCATGCGTTTTAATGGTCACCTGCATGTTCGGAGGTGGATTGCAGACCACCTCATCAAGTTCTGGGAACCATTCTACGCACATTGGGTGATACACTGTAAAACAACATCCTGGAAATCTATGTGTGCCTTCTATGTATGCCAGGATGACGAGATGGTCAACCACCCCGAGGTGAACATGGGCCAGAATGTCTGGCATTTGCTTTTCCCACTCATCAGTAGCAGGGGCAAGCAACTTATGTAGGTCAACAATTAAAACACGACCATCCTCCTTATATTCCCATGCATCATATTCATCGGCCCATAAAAACTTAAGGATGTTAGCTCGAACTTCCGACGACATGTCCATCAGGTTGGTAGCTTCGGGCTCTCCCATCTGCAGAAAATATGATTATGAGACTCAAAATATTTAGAAACAAATGGATATAAATTTGACGCCTCTTGTTAGATCATAAACGCTAAAAAAACCAACAACAATCGATGATGAACGCATTGCCATCAAAAGGATTGA
The DNA here is from genome assembly GCA_963921925.1 of Sphagnum tenellum. NCBI lineage: Eukaryota > Viridiplantae > Streptophyta > Sphagnopsida > Sphagnales > Sphagnaceae > Sphagnum > Sphagnum tenellum. The sequence goes on along the minus strand of OY998160.1, from coordinate 10,789,126 downwards.
CGATCACAAAAAAAAAAAAACTAATTACGCACCTTTGTAGACACACAAGCTTGAGAGTTGAGCACAAAAGGAACAAGAGCAGTGCGACTCAAGTATGTATCAACTACTTGCCAAAAACAACCTTTACGTGAATGATTGAATGAGTCGACCACGTTGTGCAACTTTTTATATTGTATTGAGTTACCTTGAGGTCTGTTTCATTTAAGGCAAGAGATCTTGGCCGGCTTGCAACGATACGTTCGGGATCATAGGATTCTCAGAGGTTATTTACCTCCTTTCACGAGAGATCCTAGCATTATGAAGGACAAGCAAAAAATCTCGTTCACATTTTCTTTTAATCATAGTTGGTAGAAAATAATTTACGTGAGATCATCCATTTTGATTACAACGTTATCACTGGCCCTGTGTAAATCTTGCATGCAACGTTTTTAGTCATTCGGATTATTTTCTAGAATTATCAACATAAATGTTGTTAGGATTTGCTCATAAACAGGGCATGCTTTATGTCAGGGCAAACGGAATGGGACGTAGGAGTCATGCAAAAGATCTCGCAATCCAGGTTGATTTTTGAATATAGTTCGTGTCGCTATTGAAATTTGTGTTGGCTCTCGTGCGAACGACAAGTCAAACCAAAGGGGTTTAAAGTTATGTGCAATCATAAATTCAAGCATAGTTCAGAGGAACTATTGTAGGTACATGTATGAAATCTTATAAGTGCTATCAATCTAAATACATATTTGAAAGATCAAAATAAAAGAAAAAAAAACCTAATAATATTAAAAAATAAATATAAGGTTGTCAAAAGTTATAAATACCCAAAAAACGGTTGTAAAAGAAAAAAAAAACATTACAAAATGAGATAAACAACAAAAATCGGAAGAAGAAAAAGAAGGCGAAGAAACTACGCTTTATTTGAAAACTTAAACCTCCAAAATTTATAAAACAACCATAGAGAATAAAATGAAAAAATACACAACAGAAAAATAGTTTTTGCAAACATCGTAGAAAACGAAAACCACCAATGAAATATTGAATATGAAACCAACCTTTCGAGCAAGCACAATAAATAAATAAAGAAAATAATAAAACCAATGGGAAAGTATTTATAGAAGACCCACGAAAACGGAAACTATAAAACTCTAGGAAACACCTATTTAGAGAACCATAAAATTCCATTTTGATTTGTTACTTTCTTACTTTACTTTGTCGATAATCAAAATTTGCTAGGGTTTAGAACTGTGGATCATTGCCAAAGTAGATACATTGCAAAATTGGAAAAGAATGTTATCCAAGGTTTAGGGCATCCTTTTTCTATGGGGGGAAAATTTGCCCTTAAAAAAACAAAAATCCCAAATATAAGGGATTTTAGTGCAGGTAGGCCTGAGGGCAATAAACGCAATCTAAATTTTTGGAGTGCCACGTGGCATCATTTAGCACACTTCAAAAGGAAACCGGAAGGGTTCCAACTGGTCATCGGTGTAGGTGGCACAAGTTGGCCGGGGTGATCCGACACCCATGTTGGTACCTTGACCTTTTTGAGTGAGGCCTCTTAGGGGCCATCTTGAGCCCCAAAAATGTGTAATCTGAGCTCAGACAGCTTTATGGTTCGACAGCTCCAGAAATACTACGCGATTCAAATGGACGGTATGTGGCATGTTTGGGATGGCTGGCATGCGCTCGGGGAGACAGAATTTCGGGGAGGCAGCCTTGGTAAGTCACTAAATGGTGGCAACTACCCTCCTTCAATTGCACGTTAACAACCTGGGTACAAACTGTGTTAAGACTCGTGTTTGCAGCATCCCGTAGAAGTGCAGGAGTATTTATTCACCAGCACTACCCTTGTGTGCTATCTCGGTCTTGGAGAAGTAGTTTGACTTTTGTCAATCTTCTGTAGATTGTAACTGTTTAAAAAAAAAGGTAGGTGTATACATAATCAGGCACTTGTGACTAGCAGACACAGCTACATGTGAAAAGAGCAGCCGAATGGTTTGTTTTATTTGTTCACCTTAGGTGGCAACAACCATTGCCCGCCCACAATTTACTTCACAGTAGGGGAATCAACAGGAAGTAAATCACTCGGGTGTGCTCCTAGAGGGCCCCCCGTTAACTGACCATGCATGCACTCTACACAATATTAGCTTTGTGTAGGAGGTTACATTACATGTGTTTTATGTGTTCACATCATATAGGACCGGCCGCATGGTGTGGGAATGTCTACAATAGTCTCCCGCTTAAGTACGCACCCATTTAAGTACGCATCCCGATTAAGTACGCATTTTTTGGCAAAAAAATTAGGGTTCAAAATTATTAATTACCTCTGGTGTACGTTTTTAATAAATTTTAGAGATAAAATGATCTATGCTTCCAATTTTTTGAAAAATTTCGGAATTGCAGAAGTTCTGGTTCAGGATTTCACAAAATTGACACAATCACAGAAGCTCTGGTTCAAGTTTTTTGCAAAAACATACAATCATCAGAAGAACCTCTAGTTTAGTTTTGGGTTTATTTTGAGAACTGCTGGTCAAGGATCTAAACTGGTTCTTTGATTTTCTGGGAACCGCTTGTGAAGGGTCCCGTGTACTCAACCCTACACACTAGTTCTTTATTTGAAAAAGGGGAGAACCGCCCAACACTGGTTTAATATGGAGGACCAAAAAAACACAGATTTCAAGTGGGATCTTTTTTGTAGAACTCAAAATGGGAAAAAAGAAGAAGAAGAAGAGACAAAACCCACTTAAGAAATAGAAATGCTTCACGACAGGTGCATCACCCCAACATCAGGTAAAGTGGTGAAACCCTGCAAAACTTTATTAATAAACACACAATAGATTTCGAAAATGTACAAAGGAATAATTTAAAGAGGAAAATGGAGAAGTCAACTTAGTTCAAGTAAAGTAGTTTTTTTCTTTCGTGGCTTTGTCTCTCTGAGGGAGGAGGGACCACCCAATAATGTACCTAGTTTTCATTTGGTCCCACATTTTCAGGAATGTCCACCATGTGTCCTAACTTGTGAGACTTCATGGAAACATTTCACTGAACTTGCCGTAAGGGACAAGGTAATGTGATTGTGTCTCAATAGGTAGCCTGTAGTTGCAAAGTAGATTACCAAAAGTAAGCGACTTGGGAGCTGCAAATCTAAAGTACGCACCTACTGGCTAGGTACGCACAAACCATGTAGGTTCAAGTTGCGTACTTAAGCGGGAGACTACTCTACTACCTGGGTAGAAGACATTCACACGACATTTTTAAAGCACAAGGTTGAAGGTTATCATGAATCTTGAACATATGCAGTTCACAAGGCATAGGAGGGGACAGAGGTCACACATGCTCCGGAAGAAAAGTGCGAGATATCTTACACCTATAGTCAGGGCTCATAAGTTTACGGATATCCAGAAACTAAATAAAATAAGCTAGTTTATGGACACCACCCAAGCTTAGTTTATGGATATCCATAAACTAAATAAACTAAGGTAGTTTATGGACGCCACCCATATGTGTAAATCCTTCCGGTGGGTAGACCAAAATTGACCTCCAAAACACAAAAAATCCATGAAAGTTCGTTCCATTTTTATACAAGTCACATTGCACTCAATCGCAATGTCATCATTATATTTTATCAACCATGGGTTATTTTCCCATTTACAAACTTAGCATAATTAGAGATCTTATTCAAGATGGGTGTGTAAACTTTCAACATGTGCCATCATTTTTTCAACAAATCAAAAGTTTCATGACTTAATATTGTTTGATGTGATGCAAAAGGGTTCAAATTTGTTCTCCATAATACATTATTTTACTAAGACCCAAGTCCCTAACAAGCTTAAGATCGAGTTATAAACTTCAACCATAACCTCGTTCTTTGCTAAACATAGCAACTCATGTTTTCAACTTTAAAAGTTCATATTTTCTGCATTTCGACTAATCATCCATATAAATTAATTACAAATCTACATAGGGATTGAAAATGTTATTCTCAAAACAAAGCCACATGGCTTCTTCGACATTTCGAACCATCGATGATTGTGAACGACACCGGTGCACAACCCATGCTGTGGGAAACCGCGAGAAAACAGTCCTTCTTAGTTTATGGACGGCGCCGGAGCTTAGTTTATGGATATCCGTAAGGGTTTTTGCCAAATCCGTAAACTTATGAGGCCTGCCTATAGTGGAGCAGGTGTAAGAATACTCTTGCACTTTTGCAAGAGGGATATGAGGGTTTAGGGTTTGGGTTAAACCCTAAACCCTAAACCCATTCGTTGATATAATGTACCCTCCAAATACAGTTTAAATACTTCCAGATACCAGTGTTGGCCGGTTAGTGAGGAAAACACCTTAAGGTACGAACACCCCGGGTATCCTCCTGTGCCTAGCCTAGTAGCTCTATCCGAGACGATGATGGTGCAAAGATCAAGGAACTCCACCACCACCACCACCACGAGCCCAACAAGAAAGTGCCTAGCCTGTGTGCTTTCGCTGCTTGTTTGTTTGTTTGTCGCTCACAAAAAACGTCCAGACCCCAGGCCCCCAGCCCCACTGCGACCCAACCCAACCCACCCCACCTGCAACACGAGCTTCTTGAAATCCCGCACGCGACAAGTGCCCAGCCTGCTGCGTGATAAAGTGGGAAATGCTTGCAACGAGAACTCTTTTCCAGCCACGAGTGAGAGAGAGACCACCAGCAAAACCTCTGGCGATTTATCTCAAATCAAATTTGATTATCCACGCCGGCGCCGTTTCCGGAAGCTGGTGGTTCAGTGCTCTGTTACGACCGTTCCGTTCAGGACCTCACGTGAGATGCCGCCTCGCCTCTCGAGTCGAGGCGACGTTCTCGTCAGCCTTCACGATCGAAGGTGCCAGGCCCAATATTAGGCTGGTTAAATTCAGTCTGCATCTTGTCTGGTTCATTGAAAAGAGACTTGAAAATATTAAGGGAACTTCTATGGACATTGTCCTCCTGGGTTTTGCTCATCTAGTTCATCCGATATTGCGATGCATCTTGTATGTCGTCTGTCGCATCGCCCTTGTGGAACTTTTTGTTTTCCTTATTTGGAACTGTGCTGTATTTCCCTGCTCAGTAAGCATCAGGTCGGCTATTGATGACCTGTACAAATCTGGTTATTGAGCGCCTCGGGTCCGGCAGGCTGCTCTTCTCTCCGGGAGATTATTTTGTATAAGTGAGACAGCTGAACGATCTTGTTTGTTTTGAGCCACGATGATTGGGGTTAGCATTACCAATGTAAGGTCGCTGACGTAGGATCCATATTCAAAACACATGCTTATGCCCTTTATATCACGAACAGAATCGCAAAATACTCCGTAGTCAAAACGTGGTCTCGGATGATAAGTCTTATCGATCATGTACCTCTTGTGGGAGTTAGGTTTTAACTGCCGCATTCTGGAACTGGACGTGCCAAGTTTATTTGAGGATGCTAGGGGATCCTGGTCACATTTACCAACAACTGGTTTCGAGACTCTGCGAGATCCAATGAAATCTTTTTGGTTTTGTTGCAGTCCGTCTAACACCAGGATCGCTTCCACGAAGTCTGCACTCACTTGACCTGTCACACAACAAAAATTGTAGTAATTGAAGGCTTACGGGAACTTACTCGGTTGCGGGTGCTTAACTTGTCACGCAACCGCATCTCACCTATTGGACACGGTCAGTGGTGTTCCTCTCTGACTTCACAGCAATGTCCCGTTTGCCCTTGGTGATAATATTAGGCCGGTTGAATTCAGTCTGCATCTTGTCTGGTTCATTGAAAAAGACTTGAAAATATCAAGGGAACTTCTATGGACATCGTCCTTGTGGGTTTTGGCTGTTCTAGTTCATCCGGTATTGCGATGCATCTTGTATGTCGTCGGTTGCATCGCCCTCGTGGAACTTTTGTTAGCGGAGGTAGGCCTGAGGGCTCAGAACACGATCCGAAATTTCACAGAGCCAGGTGGCCTAATTTGATGGGCTGGGTGGTCTGAAGTCCAGATTTATGATTTTGCATGTTAAATATATGCACTAAGAGGCCTCAATCAGGAGTTTGGATGAACTAGCACCTGCAGTGGTACCGTGGCAAAAACATTTATAAGCATTACTAGTGGGTACCCGTGACCTCCGGACACTGTCACATACCCACATTTGGGAAATAGATAATAAGGTATGGCTAAACATTTCTAATTTTTTTGAAATAAATCGAAGTGGGGTTTTTCTTACTTCAAATTGAACTCTGACCTAAGTTGGAGTTCGGCTTTCAAACCAAAATCAAATCCCCAAATGGATTAAAGTTTCTGAAGTTGGAACCAAATCAAGGTCGTTGTACCCAGACAAGTGTCCAGTGAGGTGATTCCTTGTATATTTTAGGAACCACTTGAAGCAAAAAATTAATTTGGTATTTTGCTATGAAATAATGACATATTTAAAGCATATTGTAGGTACATTTTGATTCTATTTTCAAAAGGAATTATTGACACACTATTTATGTTTAAATAAGTTATATTTTTTTAGTTTTTTCAATAAACTGTACCCTATATTCTTTTTCACATTGTTCGTAGTAGAGTGAAAGCGACCTCCCTAGAACCTAGTGAAAGGCAAAAGAATATTGATGGGCTCCCTAAAGAAAGTTTGAATTTATGCATAACCATGTTTAGGTGTAAACACTTTAAAGTTGTTTTATGGATCTCTTACTAAACTAACCTTCGACTCTGGATCATGGCGCGGAGATGCCAAGTGGAAATGGTGGGGTACAACGCAAAACTGAATAAAGAGTTGTAAAATCCAAAGAAGACCCTTATTTGTGACACTCCTAACAAACGGTAGCAAATCCCTATCATTGAGCTTCCCATCAAAGCGAAAGGATGTGCGAATGAAACAAAGAACTGAAAAGGATTCTAAATTCATTTGGTCCATGTGGCATACAGTCTTCTATTGATTTTGAGAAAAGAATTTAAGTCACTAGATTTTTATAGTACGTTATGGTAGAAATGTAAAAACCCAAGAACGTGGAAGGATCCTTCTCTATTTTTATTTTCATACTGCATTTAATCCTAAATTTTAGCTCTCTATTTTTACGCCGGCTTCGGTCCTGGATGATGAGCTCGGCCGGCCGGTCGGTCGTTCGCAAACAGGCAGGCCGTCCTTGGTTCGTGGACGATGGATGGATGAGCTTGACCGGTCGGGCCCTCGCTCGCATATAGACACGACTTCTCCTTCTTCTTCTTCGTTCACGGACGAGCCTGGACGGTCGGTGACTCGGTTACATACAAACAGGCCTGCCTTCCTACATGGATGAGACCAGATGGTTCGTTACATAAAGACAGAGCTCACTTTTGTTAGCGGAGGTAGGCCTGAAGGCTCAAAACGCAATCTGAAATTTCAAAACGCCACATGGCATCGTTTTTAACAGCTTCAAAGGCAGGGTGAACCGGCACCCATGTTGGTACCTTGACCTTCTTGAGTGAGGCCTCTCAGTGGCCGTATTTGGGTTAGAAAATGTTAAATCTGAACTCGGACACCCTGATTTAGTCTAAGCATTAAATGTTTGTAATGTTTAGAAATAATTTAAATGGACTGGCCCGGGTTCACCCAAGGGCTCTCAAGTCACTGTGCCCTTGTTGGCTGATCGAAATACCATTGAAACTACTTAATTGCCAGACGGGAATTTAGGTGGAAATTACACCTATCAGTTAAATCAACCTAAAACACTAGTCAATTAAGAGGGTTTTTTCACCTGGTGTGACTAATTAATTTAAATTATTTTTTCATATTGTATTTGTTAATTTAGGAGAGTTATTTCACAAATTATGGTTGGTTGATTCGGGGATACTTTCCCATCTGTTAACCATTAAATATGGGTAATTGACTCCATAAAATTTTCGTCTTGTAATTTTCCATGTGTCCATCTAAGAACTCAAGATGACAAGTATAGAAACATGCATAGAAACTTCTAAGGCTTGATGATCCTAGCTTGTTTGAACCTTCAGTGTGCTCGCAATTTATACAAGTGAAGAGTCGCCACTACCCTTGGATGACATTTTGTTGCCCTCGACCCTAAACCCACCCTGAACAATTGCTAAGCATATCTAATGATTCAAAATATCTGCAAATCACAATGCAAGCTCCTCAAATGTTCCTCTAAAACATCAATAGAGAGTATCATCAGGATTACGGCAGTCTTACCTTGATCTGACCGGCAGAAAGGGAGTCACTAGATGGTGATGCTGAATGGGTAGAAGGCCAGGTATTTGAAGCTCCGATGGTAGGTGTCTTTTGAGTCTCTTTTGAGCTTGCCTCGGCAGTGCCAACTGTGGCATTTGGTGAGCTACTGGCTGGCTTCTTGGCGGGTTCGATCAAACCATGGGTTGCTTTCTATTTACGGAAAACTTCAATCCAAAGTTTGACCAACTGCCCTGCAACTGCACATGTATCACGGCTTGTGTGAACACAAACCTTTTCCTTCACGGCTCGCCCAACACCTGCAACATACAGGAGATCAATTGCAGATTTTCAGTATAATGGATGTCTGCAGATGATGTAACCAGTGCACATAATTTTGTGCCAACCTCCTGTTTCTGAAAGGGCAAGCCCTGAGCTCTCATGGAGAACAAAGAATGGTTTAATTAATTCTGCCCAAGATACACGGAATAAGCAAAGTATAATACATAATTCTTTGCAGCTTCGGAGCTTGAAGAAAGATCTTGGTAGGAAGTGAAAATTATTCGCTACTCCAGAGTGGGTCAATGGACAGCACAGAAACCACGCAAGACTTGGAAGGAAAGCCCATAACCACATGGCGATAGGTGATGGGTACCAGATTGTCGGATAGAAAGCAGGTCAGTGGCCACAACAAGAAGCAGGCGCACACGGTGCCGGAGAATCCATCTTTCCCCATCGAGTCCTGTGAAGCTCACGCATGCCACTCCGTGTCACATTATAGAGCAGAAGCAAGAGGATTCCAAGTTGTTGATTTAGGGGCTGTTCAGCATAGGAGTTTCCTGACATGGACATGGGAGAATCCTCACACCCAATCCACCAGAAAACTATCGACAAGAACTGATGTGAGCTTCCACCCAAGAGAACAAAATGTAAACCCATATGCTAGAAAACAGTTACTATGATACACATTTATGATTGCCCACACATGAAGAGTTGCCGGCCAGGGCCCAGTCAGAGAAAGAAAAGCTCATTTTGTGATCCTTCAACAAAAACATACCAGAATCCAGTTATTGAGGACAGTGAGACCAGACTTTGTGCCAGTAAAGCCCTTCAGAGAAGTTACAGGCAATTGAAGCATCTCTTTGATCAGCAAAAGACGTCCAGTTGTGGTCTTGGCATTCCCAGACATGTCTTTCACTAAATCTGCACGGCCCAGTGGGCCTTGTTCACCCTCACCCAGAACTGCGTCCCCCCTTAGTACATTTGAAAGCTCACCTGTTGCTAGCCTTTTGACCATATCCCGAGCCTGAAGCATTCCTACAACTTCCTCGTACACTTCACAAAGATGCTATTTACACTGCATAAACTAATTGGTGGCATACACCAATAATTGGACAGTTTTCACCACACCTACTATGATAACGCACTAGTTGCACCCTACCCTATACAAACAGTGACTCATTTCAACTTCAAAAGCCCACATTGCAGTTAAAAAAAGAGGCACAAAAGATGAGAGATTTTTTTGTCGTTAAGTGTTGTACCTCATTTCTCTCACTGCCTGACTGGCGCCGAGCAGCTGCTAAAGCTTCAGCCTCGCCAATTGTATCTCCACGATTCTCAAGGACGTCCACAATCCTAACTGCCTCTCGAAGCCCACTCATCATGGCACCCCCAACTGTATCTGGGTGCTCCTTACAAGTTGCCTCCCCGGCAAAGAAAACACAGTTATCCACAGGCCTCGCAAGAATATCATAATCCTCACCCAATGCCCCCAAAGCCACATAAGAGTAGGCTCCTCGACTGAAGGGATCTGAGTCCCAATTGGTTACAACAGATGCTATTGGGTTGGGAACTGCAGTCTCCCCAAAGAGCTTCCTCGATATGATAAGGGCGTGCTCGATAAGATCAGAACTCTCTCGATGCTCAACCTCATATGCTGCTTTTCCAACCACAAGGGCTGACAAAATCGGAGCACCACCGGTTCTCTTCAAATTCCAATACATGAAGCATCGACCTCTCAATTCTGTGCGCTCAGCAGCTGCACCAAAATAGTCAACAGTTTCATCCTAGCATGGGACAGTAAACTCCATGAGAACTTTATTCAGAAGTCCAAACCCAAGACGCTCGATGGAGGCAAGTTTCCAGTCAGGAAGTTGGGGTTCGAAGCGGATGGCTTCCGCCTTCAAGCAGCCCAATGGAACAGTGACTCAAACCGCATCACCTTCAAATTCATCCCCACATGAAGTCACAACCTTAACCTCCCGCCTCACATCTCCTTCGATCTTCCCCTCTTTTACACTATAGGCAATTTTTGTTACAGTGACAGATGCAATTTTTTTTGTACAAAGATAATTTTGTAACTCGGTGACAAAGAAATGCGCAAATCATTCTTGTGGATACAACAAATGGGTGCCTGATAGTAGCATTCAGAGGTACAAGGATGTGAGCCAGTGAGGTTGGTACGCTGGTGGGAATGCAAAGGGTTGGGTACGGGGTTAGGTGTATCTCTGCTGCTGTATCATCAAGAGTAAGAGAATCTGCAGCTGTTCTGTGGATATGGAAGGCATCGGTGCTGCGCATTGGTGAAGAGATTCGACAGTTGAAAGAGAGGTCGATCGCAGCCGCAGCTGCAACAACAGAAGAAGACTCGGTGTGAGGTTTGCGCCGCCGTTCATTGTCTCCTGCAAGTCTTCTTCGACAGCTGTGCTTGATTTCATCAAACTCTGTCAACACATGAAACCTGCAGACAACAGAGAAAGACAAAAGACCCACAACATGCAAGGGAGTGAGTGAGTGAATCTGTCCGTCAGTCAGTCGACTGCCTCCGGAGCAATACTACCGTAGCTGCTGCTATTGTTGTTGCTGCAGTTGATGTATGGGTATGGGTGGGGGTATGGGAAGCTAACCGGGAGCTTTGTTGACAGAAGCGTTGTTCACATCCGGCAGCTATGGCTCAGGAAGCCTTGGAACGCATCTCACAAACTTTGTGTCTTCGGTGATAGTCTTTGGCAGAGCCCAGGTTAGCTGTGCATCCTTCCACTTGACAACGACGAGGAGGAGCAGGGTTTCGGTTTCCTCCTCCTCCTGCCCACGTTGAAGAGGGAGACGTCACCCGCTGCTTCTTGGTGGAAGGAGGTGAAGAAGAAGAAGAACCTGCTGCTACTGCTACTGCTTCCGGAATAGGAGCAATGGCGGCAGTAGGAGTTGTTGTCGGACGAGATCCTCGCGAAACTTCTTTCTCCTTCTCATTCTTCTCCGTGCTGCTGCTGCTGTTGCTACGTCTGCCGAGTTTAAGCCCAAGCTTGAGAAGAGCTGCTACCGCTGCTCAGGAGCTTGATGAACCACCTCCTCTTCCTCCTCCTCACTTTCTTCCGCTTCTGCTGGTGGCTCCGACTTCACCACTGCAGCAGAAACCATTACTGTCTCCGGCAAGCTATTGCTGCTACAACAATTCTCGTGTGAAGTTGGGTACGCGAGGGTTACAGATTCCCACTCCTTGAGCTCCCAATCCACCCGTGATGATAGAAGAGCACCACCATAATCTCCTCCTGCTCCCGCTTCACAGAAGTCTCGGAAACGTCTTGCTGTTGCAAACAAAGTTCATGGTTGTTGCAAACAAAATTTATGGTTGCTACAAACAAAGTCTCTCGCTATTGCAAACAAATTCTTTTGCAGCTGCAAAGAAAGCCTCTTGTTGTTGAGGGTGTATCTCGGAAACTCAAAAACTTCCCTACTGGGTTGATGAACGCAAGCAATCACAGTGGGACCGTCTCTAGACAGGTTCCTCAATGTGGTCATCAGAAAGAATGCCGAAGCACTACTCCGCAAAGCCCAGAAACCCCACACTGTTTTTTTTATATATTTTATTTTATTGGTCTGGGGAAAAAGGGCTTTTGGACTTGGGCGGCGGCGGCGGTCGTTTTTTAACATTTGGATTTAAATATATATTTTTTAGGTTTTGGGTTCTAGGTTCAAGAGGAGGGTGTTTGTGGATTTTTAAAAAAAAATTGTTTTGGGGGAAAGGGGTGGGGGTAGTCGTTAGATTACATAACCGGATGTTTATTATTGAAGGGGTATAGTTAGCCAACCTACAAAAAGGTTTTATTTTATTTTACGAAAAGGTTACAATTTATTCACAAATCCTATACGAGGTGTTCACAGCAGATGCAAGCTTCGAAAATCGAAAAAAAAAAACATTGTTGCAGTTCTCCCAAGCCTGATTTGGGGGGATCCAAGTTTTATTCTAAAGAAATATATAAAATCCTATAAATTAGCATTTTTTTCATGATGTAAAATTTCGCATTACTGCAAAATCTGAAATGGGCTGTCGACCTTCTGAAAGGTCCTTGGGATTTTTTTCAAAAATATCACCAGAATAAGTAAGGAAATAGAGCTGAGTTCACCTTGCAGGGCTAGACAGCCTAAATATTCGGGTTTTTTTGTTTTTCGGGTCTTCGCATTCTATTCAAGTTCGTCAAGTTTGTCAATCACGATGGAGGAGTACAAACTTTCGGTCACGGTGTTATTGAATTTACCATGTATTAAATGTTTTCTTCGGTTTTTTTTTTTTTGAAGGCAAAAAGACATGATATTTTTTGAGGCGGTTACTAGGTTGGGAGCACTATTATTATTTTTCTTTTTCCAATTTTGTGATGGGACCACATCAGCAACCATCATCTCGGAGGATTCCACCGACATTAGCTATCGGATAAGTAGGAACCTAAGATTTTTTTTCTCCAAAATGCTTTTACAACTTTTTCAATTCGCATCAGAGCAACGAGTTTAAACATGGCAAACCGAGCTTTTAATTCCTTACTTTTTCAAGAGAAGTTCTTTGAATTTTTTCCCCAAAAGCCCCCAAGCAGAAAATTGCCACTCATTTCCAAACTTCACACCAATTAAAAACTTGGAAAAAACAAGGTCTTCATAAAAGTAGGATTATGTGGCCAAAATCAGCATCAGAGCACCCACCGGTCCACCGTGACGGATGAATGACTGTGGACGAAAAACAGTGCGTCCTCGGGTTTTAGTCCTTGGTCAATCGTGACAAATGAAACTCAGGAGAGCACGTAGGACCATCGAGAGAACAGAATGCATCCATCCAGTGGGGACCAAGCAGTCCAAAGGCCGATCGGATCTCGTTAATCCAGCAAGAGAGGATGGAGAAAATTTCACTCGCTGAGAGAAGACCGGAATTCAGGATGCCATCACGACACAAACCAAAGATGAGTCGCAACAAACTATGCATTTACTAGACTTTGAAAAGCGAGTGACCTCACCCCCTCGCAGGTCCATGTGACCGGATGTATCGGGCACAACTAAGTCTTTTTCTTCAAAATCCAGAAAACTCTCACAATAATCAAAAGATCTTCATGATCACAATTTAAAAAGCCAAAGCAATAAAATTGGGCAATGAAATACAAAAAGAGACAGGAGAAAAGAAGAAAGGAACATAATATAAGAAACAAAAGGTACACAACAAGCAAGGACTAAGTGGGGTTCAAAAAGCTCAAAAAGATCCACATGTCCATGATCGACCGACTGTGATTAGATCCCCAGTGCAAGGTGTAACAATGCCAAATCTGGTAATTATGAGAGAGACCTAGTCCTCCCCTTCACATCGCTCGATGCCGGCAGGAGAGAATTTGATACGTAATACGCCATCAAGTGGTTTCCTACCCTCGCTCCGAGGCGGAGCATTTTCAGAAATAATTCGAAGGGGGGCAGTAATCTCTCGTCGACGTGCCACATTCGCCTCACGCATGGCGGAATCCAGCATATCGCCAATCTGCTCTATGCGAGCTTGCCTCCTAACATAAGTGGTCTGAGTGGACCTTCTCACATACAAGGCACACCCATATTGGCAATGCGCAGGATTTAGGATTGCCGCCGTGTAGTGGCTCAACCGAGAAGAGTTGAGAAGGAACACGGTCCCCGACCGAGGTCGGAAAAACAGGCTAAAACCAGGGAAAACGAATTTCCCGGCATCCGCCACGTCCCCTGGAAAGGGTCACACAAGCATAATATGAACCTGAAACAAAATCGATAAAATGTAAAAATAAGGAAAACATATGAAAAGTAAAGAATACCTCGGATAAACCAAGAAATCACGGAATGCAAGACGTCTCGATCCGTGTGTGCTGCAGACACATAATTCCTGGTGACCCCCATGGCAGTGAATGGCGTCTTTCCTAGACGCGCCCTGAGTTTAGGGAGCTCTTCGGGATAGACATCTTCCAGTTCCCGAAGCCAAGATGCCAAGTGGGGGCGTAAATTGGTGTCGACAAACTTGTCGGCCCAAGCATTGCCGTAGGCCTCCAAGTCTTCTGCCGTGTGCGCGAGAAGGGATTCCTTGCTCCGCTGGCTATGGAAGAACCTAAAAAAAGATGGAAAATCAAAATGTGCGTCCGAAGGGAAAAGCCGGGAAAATGGGGATGGTACATGGAAGGTTTAAAAGCTCACCTGGCAGGGACGGAGTCGTTGTAGCAGAATCTGTGTCCAAACATGGCCATCCTGGTCTCAGGGGAACAAGTCCTGCTGATGTGTCCGCCAAACTCCCACATGTGGGCCATCGCAGCAAAATACTCGTCGGCTTGATAGGACGGAACAAACTCGTGCAATAAGACGGCAACCACGGCCCCTTCGTAAACCAAGACACAATCCGTCAAGAGCTCTCGGAAACTGTCCAAGGTTGTGTTTTGTTCTTTCCTCCTCAGCTCTTGCGTAGACTCATAGCCCAGCCCAACAACGTCCTTCACCACTTCCGGGATATCGATCCCTTTCCGTCGAAAATGGGTAAGGATCCAAGCGCTCTCGAGTGGCCCCCAATGCACGGTCTGTTTCAAGCCCGTGTTCCTACGCGCGAAAGGGAAAATTAGGTGCATATAATTTTTGATCACGAACCCAATCATGAAGCAGAAGACAAAAAATAAATAAAAAAGGACAAACAAAAAATAAAAAAGGCTCTAACAAAAAAAAAAAAACCTGATAAAAGACAATTGAGAGAAAAAAAAAGGAACGCACCAGTTGCTGGGTTCCACCGGCTCTCGCAAAGCCTCAAGTATGGCCCGTTTAGCCGGCAACTTTTTTTTGCGACGACCGACCTTCAACTCCTCTCGGAACGCTTGAAGTTGATGTTTCGTCATCTTGCCGGACGCCTCCGTCAAGCCTCGATGGATGGCTCCGGCCTTGTGCTCCTCGAGGTTGGCGCCGGGCACTAACATCCTATCGCAGAGCTCACAATAATGACCCAGCGCTCTGCTCGGAGGTGCCATGACCTTGTATTTCAGATTAGCCTCTTTCTCTACAGGCACTTTTCAGGATATTCGAATGAAGGGAGGCGCATTTCCTGCCTGAAACAGTGCCGTGTCCCCAATGCCCAGAGTTCGATCTCCCTGCAAGCAGCCAGCAATAATACATCAAACATCAGCCACGAGGAGGAGGATTGGCTACAAAGGCACACATCTCCCTCACCAAACCATCTTCCCGTAAAGAACAAAGAATGAAACCGTGAAACTTCACTATAACATTCTGAAGGATAAACCATGATTTCAGTCGTAGCAAAATCCAGACAGACAATACAAGAACATGTTCAGACATAACCTTGCAAATAAACTTCCTGCTCATCCACTGACATCAGTGTCACACAAATGGTACACTTCGCATGTATCCCTCCAAGAATTGGGTTCAAGAGATTTTAAGAGTGAGATGGTGGTGAAATTCTCACATGGAACTTAAATGTGAAATATTTAGAG
Organism: Sphagnum tenellum; assembly: GCA_963921925.1. NCBI lineage: Eukaryota > Viridiplantae > Streptophyta > Sphagnopsida > Sphagnales > Sphagnaceae > Sphagnum > Sphagnum tenellum. Next base: position 10,773,229 of record OY998160.1, on the reverse strand, counting down.
GCACTGCAATGAAGTAAATGGCATGGAATCATCAGGTCAAAAACCTAAGACTGTAAAGTAAGCTAACACAAAATGGCAAAAATGTGACACTGGAGACATGTGTTCTTCAAACTAGTATATTTTCAGAGCAAAAAAAGTCAATAACATTTACAAGCTTTTTGCAAATCCATTGGACTGCGTGATGTGCAGTTGCATATACAGTAGTGACCATACTGACCAGTCTCCTTATCTATACCCTCTTCAATCTCTTGCTCTGCAATACATGCTCATTGCTTCTGCACAGAGCTCATAACTCAAACTACAGATTTACACTAGTAGTAGATACACATACCAGCTACATTTGACCTGTATTCCTGTCAATTGTACATAGAACATGTCTCCATTTTCTTGCAGAAAAATATTGAGAACATCAACAAATATCAAAGTAATAAATGCCTCCTCTCTTCGGCATCAGAACAACATTGATGAGAGTACATAGCTACTACCCAGAAGGATGCAGCAATCAAAACCTTTTGTTTCTTTTCTTGTTGTCCCGACAAGATGTTGAAGGCTATCATCTCCAAATGGATCCAAAATCAAGTAATGCCATGAAAAATCAAGCCATTTAAATGCAGAATTAAGAGATTTCGAAGATTTTGGGGGAGGCAAGTAAGTTTCTAGAGTCCCACAGTCCTAAACTGGTTATTATCATCGCATGCAGTTTATCATTCGGCTACAGTGCGGGCAGCTACCTGATGCTGGGATATTCTGGAGCTTGCAAATGCCGCTTCTTCAGAAAGAATTCGCAGGACAACAATGTCTCATCGTCCTCCACGACCTGACATATGACCAGTTAGCTGCGGTATCGTAACCAGAAGAAGTATAGTAAGCCAGTATTTAACTTCCCACCACACACAAAAGGCACAAACAAGTTAAACCGGACGTAGAGGCCAAACCTGAGTAGCAAAATGCCGAGCTACCAGCTGGTATCAGCTGACCCTTGAGAATGTTTATTCTCTGGCTGATTCAAGTTCTGAGCTGCCAGAAGGATATGTGTCAGGTAGTCACAAAGTTCTCAATTTTGCAGCCACTTCAAAGAGATTGAGTAGGGTGTTACCTCAGTATGGATCGCCCACAATGGAAGTGTACCAGTTTCTATACCAGATTCATTTATTTATTTTTTCCTGTGCCGCAGTATTTTGTTTCAAATCACAAGATGGATAGTCAGGCAGATCCTAAACCAACACAGTCCACATCCATTTCTCCCCAGCTACAAAGTCATTGCACGACAAAATGGAGTGAGACGCTGAGATCATGAACTGTGCACAAGCAGCAAACTCGGCAAAAATGACAAGGAAAAAAGGTTTCCGAAAACACAAATGCAGATGCTAGTGGTAATACGTAAACTGACGCGTGAGAAGCAGCCTGTCCGCGCAGCATTGCATCTCATCTCGCGACAACATGAGAAAGCTTTCAAAGAGCCACGCGTCTCTCTCACAGTCACATCTCCCATTTTACTGAAACCTGATAGATCACGTCCCTTTTCTAATATCATACAAAAAGAAAAAAGAAGCCGGAAGCAGAGTTGTCTGGCTCCAAAACACATTTCCACATCAGCCAGAACAAATGCCACACACAAAATACAGAAAAAACAGAAATATGCCGAGAGGGACTTCACAAAGCATCAACACCTGCTTCTGCATCCTCACGGACCCAGCCGCAAGCTGAAAAAAAACGTGCAAAGTGCAAGTCTGGAGAAGAACTACGAATTGCCACCAATAACGTCATGCAACAATGACCCTTGAGAATGTTTATTCTCTGGCCGATTCAAGTTCTGAGCTGTGGGAAGGATATCTGTCAGGTAGTCACAAAGTTCTCAATTCTGCAGCCACTTCAAAGAGATTGAGTAGGGTGTTACCTCAGTATGGATCGCCCACAATGGAAGAGTACCAGTTTGAATATCCAGAGGATGCTGATGCACCTCCACTCCAAGAGTGTGCTGAAGTGGTAGAGGGAGATTCTATTCAGCAGGAAGAAGCCGAGGGAAGCTGACTAGGAAGCAACGAGCAAGGATCCATCTGCAGGTCAAAATTTGGAGGACAAATCTCGCCAAAGAGCTTCCAACGATGGACCAACTGCAACTTCCCAAAATTGCCCAGATAAATTAGCTGCATCACGAGACGCAGAGCTTTTTAACACAAGTATAACTGCTGCCGTCTCTTGGGACAACCCATCCGAGAAACAACTCAAGCGCATGATTGCAAACCAAACACAACAGATCAAGTTCTGGTGCCAACAACAGGTTGCAAGGTATTGGGTCAGTTCACTCTAGAGACTGATCATCGAAACTCTTGTCTAAAGGAACAAGATTGCACAGAAACTACCTAAATCATCATACTGTAGATAGAACTAGACGATGACTGCCCTGGATGTCATGAAGAAAAGCTTTGGCTACGACAAGCATAAGAACTAGCACTCGAAGTACAACAAAAAAGAAACAAACTATAGCCAAAAACACCTTGCCACACTCTCTCTAACTAACTACAACTTGAATCAGCTTTGAGAATCAGGAATTGAAATAGTTGCAGAAGATCAAAAATCATAAGAGGGCAATTTTTTCCAAAAAAAAAAAAAACAGACTATGAATGAAAGAAAAGGGCATATAACAAAGCAAAAAAGAAAAAAACAAAATGAAAAGAAAGGGGAGGCATACCTTGGAAGTAATAATGTGGTCGTGGGTGTGCTGTAATAGGGAGGTACTATTGTAGTGGTTGGTCAAGGAGCTCGCGTGCGTGCATCACCGATACCTTGTTCTCCATCAGAAACGCAAGATTTGAGCTATTCTACCACTGTGGAAGACATGAAACCAAGAATTGTCATCCAAATCACTAAAAACACAACACAAGAACGGTACCTCTAGAAAGAGTTACTCTTGAAACATTCCAAGTGCAACCCACTGGAGAGTTAAGGTGCCCACACCACTGCTGTACGGAGGTCGTGCTTGCAACCATAAGACTTGTTTTGGATGCAAACACATTTTACTTCAACTCAACTAAACTCAGACAGCACCAATAAAACCAGAGTCCATTTCTTTACACTGCACTTCATGTTGAACTCACTGCAAAGGTCACATGGAAGGGAAGATAATGCCCACTCTAATGTCATCCTTCCTTTTGGGACAACACAAAACTTCTCACTGAGCAACAAGCACTCTAGAAACTGTGGAGCTTCTGAAAATGGGAATACAACCAAACTTGCAAAGAAGGCGTCATTCCACTCTTAGCAATGCTCTTCGTTCATAGACTAGCAAGAGCCGAATCCTTCGAAAAAAATTCCTAAAAATCTGGAACATTCGCAATAGAACAATCTGCCAATTCAATTCACAAGGAAAGACAGTCTCGATCAGATATATCGTTTTGATCCACAGGTCTCCCATGTAGAATACCAGATTCATTTATTTATTTTTTTCCTGTGCCGCAGTAGTTTGTTTCAAATCACAAGATGGATAGTCAGGCAGATCCTAAACCAACACAGTCCACATCCATTTCTCCCCAGCTACAAAGTCATTGCACGACAAAATGGAGTGAGACGCTGAGATCATGAACTGTGCACAAGCAGCAAACTCGGCGAAATTGACAAGGAAAAAAGGTTTCCGAAAACACAAATGCAGATGCTAGTGGTAATAAGTAAACCGGCGCGTGAGAAGCAGCCTGTCCGCGCAGCATTGCATCTCATCTCGCGACAACATGAGAAAGCTTTCAAAGAGCCACGCGTCTCTCTCACAGTCATATCATCTTCCACTTTATTGAAACCTGATAGATCACGTCCCTTTCCTAATATCATACAAAAAGAGAAAAGATGCCGGAAGCAGAGTTGCCTGGCTCCAAAACACATCTCCACATCAGCCACACCAAATGCCACACACAACATACAGAAAAATAGAAATATGCCAAAAGGGACTTCACAAAGCATCAACACCTGCTTCTGCATCCTCACGGACCCAGCCGCAAGCTGAAAAAAAACGTGCAAAGTGCAAGTTCAAAGAAGAACTACGATTTGCCACCAACAACGTCATGCCTGAGTACAATACTGGCAATGCAGCAATGACCCTTGAGAATGTTTATTCTCTGGCTGATTCAAATTCTGAGCTGCCAGAAGGATATTTGTCAGGGCGTCACAAAGTTCTCGATTGTGCAGCACTTCAAAGAGATTGAATAGGGTGTTACCTCAGTATGGATCGCCCACAATGGAAGAGTACCAGTTTGAATATCCAGAGGATGCTGATGCACCTCCACTCCAAGAGTGTGCTGAAGTGGTAGAGGGAGATTCTGTTCAGCATGAAGAAGCCGAGGGAAGCTGATTGGGAAGCAACGAGCAAGGATCCATTTGCAGGTCAAAATTTGGAGGAGAAATCTCGTCAAAGAGCTTCCAACGATGGACTAACTGCAACAACAATGGAGACAAATCATGAACAACACATATTAAACAAATCTCGTTATCACATTCAACAAAACTAGCACTTGGAAGTACAACAAAAAAAAAACAAACTATAGCCGAAAACACCGAAATGAACATCATCATGACCTCCCTCTCCCTGCAAGAAGAAAGTCTTTGATGTACCTTAGCTCAGTGCAAATGAAGTGGACGTTGGGTTGCTTGACCCACCCGCAAGCTGAAAAAAAACGTGCAAACTGCAAGTCTAGAGAAGAACTACGATTTGCCACCAGCAACGTCATGCAGCAATGACCTTTGAGAATGTTTATTCTCTGGATGATTCAAGTTCTAAGCTGCCAGAAGGATAAGGTTATGAGCTGCCAAGGTAGACGCACCTGGTGATGGCATGTGGGAGAAGCACAACAACCTGGCCCTGTGGGAAAAGCACAACAACCTCGCGATGGCGAGGACACTGGGAGGCCTAGAATGGAAAACCTCTCACGGCCTCAAGTACGCCCTGCAAATGAACACCAAGTAACTAGGTGTTACACATAACTTGACAATGGACCCCAACGTCGGAAAATAGAAGAAAAGACAATTGCAAATTAGGAAAACTCACATTATCGGCTGAACTAACGGGGGTAATGAAGCATACCGATCTCCAGACGGAAGGCCAGCTACGGGCTACAATTTTTAAATTCTTCAATGTGTAACACGGATTACATCCAGTGAACCGAATGTATTTTGGAGTGTTGAAAATGAAAAAAAATGGGAACGAGCAAACAATCGTACAAAAGCGGACTAGAAGCGATAGCAAGACTCATACATGATGTCAGCTGGCACACTAAGTCACAGATTCATGCAAAACAGCCTACAGAATCCAACGTCCAAATGCCTTGCAAGTATGTGGTATGATCCAGTTAGGATGGATCCTATACATATGATCTGCGCACTACGCTCGCAGTGCGCGGGGCTGGGGGCTGTTTGACCACCAAAAAGAGACTGTAGTGCGGGGCTGTTTTCCCGCAGTGCGGGGCTGTATTTGTTGACTTTTTTCACTTTTTGTTACTTTTTTTACTGCTCGTAACTTTTGTAAGTTACTTTTCCTGCTGAAAGGGGTAAAGTTTGTTACTTTTTTACTACTTGTAACTTTCATAAATTACTTTTTTACTGGGCCAGGGTTTTGCCAGGGTTTATATTTTATTCATTGTGCGAGGGGGGAAAGGGTGCACCTTGATTTTTTTCCTTCTTTTATTTTACTGTTACGGGGGAGGGGTGTGGAGGTTCATGTTTTCTTTTTCCCAAATATATGAAAAGGTGGAAGGAGGAGGGGGGAAAGGGGTACATTTAAGGTTTTTTGGAAATGTTTTTTTTTCATTGTGGAGAGGCTAGGGAGAGGAAGGGAGTAATGTTTTATACAAAATCATTATGGGACGGGGGAAACGGTGCACCGGGGGAAAGGGTGCATGTTGATTTCTTTTTTTCTTTTTTTTTATTGTTGAAGGGGAGGGGGGTGGGGGTCAATGTTTTTTTCCCCTAGATATATGAAAAGGTGTAAGGACCTTTATCTATTTATTTTGATTTCTTGTACTGTTGAAGAGGAGGGGGCGGAGGTTGAGGTGTTTTTTTTTCTCCTTCATTGGACATGTGCAAAGAGGTCGGGAAGGGGGGTTAGTTTTTTTTTATGGGCCTGATGCCTAGATCATATGTATAGGGTAGTTCCCCACTTTTCATTGGTTAGTAGTAGGCCTTATGGTTGCTGGAAAATATTTGAAGCATATTATTTGGGTCCCAAATTTTCGTTAATTTTTCCAAAATTATATGAATTTTGTCAAATTTAGTTTAGCCAAGTGTACATTAACTTAGTTGGGTTGAATTTAATTAGGCAAGTTCAGGTTAGTCCAACTAAGTTTATATTATTTTAACTAAGATTAAATGGAATTACAACACTTCATGTAGACAACTTCCTATACCTATAGGGTACGTCTGTGATGGTGTAGGACATATTCCACCTTGGGTCAAACCTATACATATGATTTTTTTTTCCTCATTTTTTGGAATAGTTCTCCCCTGCAGGCAAACAGCCTGTGCATATGATGTGAGCCTTATAATTATAAGGTCGCAAGCACAAGGCTGTTTGACCGCAAAAAATCCAGCGCAATGCCAAGCTATACATACGCAATGCTCATTACACTCACCCAATGCAGTGCAAGGCTAAAATCAATGTGGAAGGGATCAGAAAAACATGTGGAAGGAGGAAGGGAAAGGGATGAATGTTTTTTCTCGAATTGTTTTTTTCATTGTTGAATGGCTAGGGACTTGGGGTGAGGGGTTTTTTTTAATGCGTTGAAGGGGGACGGGAGGGAGTTTTTTTTTTTTGTTTTAATTTTCGAATGTTGAAAAGGGATGGGAGGGGGGTGGAGGTTAATGTATTTGTTTGCTTTCATTTGACGCGTGGAAGGAGGAAGGGAAAGGGATGTTTTTTTATTTTTTATTTCATTATTTAAAATTAAATTTCCCCCGAATGTCATCACTACCATCTACCAAAAAGGTTGTGAAGCCCTTTTAGACAGACACTTTAATTAATGTTAGCTTGACCATTTTTTAGACCAAATGCATTTGGAGTTAGATTTTGTGTATGAAACATTGAGGTGGTTGAGCATTGGAGGCCAATGGACCAACAAGAAAAAGGGAAGAACCCCAAGTTTGTTTTGGGGGGGCCCAGCTCCTAGACTTTTGTTTTTTAACAAACAAGAATGTCGATTATGAAAAAACCAAGAAGGGTAAGGTTTAAGGGTCAGATTGTAAGCTTCTTGGATTGTCTCCATTCCTTATTTCTTTTTATGGCGGTCTACGGTTTTTTTCTGCTTCAGATGTCTTCTGTTTCAAGTCCATCACAAAGCGGGGACCCCTAATTTGTATTGGTGTTATTTAAACACTTTCAGAATACTTCTCAAAATGTCCAAGGTTTTAATGCTTTGTTCATGTAAAATAGACATTGAAACAATTTAGATTGTAAAGACTTAATTTTGGTATTGTTTAAATGATAAATGATGTAACACCGTATTTACATTGGTTTTTTGTTGTTTGACATGTTGTATTCACATGTTGTCGATATTGTAATGATATTGCATGAGTATTGTGATTGTATTGGATATGCACTTTTAATTGTAAACGATGCAATGTTGTTATAATATGGTTACAAACTCTATTCTTGTATCGATTCTCTATTATATTCATGTTGTCTATATTTTGACAGGCTTAGTACTCATTTTTTTCCAACATCATATTTGCATTGCACATGTTTGGTTGAACGTAAGGGATGTAATGTTGCAACAACATAGCTAAAAAATTTATTATTCAATATTGACTCGATGTTTTATTCTTATTGTTTATGTTACTGTATATATGTCATAATCACACTTTCCTGACATTGTATTTGTATTGTGTTTTTTGTTGTTGAAGGTAGGTGATGTAATGTTGCAACAACACAATTGCAAGTTGTATATTCAAGAGTGAATCAATGTTGTATTCATGTTTATTGTGATGTTGCAAATGTGTTAGGGGCACAACACAACAAAAGCATTTAGAAATTGCGTATGCACCATTGGTAGCAAGAGGTACAATATCGCAGCAACATGTTTACAAACTTTGTATTGGTATTGCTTTAGTAAATGATGATCAACATTGGATAGTATTGATAAACAGTGCTACTACAGGATGTTCACTCACCCAATTCACAAGGCACTCCTATACATGGTCAAACAAAAGTACAACTCCAGTTATGGGTTTAGGGTTCTTCATGTAGACAACTTCCTGTACCTACAAGGTAGCTTTGTGATGGTTTAGAGCATATTCCACCTTGGTTCAAACCTATACATATCATCTATTTTTTTTAACTCCTTCTAACAGCCCCGCACTACGCTTAAACAACCCATACATATGATTTGTGCATTACCGTCATAAGGTCGCAAGCTCAAGGCTGTTTGACCACAAGAACCTGTACATATGACGAGCTGTTTGGGCGTAATGCGAAGCTGTTTTTCAAAATCTTTTTTTCACTTTTTGTTACTTTTTTTAATATTTATAACTTTCATAAATTACTTTTTATTGTTGCGAAGGGCCAGGGTTTGTATTGTATTCATTCTGCGATGGGGGGTTGAGGGTGCACCTTGATTTATTTCCTTCTCTTTTTTTTACTATTGAGGGGGGAGGGGGGTGGAGGTTTAGGTTTTTTTTTCCCCTTCATTGGAAATGTGGAAGGAGCTTCTGCCCCAATATCTGATCCTCAAGAAAAAATATGCAGCTGCATCTATGCATTAGCTTTTTGCTGGGGAAACAAGTGAGCTCTATGTTGCCTACTTATGGTTTCTGTTGAAGTCTCATTGCACTTTGGTTTCCTTGGTCTTCATTTTTTTTTCTCCTTTTTTATATTTTTCTTTTCCTCTTCTTACTGGATTTTTTTTGGGGGCCATATTTCCCAAGTTTACCTCTTCTTTGCTTTGTTTATTTATTTATTTATCATTATTTTTTTCGGTATTTTTTTCAATTTGTGCCAATGTCTTTCCTTTTATTCTTCTATCCTTTCCTTGGTTTCGTAAGAGGCATTGAACGAATAATAATGTACAAGTACAGGCAAGCTCGGAATAATACGATTTATGATGGTTGATTTCCTCTTCAATTTTACAACCAAGCTCTTCGACACCAACCCTCCAAAACTACGGCCAGTTAACACAATAGGATGATGCCATTTATACTTGCACAAAACATATTCATTTGCTTAATCGAACTTCGAAGTTTGGTTGCAATTTTAATTTTAATTTTCCTTTCTTCATCCTCCTTCCTATATTTATTCATTATTCATGGGGAGGGGGTGCGCCTTGATTTTTTTTAAAACTTATTTTACTTTGGAGGGGGAGACGGGGTACAAGGGAATGCCTTTTTTTTGCGTCCTCCATTTAACATGTGGAAGGAGTAGGGGAAGGGGGTTAAGTTTTTCCTCAAAAAAAAATTTCATTGTTGAGTGGTTCGGGAGGGGGGGCTTTGTTTTCCTTTCTTTCTCCTTTTTTATATTATTCTTTTTCCTCTTCTTACTGGATTTTTTTGGGGGCCATATTTCCCAATTTTAACTCTTTTTTACTTTGTTTCTTTGTTTTTGTTTTTATCATTTATATTTTTTTCCCCTATTTTTTCCAATTTGTGCCAATGCATTTTCTTTTATTCTTTTATCCTTTCCTTGGTTTCGTAAGAGGCATTGAACGAATACCAGTGAACAAGTACATGCAAGCTTGGAATTAATAGGATTTCTGATGGTTGATTTCCTCTTCAATTTTACAACCAAGCTCTTCGACACCAACCTCCCAAAACTATGACCAATTAACACAATAGGATGATGCCATTTATACCTGCACAAAACATATTCATTTGCTACACTGAACTTTGAGGAAATATCTAATCGACTTCTACATTTCATATTAGTTAAGTCTATATTTATGTGTGATCGAAATATATCATCGAATGCACACCTCTAACATTGCTCAAAAGAATTGTGGCACATTCTTGCACTTCAGCTGTCCTCTTGGCATTTTCAGATTTTAGAAAGTCAAGGCCCTTTCCACTTTCAAAACCAAACTTTTTAACACCAATCTCCAAAAACATAGCATATTTCAGCAATAAGGATGATTCCATTCACCCTGCACCATACATCACTATGATATGTTCAGTTTCAGGAAGTGTTGAAACACCATCTAAAGTTGGCCGATATACTATCATTGATAAGTGTACAAATTCCCTATACGATTGAGAGATGACCCAATGATTGAGTAACAAATCTTAAATCTGAAAATTTTAGTTGCTTGATATATTTGTGAGTGAAACCACTATATTTGCCCAAACATGACATTGTGAAAATCAAAGAAAGGTGACTTGTACCTAGGATTAATGAGAGTCTGGTATACATTATTCGCAACATGTGATACATGACCATGAGGGGATCTTTCTAGTACATGTGCATTGTATGAAACTGAGAAAATGCGCACAACTTCCGCCAAATCAATTGGTAGCCATTCTTCAAGCCAACATACATCATCATGACCTCGTTGTGTCCCTGTGCCCCTCCAGGCATCACCATTGTCATTTGCAATTTATTAGAGCCCATGAAACAAGACCGCCCAAATTTCAACACTTCGCTTGTCTTCACGAGGTAGCCACAGCTAATGTACCGGCCAGTGACTCTGCCATCAAAATTCCACATTCAAAATACTGCACAGTAACCAAAGTCTAGATCATAGCACCAGAAAATATTCGAGACTTGCGGAGAGGAGATGCCACCAATTGGTTTACGAAAGTAATAGAACGGGCTATTTGAACCAAAACTCTTGGAAATAAATTAGTATCACAATGGTCCAGTCAGCAAGGTAAAAAGAACTCACAGAACTAGCAGCCATCATCATCGAATTGGCTTCTTGTCATTGTACATAAATCCATGGTATGGTAACACTCAGCGATACCATGAGTCTTAGCAGTCTCATCCATTGGCAAACTGCCATTCCGCTCTTGTTTTTTGAGAGCCGAGAGGAATCCAAAAATCCTCCCAGCCTCGAATAAGTGGCTCTCATGACATACAAGAAGAGCGCCGTTGCTCTCAAGATCTAATAGCTTTGCACTCCTCTTCAAATATTGACAAGTGAAAAAACAACATGGTGGGAGCTGCCATACAAACGGCGGTGTTGCTGTCACGCATGGATTTTCCATTCATTCACACAAGGTCCGAAAATCCCTGACAAACCCGTGCAGTTACAAACATCATACATTGCTGCACATTATTGAGCTCTTCTCTGATTCCCAATCAAGCAATAAAGAGTCAATTTGTAGACTCTGTCGCCTACCATTAGATACACATACAGTACCACCCTAGAAGTCAGACTCTACACATTATTTGGGAAAAACATGAAGGGTGGAGAGAAAACAACACATGATATTCTGTTCATCTGGTTTTTGCCCATTAAGTGATTGGACCTGCTGATATGATTAGTACACATCAGTCGACTCTCAAACAAAGAACTACTCTCATATGATCGAAATTTCACAAATCTTCAGACCCTAGGCCCAACAACAATGGTACACAGAAAGAAATGGAGGCCAACATCCAGAATTTGGCATCATCAAGAGCAATACCTGAAATTCTTGAGTCTGGAAGCACCATAAGAAAGAACAGCCAGCGACAAATGACGTGCTGAAAATCTGCCATAGAACTTCAACAACACCGTAACCTCTTCGACAAGAAAAATCTTATGCTTCGTACCCTCATAAATTAGACACATAGAGTTTGAATCCAACTGATGCAAAGGCGATCTGCAAAAGACAACCCTTCAAACGGTTCAAGGTCCTGGAGCAACAACAGGGAGGACTCCGTTTCGGAATGTGATTTCAGGAACTTTCAAAACTAAAACTTCAAGTGATACTGGAAAGCAGTTTGCTGAACTGATCCACCAAATTCCAATTGTTCAACAAACAATCAATGCACAACCAACAAGAAAACATGAGGGTAGGAGTCCATGTAGCACGATACCACCAACTGTGGTTTTGGAGGATGCCCTAGAAGATAAAGTTGCTTGCAGGCCGGTCGCATGCCAAGGAGATGGTTATCGGCTGCGAAAATGTAGACTCCACAATAGTCAGAGTCGAACCCCAATAGGAAACCCTCAAACCGCCAAGAGTTGGAAGCCATCGACGCTGGAACACAGCGTTCATTTCTCATGGGAAACGGGAAAACCGTCGAAATGAACGATATACCTGCTGTGTGACTTTTCCCAGGACCTCCCCCATTCCAAGAAACGACACAACACGAACAGAGACATGACTGATCTTCAATACTCTCCGCACCGCATTGGACACCGTAGTTCGGTGAAGCTCCTATACATATGATCGACCACTTGTTCTATTATTACCCCAGGGGGGGGAACATTGGTCGAAAACAGCAAGACACACGGTCTTCAGATTTCAACAAAACCCGAACCTATACAAATCGTACACGGAGCTTTACAATATGCGACAACAATCTTCACACCTCCGAAACGATCCCCACAACGTGTGCAAGGCAATGCACCGCGAAAGAGGAATGGACAGAGAGTGGATGGAGAAAAGAAAGGTGTCAGCTCAGAAAATTGAATCCAAACAATCGACAACCTGCAGTAGACTTGGAAGTATACCCACAAATGGGGTACTAGCGGATGCAAGCCCCAGAACCAGTACCAGTAAGGAGTGGGAGGAGCCGCCTCGGAATACAGCAGAGCAGGAGATGAAAACGGCGCTAGGAAGGGGTAAAATACCAATGAAACAAGCACAGTATAGCTTTCAGCGACACGTACAAGTCGCCGCCGAGGAGGATGAAGCCGACAGTGACCCTCACCGCAGTGCGACTCCATCAAGCTCCCAGTGACTCTGATATCAGCCTTCCTTGCACACCGCCTTCCATTCGTTGCTGTTGCAGCCCTAAAAAATTTGCACAATTTGCACGAAGACGTCGACCACAGCGAAAGGAGGCATAAGCAATACAACACAGCCGACAGTCCTTGGACATACGGGTTAAGTCCTAGAATTGTATTTTTCTACGAATGTCTTGTTCCAGCATTCGGATGCACGCGTCCACCAATCGTGTGAAGTTGGTGATAGATCGTCCCAAGGCCTTCTGTCCCATCCATCGAGCCAATTCTTCATCACGAGTGATGTCTTTCAGTTCCGGCATGGCCTTGCGCATGTCCGACGGGTTGCGACGCCAAATGGCCCAAAGAAGAATGCGGTATCGTTCACCCCGAATTTGACCCGGGCAATCGGCACCGTACCTTCCTTCGTGCAACTGGACATTGCCTAGCGCCTGCCCGTTGTGTAAAAGGTGGCACTTGGGACAACTGTCAGGCGACCGAGGAATGGAATTAGGGCAATCCGACCTAGGATGCGGTCCCAGACATTTGAAGCATCGACAACCATCCAGCAATAACGGACAATTTTGACTGGGGTGACACAAGTTTCCAGCATCGCCGTAAACACTGCACATGAGACAATTGGGTTCATCAGGAGCAGCAAATCGACGAAAATTCTTCAAGGATGTACAATCCTCATTCATGAAGGAGGTGAGCACCGTCGCTCGCACCCTAAGCATCGGCAATGGTGGGGGGGGTTCTAGCGACACCGCCCTCGATTGTCGTACACAATTGTCGCACAGTTGTGCTGCTGGAATTAGGTTGCACCGTTGTGATTGGCCATCCACAGCCAAATGAAGATTGTGTCGTCGACAACTCTCCGTGTCCGTGATCCAAGCGTTGGGTTCGACGAACGATGAATCGATGTGCAAAGCTTCAGCTCTAGATTTTGCACTAGAAATCACTCTGCTAATACCAGGTTTACCGTCGCGAGCAAGTCGGCCGGACTCTTGGTGCAGAGCAGCAAAAGACCTAAAAGATCCACGGTGAATGACGAGCCTCACCGACGGGTAGTTGTACCCACACCCAATGACCCCGGTGGCCACCATAACCCGAGCTTCACCCGAGAGCCATGATTGTAACTGCGCCTTCTTAGAGTCTTCATCCAGATGGGCATGAAGACGGGCGGTCCTGACAAGTGCCACGTTATTGGCGATCGATGCCACGCGTTCGACGGACTCTCGTGTCAAGCAATATACGATTGCCCTATCCATCTCGGAAGCCACATCGCAATCCCATCCGACAACTTGTCGAATGATTTCATCGTCGACATCAGCCACTTCATCGACGACATATCCAATCAACGGGCGCACCGTGGACATCCGGATGACGGTGAGTGACGTGGACATCACGATCTTAAGGTCAGTCTCCTGAGAGGGGGACAAAGAGGCTGTCAATGCCACGAGTTGGCACCCCACGGCCCACAACGGCAACAGGCGCTTCATGACCGGTCTGAAATCGGACAGAAGCAAATGCGCTTCATCCACAACAACACAATGAAGCTTTTGTAGATGGTTCAATGTGTGTGCGAATTCCACAAACCTAGGAGTCGTTGCACGTTCCACTGATACGAACAAGATGGACGGGGGATCATGAAACGTAATGGTGTCCGTGCCATAGGTTGCGTGTCGTAGGCCAGCTCGACTCGCATCAGCTTCGTGTCCCCTGACAAGGATGCTGAGAGGTACCACCACGATGACGGTGCGACCAGTGACCATGGGTGGGATCATGAACGCGGCTGATTTGCCATGGCCAGTGGGCATGACCACCAATAAGTCAAGTCTATTTTCCAACACTAATGTCACAGCCAGGCCTTGTTCCTTGCATGTCCATTGTTCATGGCCAAATCGACGAAGAGCTCGGAAAGCACGCACTTCGTGCGTTTGATCTCGAGGGGGAGGCGGGATGGTCGGTTGGGCGGGAGTCTGTGCGACTGCGACGGAAGACACGAGCGATGCGAGGAGAGACGCGCAATCAGAGGGCAACGGACAATGCGTGTTGGGTTTACCAATAATCGTCGGAATCTCAACGGTCGAAGCACCTGAGGGAGGTGGATCGAGGGGGTTCCCATCGAGTTGCAACAAGCGGTGCCATGCTTCGGCGGCCAATTTGTATGTGTACATTTGTTGGCTGTCCATGAACCTGTGATCGTTCGAACAGCTGGCATAATGTCTGGCGACCGTGGCGGAAGAGTGCCCCGATGTCTCGTCGATGGGAAACTCCGTGCAATAACTCTGTTTGATGGCGCCGCCGAAGTAAGCGGCGAGATGACGATAATCTGCAATCCCAATATCAAGATTTGCATGCTCGAGGAACCCAGCGGCCACCAAACGCGAAACATGTGCGCCCTCCATGGCCGCATCTCCTTGAATGGCCCAAACGTTCATATATTGTTGGGCAGCGTCAATATTTCCACGCAGACCGGCGATGAACGACTGCACCGGCCTCACAAGCAACATATATTCGACGAACAACAAATTCAGTTTCGGGGGTAGGAAGCGGGGTATCAATTTGACAGGCGGCCCTGCATTGGCGCTCTTGTGGTATCTCTGGAAAGTCATAATGGTGCCGAAGGACCAATAGAATGTCCTATCAGAATGCTCCGTGTTGCGAATGAGATAACTTTTATACTCCTCCCCTCGAGGAGGACCGCCGGCAGTGAGATGCAAGAGTAAAAATAACAACGCATGCATTCGGTCGGCTGCTCGTGCCCACATTGCCAAGGCATTTTCATTCCATATCAGGGACCGATCGTCGTTTGTGCCTGTGATGAAAAGGCTTCGAGTAAGCCGATCGGTAAAAAGTTGGATGGCCAGATCTTGTCCACGACCATGAAATTCATTACGGGCATCCGACAAGAAAGAATATCCAACTTTGTCTTCGTTCACCTTGTCGACGATGTTGCCTTCCGCTATCACCCGACCGATCCAGGTCGTCTGGAGTCCCAGTAGCAATTGGTTGCTCATGACCTTATTCGCCTCGCCGAACAGCTTACCAACCAGGTTCCGCAATGTGTCGATTGTCACAGCTTGACCATCGATCGTGCATGCCAAAGGACCGATTCGAACTAGTCTGGGGACGTCCGGGCCGTCGCCCAACACCGTGCAAGCAAGGCGCATGGTCTCCCGCAATCTGTTGAACGGTGTGTCCTTGGCGTTATCACGAATGCAGGCGAGCCACTCATCAGCCTCACACCAAGGGATGGTGGGGTGATCAGGCTGCCACATTGGACGCACGAGCTGCATGAGGACCGTGCATCTCCACCAATACTCAAGAATGGCTATGGGACCCGTCACATGTCGAACATGTTCGAAGGCAACGCGGGTTGATGAAGGGTTCGACTTTAAGCTGTTCACAATCAGGAACCTCATTATCGGACAACCGGTTTGTAGCCCATGCGGAACGACCGGACACATCGGCGGTCGACAGATGTGCAGCAACACCGTGTGGATGTGAATGAGATCTTCGTTGGCCATGTCCGCATCTTGCCGGCCTCGGATGTAAGAAATGAGACTGTCGAGCGCATCTGCGAGATCCGAATGCAATTCGCCAAGAACATTGACGAATGGCTTATCATCCGTCGGGCTGCTATCTCTGGATCGGACCATCGCAATGAGGAGCTTGGTCATCAGCGCACAATATTTGCTCACTGTGGATGGCACCCAAAGCTGGTTGAGCCCCACCGTGGCCACGGGGGAATCTTCGACAGAAACTACCAGCCGCCTGAGATGATACGGCACACGACCAATCATGGTCTGTGCGTTCTCCAGATATGCTCGGACCATCGAGGGCAGGCGGTCCAAATTGAATTCCCCATTCATCGAGGTCGGGAGCACGCTTGCTTGCTTGATATGGTCCAAGGGCGTACCGGCTGGAATGATGTGGTTGACGGCTAGCTCGTGCCAACGAGACACCCTGAGCCATGGACTCAACTCACGAATGGATGGATTCGGTGCCACGTTGAATACCGAACATTCGTGGGCCTCTAACGAAGCCCGCACTTGCTCCTTAAGTCGGAGCCCCGTCGGGTCATCCGCAAGCTCCATATTTTGGTGGTCGACACCAAAATAGGCGGTGTGCCCGACCTTTCTAAAAAGCCGCTGCACTTGGCACGGTTGACAACTGGCATTAGCCGGTAAGAAAAAATGGTTGGCCAGGCGATGATTGGCGATGGTCCTCTTGGAAGCGGAATAGTAGGCACATCCATCCGCCTTGCATCGATATCCATTGATGACCCTGATACCTGGGACCACAGGTAAAAGCTCCTGCAGCGGAGATGTGGTATACCTTTCAAGGCGAGGGTCTTGCAATTGGGTGAATTCAATGTCATCAAACAACGGTGCAAAGTCTGTGAGAGGTGGGATCGCAGTCACACGATGCCCGCCAGCGTTGCGACGCCGTTTGGGAGCTCTATGATTATCGTGCCCCAATAGGTGGTTATGCACTTGGCAAGGCTTCGGCTCCAAACATACACCACAAACCTTGCACAACAGTAGACGAATGCCATCCACGATGTTGAGAACAACAAGGCCAGCATCACGGAGCAGCTCCGGTGTTTGTTCGACGGGTGGCTGAATTAACATGCCCATCGACATCGCCTTCTGCACATTGTCGTCATGGAGCTCACTGAGGGCCGAATTGTTTCGCTCCACATGTTGCACTTTGAAATGGCACTGGAGCTTATCGCTGCGTTCAAATGCCCTTGTGCAGCGATCAACGGGGCAAGGAAATTTGCCTTCAATGGATCGGTGGACAGTAATTCGACCAGTGACGGTGCGAACCTTACAAGTGGATCGATGCACCAATCGGCGATGTCCATCACGTTGGTGAGAAGCGGGAAAAAAAATGTTACACTCGGGGCATTCGAAGTTAGCCATGAATACCATATGAACGATATATATGTGTTTGTGAACACAACAGGGCTGCAACTGATAATAGA